>CM064899.1:29665658-30115658 GCA_030347415.2 Decapterus maruadsi
AGTTTGCGAAGGCTTTTGTTTGCATGAGAGGCAGACAGGGTGGTGCACTGTCTAGGTGATAAGAACCAAGACTCCTGTGCCCTCCAGCACACTGATCTCTCTCTCCTCCTCTCCTCTCCTCTCCTCTCCTCTCTCTGCTGTGTTGGAAAAAAAAAAAAAAAACAGGCTGTTATGATTGGTCTCAAGGCAAAGTGCCTGCGCCTGTGTTGCACCTCTCTACAGCAACTGCTCGTTCACCTTGCCTTCCCTCTGAGACCTGCACTAGTTTCCAGGCAAATGACACAATTTGATATGCCGTTGGGGTGATTCATGTGGATAATGTTTCCATGTGATCATCACTGCAGAAAGAAAAGAGACTATTTCTTGTTATGATTTCTTTCGTTCGTTCGTTCCTTCTTTTTTTTTTTTTTTACTCATTAACTCTGACAATAACTAGAATATTGGGAGAGTTTATTGCGAGCAGGCTAAAACTCATTATTTCTGCTAGACATCCCAAGTACAAAAGAAATTATGTTATGGTATTTTGTCCAGGGTCCCTACAGATATGATGATTTACAGAGGAAAATTTAAGGGAGGGGTGGGGTGGGGATGGAGGGGCTTTATAGCTTTGGTGGTGGATTTAGAGGATAAGAATGCAAGGCAAGCTTACAGTTAATACAGTAGCACCGTGGGCCTGGTATTGATTACACGGAGGTGGTACGGTATGTTTTCTCTGCTTTATGGTGAAATGCACTGTGGGCCTCATGTGCTTTGTGTTATATATGTAATGATAGACGTTCCCACTGTAGTTTATGTATCTCTGTAATTTATATCATGTGCGCTTTTGTCATCTCCACACAGACTGAGCTGCACTGAAGGAAGGAGATTTAAAGTGAGGTCATCCGTCTTGTAGCTGTTGACCTACATGTAAAGCATATACATGTCCATGACCATATGGTTCGGTTTGCTCTTTTGAAAAATAAAACAATCACAGCCGGATCGGGTTAACCCGACCGACCTGAGACGTCTCTGCAGCAGCTGAGGTGAAACACAAAATCCAGTTCACATGTTTAAGTTGAATTTAAATAGAATATATAAAAAGACGCAGAGTAACAAATGACTATGACATTTCCCTTCAATATGTGAGCGCCACAAAAACAGAGGAAGCATTAATCTTAAGTTATCCGCGGTTGTACCTGATTTGCTTCTTATCAAATCCTTAATGAGCTTCAATTAAGATTTATTATGCAAATTAACCCTCAGCTGCTACCGACTGCCGGAGCAGGAGCTATGACAATATTGTGCTAATGGCGCGATCTGTAACAATTACAAAGGTAAACTGCCTCCCAACGCCGCGCCAGTCGCCGAGTCTCCGAGAGGTCAGGACGCTCAATCTGCAGCATGCTGCGTTGTCGAGGCGACTGGGAAAAATCTGTTTATTAGGCCTCTGGGTTTGGTTGTTTATTATGATTATTATTATTATTATTATACAGAATAGAATAGACAGCAGTGTTGTTTCTTTTTACTAAAACGCAAAAAAAAGAGATCATCATTAACTCATGAAATGTGAAAAGCATGAAAAATAATTAGCGATCTGTGAAGATTAAACATTGCAATAAAAAACTAGATAAAAAAGCCTCAGGATCATTAACGGAGCTCAGTACCTACTGTAGGGTCAGTTTGGTTTGCTGCATGGTCTCCACGGTTACGGCAGACAGCAGCGAGGTTACGACCAGGAGGAAGTGTTTGCCAGCCGGACACTTTACTGGAGCAGTGTATGAAGTTGTGAACTTTGCACCTTTGGTAACTTCATTTAGCGGCGGGCTGATGGCTCCTCGACAGCTTTATGGGCCCTCCTTGCTTTATGAGTCGTCATGCAGCGCAATTACATAGGACCTAATTTGATGAATCAAGTCAATGTTCCACCGGCTCGGTTGACCTCGCCGCCATCCAACCCCCCCCCCTCCCCTCACCCCCTCCACAACCACAGCCGGGGTCAAAGAGAGAGGCTTTCACACTTTGTACGATTCAGTCACACTCTGGTGGAAAGACAGAGAGAAGGAGAGGGAGAGGAAAAACAAAATCTCAAACATGCATCTCTTATTAGAGCCAATCAAGAATGCACTGATTTGAAATGAGCAATTGTCGGTTTAATTTTAATATCTTTGGCAAACCATCGGTCCAAATGAATCAGTTAATCAGCCAGTCAGTCAAAAATAAAATAATGATAATAATAATAATGCATTTCCAAATTCCACCATATTGCAGCTCTGAATGATTCTTTTTGTTTCTCATCGTTGTTTTTTTTTATGTTTATGTAGCATCATGTAAACACCTGCAGCTCAATAACAAGTGACTAATAACGAGTTAATCAGCAACAGGCCGGTGGGAAACTTAACACATAAGGATCTGGTTAATATCTTTTTTCTTTTTCTTTTTTTCTTTTCCTGACAATGAATGATTTTCTAAACCATCACAACAATCAATAATATCACACTCTCTTCAAACCACAGATGTTTAACAAAAAAAAAGAAAAAAAAAACAAGTTTCGTTTTCAGAGTTAAACACACACTCAGAATAGTTTGAGCAGAAACACTTTGAACCAACACAATTGAATTAGAAACCGAGCGGCGCTGCAGTTGTTGGCTGGATCATGGTTGGTTGCTGGTTACTGGCTCTAATTGTTCCATGTATTGTTAATAATGCTCTGCAGCGCTGGTGTCTTCAATGGAAACACTGATTTGGGGGGGTGGAGGAGGGGTGGAGAATAGAAACTCCAGCTTTCTAATTAGCGGAGCTTTCAAACACTGAATGGCTCATTTGATAATTTTTTTGTGTGAGAGCAGCAAACAAGTTTTTAATGTCAGAGCGAATGTAAAGTGATGAGAATAAAGAGTTTGTTTTTGTTTGGTTTTTTTTCTATTCATAGTGGTGGATCATGCACCATATTAAACACATGAATATTCAGGTGCAGGTGTGGTGAAGCTAAAAATATTTGGGGATTTGGATAAAGACTGTCGCTACTTATTGAAAAGATGTAATCGTTTTTATTTATAATGTAGCCTATGGAAGAGACATGAATGAATGGATGACGCCCATATATGGTTGTGAGCTGAGCAGTAGCAACAGGAGCAGTAGCAACAGGACGCTCGAGGGTCGGCGTCTGAGTCCAAAACAGCAACGGCAAATATTATCAGCCGCTTTTGTCAGTGAGTCAAACTTCCTAACTGTTTAAAATAGGCTACAGAGACTGTAGACGCTTTGGATATAAATAAATAGGGTAAGTTTAAAAAAAACGAATATAAATAAATAGTAAAAAAAAAAAAAACATCAACTAAACTGAAACCACTGTTTGCATAAGATGAAGAAGCACAAAATGCACAAAAAAACACTATAAAAAGTAATTAAGAGAAAAGATGCCAGTAGGAAATCAACTTCTCTTGATATAAAATGAACATTGGCACGATTTGGTTTGATTATTGCTTCTATACACAGAAAGGATGTTTTCTTTCCTTCAAGTGTGTAAGTAGCACTAGTGTTGGTTTCACAACACTTCCTGTGATATCACAGCACAGCCGGTCTTTAGAACGAATCGCCTTGTTGCTACTTCCAGGTAGAAAACCAGCGCGTAATATGAATGAGAACAGAAGGAACGAATGAGTTTAGCTATATATCATATTTTTCACGTCCTATCACCATTTAGACAAATCTGAAATTATGAAGAAACATGACTATTTCTGTGTGTGTGTTTTATGTTGCTATGTTTTGTATTTATTCAGTTTTGCAGTGTCTAGAAAGAATCAGTGGCTCAGCTGACAGGGACAGCTAATGGCAGCAGCTAAGCTAACGGCAGTAGCCAAGCTAACATCAGGACGTTAAAACCCTTCCGTTGTCGGACACAACATGAAACTATTCCAGTTAGCTCAGTCATGGTGTAACTAAGATATCCGCTGGAAAAAATATTTATTCATGGACCCTTTATTGAGTCACTGAAGTTAAACAGGTAGCTAACGTTTAGCCTAATAACTAATCACAAAAATGTGCACACCGAAAGAGTAACGTTTGTCCAGTCATTGGTTTTATAGACTTTACAAACATCAGATTAGTCTAAACGGTGATAGAGTGACATGAAAAACTATCTATCGCTATTGTTCTCATGCTGGTTTTCTACCGGAAGTAGGCGAGTTGTAAACAACAAGGCGATTTGTTGTATTGTCTATCATGCAAAGACAAATAAAAGAAAGTCTTTAGTCCTGTTTCTCTGCACGTTCTTTTCTTCCCTTTTCTTTTCTGTTGTCCTAATAAAAACAAATGCCGAACATTTGCTCGGTCCTGATCCTAAACCCTTGATCCTGAACCACCTGGGAGACTGAGCAGCGTGTCGGTGGCGGTGGAGGTGTTGTGTTTGGAGGCTGCTCCTCGGGGCCCTGCCTGCCTGTTTGTGTCTACAGTATGTGCTGAGCTAGTCTGTTGAAACAGCTTAATTGATACTCATTAAACAGCAGTGACAGCTTAGGTGTCCGTGATGAATGTAGAATAATTCGGTCGTACTTACAACTTGATTAAGGAGAAGCGCACAACATGTCAGCTGCAGCCGCCGCCTATATGGGCTCAGGTTCCTCCACCAGCTACTTAAAATGATCCGTCTTATTTGGGTCGTGCTACCTGCGAGACGCCCTTTAGAGTTAATCTGCTGCAATTGTTGCGTCTCTCTAGAGATAAACAACTCCAACTCCGACTCTTAAAATGAAGGAAGAAGTTCCCAACAAACTCAGACGAGGATTAAAAATAGCTTACGGTTTATTTGACTTTCATTTTGATAACTTGGCGACTGTGTAACACCTAGCAATAAACTTCATCTAAAAAAAAAAAATCCACTAAAAAAAAAAAAAACGAATTATGTTGACTTTTCCTCGTGTTTATTCAGCCAGTCTGGCATTTCCATACAATAATAAAGTCAATGGATGTCAGGCAGATGAAAAATGTGCATCTTGTATTATTTCAGTTAGAAATTAGAGGCAATTGGAATTGGTTCAGAATTGACTGTCTTTGTAATGAGCGCATGACGAATGGTATAATTTAGAGGAGAAAATGAATGCCGGGGAAACCAAAAATATTATTCTGCAGTATTTTATACGCCGTGATATTCCATGAAGATGAACTAATTTCACTAAATACCCCCATAAAATCTACTCATAATATTTTTCTTCATTGTCATAGAAACAGTTCACACAGTCGGAGACGGGAGGTCAAGAGGTCACAAATGCTGGACAACCTAGATTTGATTTTTTTTCTTATTCTTTCTCTTTTCTTTTTTTTTATTATGGTTTTGACGCCTCAGAGAAAAAACACTCGCACATTACCACATTAAAATCTTATCACAGAGAGATTTCAAGGCCTGAGAAGCTTCTCACATCGCTGACATCTGATTACAGCGACACAGAGAAGGACCTTTCTCTCCTTCTCTCCTTCTCTCTCTTAACATGAAAGACAAGAGGGGGGGATTTCCAGAGAGGATGGATTTACAACTTTATCCTCACATGATTAATATTACACAGGGAGGTCCTTGTACAGGAAGCAGCATGTCTAATTACGGTCCAACTGCGTCTGACTGAGAGCAAAAAACACGATGCCAAAGGAGGTCGTGGTGCCAGCGGTGGAGAGAGAGAGAGAGAAGCAGCACACAGCTATTACACATCAACACAACACACTACACAGCACAACACAACATGGCTCATGTGGGCGCCGCCACCGCCGCCACTCGGTGATGTCATCGTCACCCACATCTCATGACGCTGTAAGACCACGACTGATTGAGCAGTTGCAGAAGTGGAGCGTTAGCGTTAGCAGGTCCAGCTGGCAGCAGCACTGTGGCTGCTGCTTCTTCTTCTATTCATTCTTCTTCTTCTTCTTTTTGTTCTTCTTGTTCTTGTTATTTTTCTTCTTCTATTCGTTCTTGTTCTTCAATGTTTTTTATTCATTTGACAGGCAGAAGTAAATACAATGGGGGGAAAAAAAGACTTTTCCCTTTTCCAAAAACAACAACAACCACCACCTATCGGCTCCTGGTCCTACTATACAGTACATACTGTAATCTTCTTACAGATCAGTAAAAGTGAGAAATAATATACATCCTTCCTTCTTACTGTAAGCAGAAAACAACAACATGTAGCCAACGGCTGCAACTAACGATTATTTTTATTATTGATTAATCTGTTGATTATTAAAACGATTAGTTGATTAGTTGTTTGACATTTTTCAACATTTTATTGTTTCCCAAACCACAAGACGACGTCCTCAAATGTCTTGTTTTGCCCACAAACCAAAGAGAGACTCCGTTTATTGTCATAAAGGAACAAATAAAGCAGAAATATTCACATTGAAATCAAAGAATTTGGACTTTTTGTCTTTAAATGTATTTGATTATTAGATGATCAAAATAGTTGACGATTAATTTAATAATTGATTATTGAGCTCTGTTGTCAGTGGATTGAAATGAGGCAGAGGAAAATGAAATATGGTGACGAGTTAATTGTCAGAGGTGAGCATTTCATTTGTCCTTTAGTGTCTTTAATGTGGCTCATACAGCCCCAAACAGAATCACATTTTCCAGGTGCCCCCCCTCAGATACTGCTTAATTATCTCCAGTTCTAAATGCAGCATCAGGTCCATGAGCCACCTGGAAGCTTTAGAGGAAACAGTGACTTCCATTCATTCAAACAAAATTCTTCTACGTGCTAATAAGGATGCAAAGGCGACACTATCCTTACGCCTCCTCATAATTATCTGAGGATCTGATAATAGCCTACTCCAAAAATGGTCAATTCTGCACTTCATGTTCTTCTTCTACTACTTTTTTCAAGGTTGCACATTTCTAGCAAACACGTAATGATCTCACCATGACCTCATGATAACTCCAGTGTGTCCGCGCCGTTACGAGCAGATGCAGATTCATCACCCTCTCCTCTCCTCTCCCCTCTCTCTCCTATGTTTTTTTTTTTTTTTTTTACTTTACAAGAATTTCATGGATTCCTCGTCCTCCCACATTTTGCCTGTTCATCATATATCTCGGGGCCGGCGGCCCAGCAGCCAGACGTTGTCGGTGAGGTAGCTGTAGCTCGCCGCCAGGCCGCGGCCGTAAGTCATCCTGTCCATCAGGTTTTCAGCTGTTGCTTGTAAAGCAGAACAGCATCGGTAAGATTAACTGAGTGACAGGAGGCCTCTAAAAGCAAACTGTAATAGTACAATATGTTACAGTCGTATTTTATGGAGTTTAGCGTGTGAGGCCAAGAATGCATACATGCATGCATGTGTGTGTGTGTGTGTGTATGTGTGTGTGTGGATGGATCAGCTGAAGGGACTAATAGGCCTGCATTGCACCTCAGGGAAGCACAGGGAAAAATAATGGTGTTGTGTTACCACTGTTTTTCATTAGGCTGATGATAATGAGTCAGGTGTGTGTGCGCATGTGAGTGTGTGTGCGTGTGTGTGTGCACGTCACAGGAAACCACAGACAGACAGGCCGGACCTGGTCATCATCACCAGAGAGCCGTCACATGTGACAAGGTTATTCTCCTCATCCCTTCACTTAGTTATTTATTTATTTCAGTCGTTGTCTCGGAGCTTGTTTTCAATACATTGAGTATTCCTTTGAAGAATATGTTTTTGTCTTGAAGTGTGTGTGTGTGTGTGTATATGTGAGTGCGTGTGTGAAAAGTCATTGATATAGAACTAACTGTCAAAATAAGTCGTGTTCAATCCAAAACCGTTTAAGTTGTCAAGGACACATTTTCCTCCTCCCTCCCCATATCCTGACAAACATTGAGTCAGCAATTGTCTGTTGTATTTTCAGCGCTGGTATCTCGTGCTCCTCTCTCTCCTCTCCGCCCTCGCTGCCCCCCCCCCCCTAGCCCCCCCCCCTCCCCTCCTCCTCCTCAGGCCATTTTAAAGTTGTAGTAGAAAGTGGTCATTTTCTCTGTGTCAGTAGGAGGTCAGTGTTGTGGCAGTCGGTCTCGCTGAAACTGAGTCTATTGGGAAACCTAAAGACATTTTGTCCGGTGTGGTCGCTGCCACTCCCCCCCCCCCCCCTTCCTCTCCCCTCCCTCCCTCTCTTTCTCTCTCTGTCTCTCTTTTTTGCACTTCGCCGCCGCTCGTCGTAGAAAAAGCTTGAAACATTTGTCGGATTACTTCCAGATCTCCGAAGCTTTTTATTCAGACCTGACACACTTAAGACTCCTCAGCTGTCACTTTTAAACTCCCTCCATGAGAAAAAAAAAACAAAAAAACCCCACATATCGGAGCTCCTGTTGAATATTTCTTGCGTCCTCGCTCTGTGTGGTCATTTATATTATTTGGCTGTAGTAGTATTAGTATATCCACCTGTCTACCTTCTATCTATCTCTCTCTCCGTCTCTGACTGCATAGTGTCGTGTCTCCTTGGTAACTGTCGCCGGGGGGAACCTCTCATCCCTTAAAACGTAACAGAGGTCACACACACAGATCATCGCTTCTTCGCCCAAAGGGTCTGGACTTTTAGCAGAGAGTGACCCGAGCATGAGGACGGACGGTGGCGGAGACTGGATGGAAAAGAACGTGATGAATAATAATAATGATGATAATCCACTGGTGTGTGTGTGGAGGAGGGAGGGAGGAAACAGATTTGGAGGATTAACAGTAGTTGAATCATGACCTGATCACCTGCTGTAGGTCCGATCACAGCTGCTCTCTCTGACTCAGTCGTTCCCACTACGACTGATTCACAGGCCGAGGTCGAGCCAACACAGTTGTGGTCACATCGGGCCCCGAGCTCCGACTGGCAGGAGCGTTGAGAAATATCTAATTAGATGTGAGAGAGAGAGAGAGACTTACTATATGGAAATGGAAATGTCTGTTTGTCTATTGATTACACCTTGAAGATAATAAATTATCATATGGATCAGATTTGATTGTGAGTGAGAGAATGAGACCACAATACAATATGTTACAGTAATTAATATTTTCTTTGACGTCAAATTATCAAAGAGTTTAAAAATTCAGGTTGAGGGGCAGACAGGAGAACATGGCATGAGGCCCGGGAATCAAACCTCCACAAGCTTTTTGCTGGGAAGAGGGCATAGCCTACTGTATGAACCACTGCACCACCGTGCCTCCAGAATAACAACATGACGTACGTGTATGAAGCAGCAGCACTGAAGAAAACATAGAATATGATTCATAATTTATAATAATAATGTAATCTGTTTATGTGTATAACAGGGCTCCATAACTTTAGGAGCACAGTCAGTGTTTCTGCTAGAATTTTTTTTAAGGATTATGGTGTATCGACAAAAAGGGTTCCAACTTATGGGCTACAATAATATCGTCACCGTTGTTTATTGATAAGCCCAGCGGACTAAGACACTTAGGGGGTTTATTATTTATGACCCTTTTCTCAGCGCGACTCTTTTTTCGCTTTTACACCAGCACTCGAGGCCGACATCCGACACGAAAATCAAACCTGCTAATTTTAAGAACACACCGGCAGCAGCGCCCACTGATCTGTACTGAGGCCGGTGTTGTGCTTTCACATGTGTTAATTGTCTGCCTAATGGAAAAGGACCTGAACCAAGTGCAGTAGAGTCAAGTTGAGCCGAGCAGAGCTGTAACTGTGTAGTGGAATAGGGTGCGAAGTAACTGGTATATTATTGTGCGTATGCCCTGCAGTGGCGGCAATAAAAAATGCACGTAGCGGAAACCCTGAGCGAAGTGGCCCCCCAAACTAAAATTTTTAGGAGCACAAGTAGAAACTTTAAGGGCTTCACACCATAAATCGACTTGTAAAGCAAATATTCACATTTCCTTTTCATTCATGAATGAGTCGCCTCGTCCACGTTTCACCAGTGTAACAGCAAATTTAGCCACTAGTTGCACATGTGCATGTAGCTGAAAGATTTACTTGCACTGTCTCATATTTTAGGGGCAGTTTGGAGCCCTGGTTTATGATTATAGGCTTGTAAGATGAATTATATTATGTCTTTCAATATGCATGTTAGATTGGAGTTGGATTAGCTGTTAGCTGCTGAGCTAACTTTGGCTAACAGTCCGACAGGAGGAGCTGCAGCTCAGTAGAAGTATCTAAGGTCATTTTTTTACCAGCTGCTGAGATTAGCTATCAGTCTTACTAACTAACCACTAACTGCAAAGTAACGTGCACACTCAGCTGATACTTGAACCCTGTGAATGTGTTTCAGGTTGAGTGTGTAAACTCTGGGTTTCATTCATGTTCAACAGTCACAGTCTCGCTCTGACTCACAGTGAACAGTGAAATCTGAACTGAGAGTATTTCTACCATCACGTTTTCTGCTCTTGATTTCATGTGTCACAGTCGAACACAGGGAGGTCGTAATGCAGCGACGGCTCACGTTATGTGTTCAGGGCGTCGCTGCATGTCACAACTGTTTCCTGTGGCTGCAGCGAGGGTTTTGTTTCTAATCTCTTGACTGTTGGTCTGTAACAACAGGACGGTTGGTTGGGGGGGGGGGGGGGGAATCTGACCTCAAAGGCCTGAAAACCTCATTATTCGATCAGCCGGTGTAAAACAGTTTGTATCGGTGATCACAGTCCACTTAACGTGTCATAATATGCACTTCCCCCCGTGGAGTGCGGTTTGTCTCCTTCCTCTCGGAGCTGCTGCTCTTTATTTATTTATTTATTTCCCTCACCGCCACCTCGACAAAGCTTCCTTTGAAGCCTCCTCTTATAATCCCTGAACCAGGAATTCCTCCTCTCCCTCAGTGAATTAGATGTTGATGTGGTGGATCTGTCGTTGCACCCAACTTCCAGATGGAAACCCCCCCATGCTTTCTATTGCCACAGTCGTGCAGCGTTCAAACCTGCTCGCAGAATTTGATCCTTTTTGTCGATCTGAACCTTGAGACGGAGGGATCGGCGGCTGAGCAGGTTTCAGTCTCCTGGTTTAGAAGGGAAACGTGAGGATCAAAGCCAGACACCGTCCTCTCTTTAGCTAAAGAGAGATTATCACGGCGGCTACTATGTCTTTAATTAGCTTTTCTTTGTTAAGGCTTTTTGGAGGTGAGGTTCCTAAACAAACCAACCCCAAAATAAATCAAGGACGGCTCCAGGTCAACATGCATCATCTTGTTCTCAGTGGAGAGTCCAGACCTCGGAGGATACAACTCCAGTGTGACTGTTCCTGTGCCTTTTTATCATCTGGTTTACACTGTGGAAAACACCATGACAGCACTGATTCTATGTATAGAGACGCCACTGAATGCATTCAGTAACTCCTGGACTACAACTTTACCAAAGTAGTAGATATGGAAGAAAATCTGATCATGTTTTATAGAGACTGCTGCTGTAAAACTGTCCCTGAAGGCAACGCGTATCAGCGGTTTTGCATGAATTTCCCTCTAAAACAACTCTGTGTGGTAACGTTGTGTTATTATCTCATAGTGTGGTGAATGGTCAGGTCACAACTTGTCCACCAGAGTGTTGTGGAGTTGTTGAATTGTGTATTTGATGAGTTTGATGAGGGAAACCAAGAAATCCCATGAGCCTCCGTAGCGTAGCTCTGAGCAGCTCACGGCTCTGCTCCGCCGTTCTAAAAATAGCTTGCACTGACAATTAAAGGTAACGAACCTACTGCTATGACTATGGGCCAATTTGCCAAAATGTTGAACTATCCCTTTAACATCTGGTGAAGATACTCAATGGAAGCGATTTTTATATTTCAATGTGCAACATGCCGCATTGCCGCAATATCAACTGTATTTGATATATCACCCTTCCTTAGGGTTATAGAGGTTATGGAGGTTTTAGTGAGGACAGCACTTGGAACAAACGCTGTTTTGACAAAAATACACTTGAGTTGTTGTTTTAGTGGTGTTGGAGCGTCTTATTATAGATTCATTTATTGTACATTTATTATCATTTATTGTACAACAAAGATCGTAGAATTTGCTTTGAGTTGCACATAGTTTCTGTATTTGCAAAAAAAACCAACACAATTTTATGAACTTTTCTTCTGGTATCCAGTTTGAAATTGTTTTTTTTTTTTTTTTTAAATGCATCATGATGAGTCTTCTCCTCCTCACGTGCTCTGATCTCCATGTTTCTGCAAACCAGGAAGTGGAACATGTGCACCCCCTAATTGTTCGCTTGTTTGTTGGTTTGCACATGTGTTTGCATGTGGCAGCGCCTTTATGTTTTGCATGTGTTTCCTACATGCTCCCTCCATGGCAGCCAACCCCCCCTCCGACCCCCCCACCTTCACACCCTGGCAGCGACCCAGCTGAAAAGTTCCGGTACTGTCCAGACGCATCCTTCAGGGACCTCATCAGCCCCTGAATTTCCTTCCCCTCACGCCTGAGGGCATCCATATTCATTTCCTCCTCTGATTTGGGGAAAATGATGAAAGGCTGGCTTTTCTCCAATCTCCTATTTCCTGCCAAGGTTGCCTGCATTTCAATGCAACGTAAAAAAAAAAAAAAAAAGCCGCAAAGACCTGCAAACACCAGTTCCCATTTGGACATGACCAGTTCCATGTTATTAGTATCACACATTGTCAAAAAAAAGAAAGAAATAAAGGCAAAGAAAGGGGGAGTATCTGGCTTGTTATTGTCAGAATTTGTATGTAGATAATTGCACGGCGCGGTACGGTCGTCCTTCAGTCATAAAAACTGACTCATTGTGTAATTTCTGAAGTTTCACCATCGTCTGTGTGTGTTTGCCTCCTCTGAGATGAGATCTGCTTCTCATAGAATAAAGATCTCATCCGCCGCTGTCGGGTTATTACAGTACAAGTCGTCGTGGTGATATCATGGAGGTAACAGTAACTGTAACTGCACTGGTTTGAAAATAAACCAGTGATTAAACTGGTGGGTGGGTATTTACTCTTATACCGGAGACGGGAAATGAATGTTAATGAAAATAACAGTCACATACAGTAATAACCCTCCTCTGTAATTATTGGCATGCTTTGATGATGCCATATACACTCAACACACACACACACACACTCAGACACACACACATGCGCCTACTTAGCTAAACCTCAGGTAGACGACTATCAGCCTCGCGAGCAGAGGAAGGATCCTTCCCTCTCTGCCTGCACTGCAAAAACTCTAAATCTTTCCAAGAATATTTGTCCCTTTTCTTGTTAAAATGTCTGATTTCTAGTCAAAACTAATCTCTTTCCACTTAAAAGAAGACTCATCACCTAAAAATGTACTTGTTTTTAGTTAATTTTTATTTGTTTAAACACATTTTCACTTGAAATAAGTAGAAAAATCTGTCAGTGAAAGCAAGTTTTTTTGAGCTTGTAATTAAGAAGAAAAACTTATCAGATTTTTCTACTGATTTCAAGTGAAAATCTGCTTGAAAGAAGTAAAAAGTGTCTAAAAACAAGCTACTTTTTATGTGATGAGTCTTATTTTAAATATAATGAAATTTGTTTTGACTAGAAATGACATTTTGACCAGAAATAAGACAAA
Organism: Decapterus maruadsi; assembly: GCA_030347415.2. Taxonomy (NCBI): domain Eukaryota; kingdom Metazoa; phylum Chordata; class Actinopteri; order Carangiformes; family Carangidae; genus Decapterus; species Decapterus maruadsi. The sequence goes on from CM064899.1 coordinate 29,679,128, forward strand.
TATTCTTGGTAAGATTTTGAGTTTTTGCAGTGTGCACAGCAGCAGTGGCGGTGTGCAAGGCAGCGTGTGAGGCGGGGCGGCTCGGCCCCAATGAAGGAGCCGGGATCGCGGTTGCCGAGACAACCCCAAACACACATGTACACAAAGGGAAGGCCCCACTGTGAGAGAGGATCATCTCCACCTCTGTCTGGATAAAGAGCGGTGTCACAGGAATGCAGTCCTGCCCTACAGGCGCACACAGCACTGTGTGTGTGTGTCTGTGAGCATCTAACACACACTTATCATTATTGATGACACACCGTTTATGGAGCTTTAATACTTTTAAGTGTCGTCCTACGTAGGACACATCGTCTGCGTATGTACAGTAGGAACCCTTAACAAAAAGTAGTATACTTGAAGTTCATTTTATTAAAGAAGAAGTAAGTGGTCCGGTCGTTTTCGCTAATGCTGCGTTCCAGGCAGGCTTTTGAAATCGTAAATTACAGCTTCAAGTCACAACTTACAAACTTTGTAGTATACGTTCCAGGCAAGTTCATTTTATTGAAAGTATAACAGCCACTTGAGTACCAGATAAGTATAGCGGTATACATATGGACATTCATGCACACACAGCCCTGCATGCCGTTCTCTCTCCTCATTGGATAAAAACTGTAGGATGTAAACTAGAAACTATCCAAACACTCTATGTAAGTGATTGCTGTCGGAAGATATAACTATTTAAGACTTATATTAACACAAATATATCACTTACTTCTGCTTTAAGTATGCTTGAGTATAAGTATAGCAAGTATACTATGGACCATGTACTGGTACTGTACCAGAAACTATACTAATTTAATACTTCTTAGGACTAAATTGGAACATTTTATATAAGTATACTTTATAGGTCATTTTAATTTTACAAAAGTACACTTTCAAGTATACAACAAGTACACTCATCTATACTACTACTTCTAGTCCACATTTTAGTTTATTTAAGTATACTTTATAAGGTAATTTTAAGTTTACAAAAGTACACTTTCAAGTATACTGCCTCAGTTTTAGTATAACATGAGTACTTATACAGTAGTACACTTGAATAAACTACTTTTTGCTAAGGGAAGGAAGAAGAAGAGAAGCGACCATGCTGTACCCTTTAAAATAAATAAGAAGCGAGATTATTTGAGATTTGTACCAAACACACAAGAGTTCAGGTCTTTGCCGAAAATAATAAACAGGAAAATAAGTGTTTAAAAAAAAACAAAAAAAAAAACAGTCTGCTTCTCTCCCATAATCCAAGGTTGAAATCTGCAAACAGTGATATCACATTCTCACTGTTTTGTCTCTTGTAGTCAACGTGACAGCTCTGGCTCACAAATGGCACTTGATAGTCTTTTTTTTATTTTATAATTCTTTTTTTTATTTATTCTTCTTTTTTCTCCTCCACCAGTGGAATTACAGAGCTCAGAACTTAGTCTTAGTATTGTTGTGGCTCCAGATCTGGGCCACATGTGATAACGGCATTATCCTTCTGTAGAGAGAGCGTGTGGATACTCATGCAGCTGTCTGTCATCTGAGGGCTGCGAGATGCAAAATAGCTCGTGGCTGCGAGTGTGTGATAGACCCCGGGTTTCTATTATCGTGCAGCTTTACACAGACACACAGAGTGTGTGGGCATGTATCACTGTATGACCCAAACACACTGTTTTTATTCCTGCTGACCGGTGCAGCAGAGTAGCTCACGCCATGAAAAGCAATGAGGCTATGTTATGTTAGCGTTATCTTATGTTATATGTTGTGTTGTCTTGTGTTAGGTTAGGTTATGTCAAATTTATGTTAGGTTATGTTAGGTCAGGTTATGTTAGAGTTATCTTATGGTATGTTAGGTGAGGTTAGAGTTATCTTATGGTACAGTATGTTAGGTTAGGTTAGAGTTATCTAATGTTATGTAATGTTATGTTACGTTAGAGTTATGTTATGTGATGTTAGAGTTACAGTATCTGACGTTATGTTTAGGGCTGACCCCAAAAAACTGAAGCTTTGTTCGTTGCCATGGTAATCGATCATGAAGTCCTTTTTTTCTTTTTTGACACCAGTTCTCGGCAATTGTTACATTAAGTTGAATAGGCTACTTGGCATCCTGGACACCTGCCTGGTTTTGGAGATATGCAGTGATTGTTTGTTTGCCATTACTTTCATTATTTCCGCTACGATCTACATACAATACTCCCACTGCCTGAAGACGAGCAGCAAGAAGCAATCTCATTTAATCTAAAAAGAAGTTTTACAATGTCCATAATGTAGGTATCCAAAAAAAATGGCTGCAGACTATCATTTCACAAAATGTTGCAATGCAAGATTTTATATTCATACATGAATATCCACTTCACTCAATCAGATCCACATATACATTACGTACACATGCGCACACGTATCCGATATGTCCTTAAAAGCTGCTTAACGGAGGTTGTGTGTCAGTGTCATACTGGTTCGAACTGTTTTTATTGGATGGGAGTGCAGAGTCCGGGAGCTTTGTGCTGATTAAACCTTGAACTGAACCACACAGACCCAGTAAAGTCCAGTAACTCCTTCCATGACGTTGTAATCTGTACCAGGGGCCGACGCTGCTGCTGCTGCTGGTGCTGCTGCTGCTGATCATGCACATGCAGGTCCAGTCGCACTGGGCTCCCAGCAGCAGCAGCAGCAGCAGCAGCTTCAGTCTTCAGCCATATGGAAAAAAAGAGAGGGTTTTTAAAGAGGGTGAGTAAAAACTTAAGTACAGCTACGGGACACAATTCAGCTAATTGTAAACAGCTGCAGGTGATATCACCCCTCGGACTCCAGACAAGAGCGAGGGCAAAAAAGTCCCAGAGAGAGAAGAAGAGGGAAGACGGAAAAAAAAGGCTGAGGGTTTTTTAAACGGAGCACTAAAGATTCCAGTCTGACCTGCAGAGGGGAATATAAAATGTCTGTTTTAACAATAAATGATGCCAATTTACTGTGTCCCCTCTGTGACAAATGTTTTTTTGTTTCTGGAGAACAGTCATGCATTTGCTCTGCAGCATCCTACAGGCACCAGCCCCCGACTGAAAAGCCCATTAGAATCAAATGAATGTCAAATTCTGCTAAGTGTTTGCACATGGCAAACATCTAACATGGCTAATTGCAGATAAGTGTCAGGGTGAAATGTTGTTGTTTTTTTGGAGCCTAAGATGGTGCAAAATGGCATCAGTGTATTTTATTCTTTTCTTTCTTTTCTTTTTTTTGTGTTGTGTCGTGTTGTGTTTCAGCGCCCTATAGTTTGTTTTTTTTTCTAGTAAATGTGCCAGAAACAGAAAGAAAAGATTTCATTTATAAAAACTGAGAAATGTTTGTGTTAGTTGTGTTTGTGTTGTGTTGGCTTGTCGCTTGTTTGTCAGCGCTGAATCACGGCGGTTTGTTAAGGTCGGTTAAGAGAAAGAGCAAAAAGTTAAACGCTGCTCGTTCCTCTCAAGACGAACATCTGCATGTCACGTCAAAACAAGAAAGACTCACACAGAGAACGGGATGATTCATAAAGAGGAGAGAGAATATCTATTCTTCTGCAGCGTGTTACAGTATGAATCAGGAGATGAGAAGGTGATGGAAGGAAAACGATGCTGAAGTGTTGAACACTCGCTCAGTCAGTGGCTAATGCTAATGCTAACTAGGCCCAGCGACTCATAATGAGAAAATGTGGCTGTTAAGAAAAAAATAATTTTCTATCTCTACTGTACGTCTTCTCCTGGTCCACATTATATCAATAGAAAAATAAACACATATATTATTACCTGCAATAACACTATGAGCACTTTATGGACTTTATATTTAATTGTTCATTCTTGTACAATGACAAAGAATCTTACATCTTTCAATTAACTAGTAATTATTGTACACAGAGTATAGAAGTGCTGAGGAAATATTGATGCAAATTCAATTCATGTACTTAATATTATACTATACTATTATATTAATTTTATACTAATAGTCACATAGTTGATTGATTTTTAGAAAATGAATAAGAGACTATTTCGATATTTTATATTAAAGCAAAATGTTAACATTTCACTTCAAATAGTTTTTTTTTTGTTGTATCTATAATAATTGTAATAATTGTTGAAATGTATTTATTTGGATAAATCCCTTGAGATGTATCATCTCGTTTTTGAGGGGGCCTAAACATATAGACAAACATGAGCTCATCAAACAACATCTTCTTGACAATAAAGAAAAACAAACAGATAATCAAACAAAATGAAAAAGAAAAAAAAGTCAACAACAATAAAACAAACAAAGGGTAAACCACAGTTAATATAACTGCATTTGGAACAATACAACCGTAAGAAGGCCACAATGGTGAACACAGAGACTGAAATAACAGAATATGTGTTTGTTTGTTGTTACGTTTTGGACTGGTAACGATGAGTCGTCACATCCTGTTGGCCTTTTTGTAACTGTTTTTCTTGACATTTCACAGACTGATCAGTTTGTTGATCAATGAGGCCGATCAATAATGTCAATACTGGTTTCATGAAAATAGTTGGAGTTGTTTCGGTGGAGACTCGTGCATCAGACATGTTTCCATGTGGCCGTACTGTGACCGGGCACCATCTTGTGTCCTGAACCTCAGCAGCAGCAGCAGCAGCAGCAACAGCAGCTGCCTCCTGTAGCAGGGAGGGGGGAGGAGGAGGAGCTGGGGGGGGGGTTGGGGGGGGGGCAGCCGGGCTCAGATTTGGGTCTGTGAGTTATTGACCCTCTTTGATAAACCCCTCTGAATGACACCGGCATAATTCAGCCTAAAAGTTTGCACTGTCACCGGGATGAGCTAACTGTCTTCACTGAATATATGGCTGCAATTTTCGAAATAGGTTTATAGCAATTCTTGGGAGAGGAGGGCGAGATAGTGATATTACTGACTTTATCACTGCAGCTGAGCAGCATCGAGCACCTCTCCTCCTCCCTGTATCTCTCTATTCCTCCTGTGCGGAGCAGTGAGCGATCATCACACCGCTCTTCTGACGTTGCAGGAGGAGGAGGAGGAAGAGGAGGAGGAGGAGGAGGAAGAAGGAAAAGAAGCGCTAAAGAGAAAAGAGTCCAGCTCCTAAATGATATGTCATTATCACAGTGATGCTGCTGCTGCATTATCCACTCTGATGTGTTTCTCCTTCTTCAGTGGTGTTCTCTCTCTTTACATTGATGTTGTTGTTGTTTCTTTTCTGTCTGAATTAGCACTCGACTTCAGTTTGTATAATAGTGTTTGTATAAAAGTCGCTAAAGCCGCTGGTGGACTCATACTTCTACTTCTCCATGCAACTGCAGATACAGTACAGTTCAAAGGCCTTAAAGGGATAGTTCGACATTTTGGCAAATTGGCCCATTGCCATAGTCATAGCAGTAGGTTCATTACCTTTAATTGTCGGTGCAAGCTATTTTTAGAACAGCGGAGCAGAGCCGTGAGCTGCTCAGAGCTACGCTACGGAGGCTCATGGGATTACTTGGTTTCCCTCATCAAACTCATCAAATACACAATCCAACAACTCCACAACGCTCTGGTCAAGTTAAGACCTGCACATTCACCACGCTATGAGATAATAACAGAACATTACCAGACAGAGTTGTTTTAGAGGGAAATACGGAGACTGCTTGATGAAAAACTGTCCCTGAAGGCAACGCACATCAGCGGTTTTGCATGAATTTACCTCTAAAACAACTCTGTGCAGGTCACAACTTGTCCACCAGAGCGTTGTGGAGTTGTTGGATTGTGTGTTTGATGAGTTTCATGAGGGAAACCAAGAAATCCCATGAGCCCCCGTAGCAAAGCTCTGAGCAGCTCACGGCTCTGCTCCGCCGTTCTAAAAATAGCTTGCACCGACAATTAAAGGTAACAAACCTACTGCTATGACTATAGGGATTATAGCAATGGGCCAATTTGCCAAAAAAGTTGAACTTTCCCTTTAACACACCAGAGAAGTGATGGATAAAAGATGATTTACCAGTGAATATTTCGTATCCAAACTGTTCGTACCAGCAGCGATGCGAATACGCAATACATTTCATTTCTTTGTCTTTGTAAAGTTTGTGTCCCTTTGTCAAAGAAGACACTGTGGTGGTGAGAGACCGAGACCTTAGTGTAGTGTAGTGTAGTGTTGTGTTGTGTAGTGTTGTGTTGTGTTGTGTTGTGTTGTGTTGTGTTGGGTTGTGACATAGCTCCTTTCCACACAGTGGAGCATGATTGGTTGGTCGATGCGTTTAGTCGCGGGACAAAAGCTCAGAAAAATGGACCTCACTCTGAAAATAAATTGTGTCAAAGGACTCATGAGAAAAAACAGAGTTTTAAAAAACAATATTGACGTGTGAATAACCCTCAAAAAGACTGGCAAGCAAAAATATCAAAACAATACTTCCAGTGATGATGATAACGAGGGCGACGATGACGACAGTCAACGAAAAACACCGCAACTCTGTCTAAAAACTTCCGCCGCCATCGAGTGACCCATCTATCCCTCAACGCAATGACCTAATTAGTCAATATAAACATAAGATAAAACATGTTCAGACTCCTATACAGACGACGCCTCACTTCACTGTTTTCCTTCTTTTATTTTTATTTTAGTTTCCAGGATGTGATTTAAGGACATTTATCAAAATTTGGCAAAACTTTTTTTTCTTTCATTTTCAAGTCTCATATCCCATGATTATCCCTCTCTCTATATTTAGCCAAGTCAGAAATGAGGGAAACAGAATCACAGTGAATGTAATTTATTATTAATAAAGATAATGATAATAATAATATTAGACCTGTTGAGCAATCTGCAGACTCATGAGTCACCCTCGTCTATAAACCGCACCTTTTAATCCCGTCTGAGTTTCTCTCCGTCTCAGTCACTCGGTGTATTTCTGTCGTTGTTGAAATCTCACTGAATACATTTTCTCTCTCTCCCTCTCTCTGTCTCTCTTTCTCTTTCTTTTTCTTTCATGTGTCAGGACAGAATCTGAACCCATACGAATCTAATATAGTGAGCCCAGTATAGTGCATCCTATAAATTGATTTTGACCCAGCCTTTGAACAAAAGGAACACTGTTGCGTTGCCATCCGCGGCCCGATGCCACTCCCTCTTTGGCTCAGGCTGAATACTCTCCTTTAATATGTGTGGTAGCTGGCTGCAAAAAAAAAAGAGAGTAAGAGAGAAAGAAAAAAGTGGCTTATTTAGTGTGTTGAGGAAAGAGAGCGGTAGGCAGAGCGAGGGATGGGGCTGGTGTGACTGGCAGCGATCAATCACTCAGTGAGGGGAGGCTAATGAAGCAGGCTATGGTTTATTAAAGGGTTAGCAGAGAAAAGATTACTGCGGGGCCTCGGCTTCCCAGAATCCCCGGGATAAAAAAAAACCAGGAGGATCCGTCTAGAGCAGCTCTAATGGTTTCAGGGCGAGTCATAAAACAATCAAGGTGTTTACTCTACGAGCCGACTCCTGTTATAAAGTTAAAAACATACAAAACAAATCAAGTCTCTTTGTTTTTGGTTGTAAAAGTTAAAGAGCAGCATCACATAAACGCAGACACAGTAGCATCATGCAAAAGTTCATCAAGTGGAAGATGAAATGTCCAAAAGACATAAAGTTAAACATGAAACACTCTTCTTTTTTCAATATTTTAATCAGTATCAGTGTATTATTTTGCTTTTCTACAGTTTCAGAGTGAAAAGGGGAAACAAAGCAGCAGCAGCACAAGAATGAGAAACCCAGGAGACTTGAGCTCTCAGATAACTTTGACCAAGGTATCAGACAAGATATTTACTATTTACACACTGTGATGGTTTCCAAAGGGGGGGCTGCTGTCAGTTTGAACATGTAAAAGATGTCTGATACCTTGGTCAAAGTTATCTGAGAGCTCAAGTCTCCTGGGTTTCCCATTCTTTTGCTGCTGCTGCTGCTTTGTTTCCCCTTTTCACTCTGAAACTGTAGAAAACTAAAATAATATACTGATATTGATTAAAATATTGAAAAAAGAGTGTTTCATGTTTAACTTTATGTCTTTTGGAGATCATTTCATCTTCCACTTTATCAACTGTTCACATGCGTCGCCAGAAATTTGTGATGTCAAAATGGGGTCAATAGGCAAAAAAGGTTGGGAACCACTGCATTAAAGGGATAGTTCAACATTTTGGCAAATTGGTCCTTTGTTATAATCCTTTTAGTCGTAGCAGTAGGTTCATTACCTTTAATTTCTGGTGCAAGCTATTTTCAGAACGGCAGAGCAGAGCTGTGAGCTGCTCAAAGCTTCGCTACGGAGGCTCATGGGATTTCTTGGTTTCCCTCATCAAACTCATCAAATACACAATCCAACAACTCCACAACGCTCTGGTGGACAAGTTGTGACCTGCACATTCACCACGCTATGAGATAATAACACAACATTACCAGACAGACTTGTTTTAGAGGGAAATTCATGCAAAACCACTGATGCACGTTGCCTTCAGGGACAGTTTTTCATTAAGTAGTCTCTGTATTGGAGTTGTTGGATTGTGTATTTGATGAGTTTGATGAGGGAAACCAAGAAATCTCATAAGCCTCCGTAGCGTAGCTCTGAGCAGCTCACGGCTCTGCTCCGCTGTTCTAAAAATAGCTTGTACCGACAATTAAAGATAACAAACCCACTGCTAAGGTTATAGGGATTATGACAATGGGCCAATTTGCCAAAATGTTGAACTATCCCTTTACCAGACATTTTAAAGCAAACTTTTACATTGCACAAGAAGCAGAACATGAGCGATAAATAGAGCAAAGTTAAAATAAGTAACAGCCAGTTCACTCAGGATAACGTTCCCAACAGGAACACAAACTGTGTCGTCTCGTTGTCGTCCGTCCAGGTTTGAGGAGAAGGTTTCGTACGACGTCGTGTGGTGAAATAACCTTATTCTAGGAAAAAAAAAAACCCTGAGCAGACTGAAAGCGAAGCACTCACTCACTCTCCCTCTCTCTCTCTTCTCAGATAGTTTGAAAGACAAATGAGTAGCAGGGGAGTGAAAAATGCAAAGCAGATGTTTTTCTCACCGTTTTTAATGGCAGCAAGACATTACTGATGCCATTACAGAGACCTTTTACGGCTTCTTTTAATCCCCTGGCCTGCCTGAGGAGAGAAACCCCTTGTGGTGCAAAGTAGCCTCCTTTTTACTTCAGAACGACAATTTGAACCCATTTCCAACTCACTTCCCTAATCTGCCACAGGGTTGATTTTTTTTTTTTAAGGTGGCTTCCTCTGTAATTATTCTGCTCTGAAATCAAAGGTAAAGAGGCATTAAAATGCACCTTTTAGGTAAACATATGCTGCTCATCACGTACGCCCTGACTCAGAAGAGTCTCTTGTAACAAATAGTGCCAAAATAGTGCAGCTTTCTCTCTCCTTCGCTGCAACACACTTTCCTCATTTGCTTCAAACAAAAGCAATCGTCGACAATGAGCTCCGATCACTACTTCTTCTCTTCCTCTTGTGTTCGGGTCACCATGAAGTGACCCCGTTTTCAGGTTTTAAATGCATAGATGTACCACATAAATTTGTTAAAAGCATCACGGAACCTCTATTTAAACAAAATAAAAAAAAATTCCATAAATTTCTAAAATGCTCTGGTTAAAATGATGACATTTGTGGTGTTAGGGTCGACTTTGACCGGGTTATAGCGATAAGAACAATAATGAGAGTTCAAACTCAAATCATAAGTGTAAAACCAACCTTTTCATGGATAAGGAAGAAGACTAACAACGTAACCAAGAGATGAGAAACAAATGGGATGATGAATAATTGTTTTTAGTGTTTTACAGCTGATTGATGCCTCAGGTCCAATCTGACCCGGACACCATAGATAGACAAGTGGAAGTTTCAATTGAAGTCAATGGGTATACTGACAAAAAAGACCCAGAGGTCCAAACCAAAAAATATTAAAACCAAAATTTTCATGTAAGTCTAACAACGTAACCAAGAGATGAGAAACAAATAGGATGATGACTAATTGTTTTTAGTGTGTTTTACAGCTGATTGAAGACTCGGGTCCAAACTGACCCAAACACCATAGATGATACCAGAATGCTAACACTAGACGAAGGTTACATGTAACTGCACTTTTCAACGTGCAGCAGCAGCAGCAGATTTACACGAGGCGTTCGCTGTCTGCTTCCTGCATCAGACCCAACCTGTAAAAAGCTCAGAGGAGCACTTCCAGGGGTCTGGTTAGGGGCTAAAAATGAGGAGGAGATGAACTATATGGCTCCATCCCACAGTCCAGCCGACAGTATATCAGCTGAATCGCAGCCGCATGGGCGTGTATGTGAACGCTCCGCTCATAAATATCTCCCCCAACCTTCCCTCCCTCCTCTCCTCCCTCCCTCACCACCAAAGGGGCCTCTCTCCCTCTCTCTCTCTGATGGTGATGGCGAAAGGATGTCGCTGTCTGGGTGATTGAGTGCTGCTGGTCCTGGCCCTGGGCACATCCCCGCGCTCTGAGCCCGAGTGGGAGGCCTACCGCTGAGCGCTGGCCTGGAGGGGCCGAGCCTGCAGCCTGCAGCCTGAAGGCAGCAGCAGCAGCAGCAGCAGCAGGATGTTCCTCCTCTCTCTCCGTCTGTCTTAGCAGAGCGCTGCAGTTTAAAAACCGCTTCAATATTTTATCATTCAAATGCTTTTTCTCTCTTATTTCATTCATTTATATACGTGTTGTATCTGTGTGTGTGTGTGTGTGTGTGTGTGTGTGTAGTGGCCTTATCTGAACTTACACCCCTCATCTCTCTAAGTCATTGTCATTCTCACTCACTCAGAAATCTGAAATAATCAAGGCGCAGTAATTAGCCCTGCTTGCTGCATTGTAATTGGGGGCAGGCGGAGGTTGCTCATTCTATATATATATATATATTTATATATTTATATATATATTCCCTTTTTTCCTGTTTGATAATTGTAGACTTTTTAACGTGCCCTCTGTTTAATTTTTTTGATCCTCCTAAGCTCATTCCCATAGATGCCGCTGTTATTTTAATTCAGTGGCTCATGTGCCTTTCATCAGTCATCAGGAGCAGAGAGAGAGGGAGGGGGGAGGGGTGGGGGAGAGGAGGGGGTGGGGGGGTCATTTTGGAAACCCACTGTCTATTCCCTTTTTGGGTTTCAGCGCCGTCAGCCTTCCCACTGCCTCTCTCCCTCTCTCCCTCCCTCCACCATGAGAGCCTTGACACTGTCCAGGTCCGTCCTACTTGGCAAGAGGCAGAGCTACAGAGAAAGGCAGAGTTTATTTCCTGTTCTTGTGAATCATATATCAGTACAATTCCCCTCTGTGCTGTTTGGCAACGGCGGAATGACGGGTGTCATTTATCATACGGACTGAAAGAGGCTGTGGGAAAAGGGATTTGAATTCTTCTGGAAGTGTGTGGACTCTCCTTAGTGGTGAATCATTAAACGGAGGAGTTTTTCAACAGGGATATGAGTAACTCCTCACGCTGGTACTTTGCCCCCCCCACAACCACCACCGCCACCACTTCGTCTCCTCCTCGTCTCTCTGGCTCAATCATTAAATGTCTCAAAAAATAAGATTTACTACTTTTATATAAATTGTGAAGGGGACGTAGCGTTTAACTTGTAATTGGGGGATTTCGTCCTGCTGAATCCATTAAGTCGCTCTTCACTCTTTGGGGTTTTAAATGTCGGCTCCCTTCATGGCTCATGCTCATGCTCTGTAAAGAAATATCATTTATTAAGCTGATTTTGATTTTTTTTTTTATATACATATTTACAAATTTGATTAGCGTCGCGTCTGTCAGTCGTTGTCCTGCTGCAGTGGTGACATTTTCATTTCTCTATAGTTCAGATTGTGCTTTATAAACATTTTGTGCTTCTTTTTTTCCTCCTCTCTTCACTTGTCAGGGACGGTTACTATTTCCCACATTTTTTGAGAGTCGGGGTGATCAAAGAAAACGACTTTTGATAGGCTGTCACCAGCTGTTCAGCTGCACTGGCAGAAATAAACGTGTCAAGCTTTAACTTATCCTCAGAAAAACATACTTCTAACCCCCGCTGCTCTAATTGAGTGTAACTCCCACAAACCTGTGAACACACATGCAAAACTGAGTAGATCATAAATCAGGCTTCTATAGACAGCCACTGCCCCCCCCCCCACCACTCTACCACCTCCACCTCCCTGAAGGAACAACTGGTTTCCAATGAGCTGGCTGGAAACCAACCAGCGTTTTTCTCTTTATGATATTTCCGTCCTTATGTGTTGGAAGTTATTTGAAGTCCTCATCAAATAAGAATAAGAAGAAGTGTCAATAAGGTATCGTATAGGGAAATGTCTAGGTGGAGGGGTTGGCGGGGGGGTCGGTGTGTTTCAGCTGTCAGCAACTGTTAGCTGTCTCTCATGTGCAGATCACAAAGTTAAATGTGCTGTCAGCAAGTCCTCAGCTAGAAATAGACGTGTTGAGGTTAGCCTGAGCCTGAGCTGCACCGTTGCCCGGCACAACGTAGGCTATACTCTCATCAAACAACGTGCACACGTCTCAGCAGCAGCAGAGGAGCAGCAGATCCGGAGCACGGAGGTGTAATGAAGCACATTTTCAGGTTTTGGAGGAGGTGTTGCAGTGAAAACCTACAGCTGCCTTTTTCTGTTTCTGCTTCTGTTTCCTTTTTCTTTTTTTCCTGCTCCGTGTTGATGTGGTGATGCTGATGTTGTTTGGTGACTCTGGAGCCTCTGTCGTCGGAGTCTCGGTGTCTCTGAGTGCGTGACCCTCTCCCACAGCGCCCACAGCCCCGGCCAGGCCACCGCCGCCGTGATCCTGACATGTTCACGTTCACCCTGCCTGCCTGCCACCGCCTGCTAAAGAAGAGTGTAGATGCCCCTGAGGTAAATGAAAACATTTGGTTCTTGCCAGACCTGTTCACATCTCAGCCGGGGCCACATGAGCTGGCAGGTGACGCGTGTTACTGAGGAGAACCGGAGACCACAGCAGCAGCGGTGGCGGCGGCGGTCGTTCCCGTGGCCGTGGCCTACTTCTTTTCTTTTTCCACACAGGCCACAACCCAGAAACAGGAACACAGGAATCTGTTCTTGGCTGAGAAAAGAAAAAAAAAAGTGACAAAGACTGAGACTGACCTGCATCCAGGTGAAACTCAGCCCTCCTTTACGTGCTCATGTTTCTGTTCCACCCTCCACCACCGTGTGTGTGTGTGTGTTAGCATGGTGCTATAGAACGAATCGCCTTGTTGTTTACAACGACTTCCGGGTAGAAAACCAGCATGAAAAGTAGTGGCAGACGAGAGTTTCACGTCACTATATCACCGTTTAGACTGATGTTTATAAAGTCTATAAAACCAATGATTGGACAAACATTAGCCTACTATTTCTGTGTGCACATTTTTGTAATTAGTCATGGTTATCATAGCCAGGCTAACGGTTAGCTACCTGTACTTTAATAACTCAGTGACTTAAAAAATTATTTTTTCCAGCGGATATCTTAGTTACAACATGACTGGAGTAGTTTCATGTCGTGTCCGACAACAGGAGGGTTTTAACAGTAGACGTCTGATCTTAGCTTAGCTATTGCCATTAGCTTAGCTACCGCCGTTAGCCGTCCCTGTCGGTGCCACAGACGCTTTCTAGACACTGTGATTCCCCCAAACTGAATAGCAACACAAAACACACACACACAGGTTTCTTCAGTCATTTCAGATTTGTGTTTAACGGGCATGGAAAATATGATAGCTAAACTCTTGTTCGTTAGCCTACTACTGTTCTCATTTAAATGCTGGTTTTCTACCCGGTAGAAGTTGTTAGGCGATTCGGCCTATAGACCGCTTAACAAAGGCGATGGCTTAGCAAAGGCGATGGCTCTCAGACTCTGCTCATGAACTGTTGTTTTTTACAGTTCATTGACTAACTTCAAACCTGTTGCAGCTCAGCATTCGTGGAAGAAAAGAGTCGTTTTAGACGCACGTTGGATAAATTTGCTATGATGTTGTCAGCATCTCTGGGAGCGAATGGAGCAGTGGCTGAATCCATTTTTGATTGACAGAGGATTGTCCAGTTTGTTTCAGTCAGAGACAAACTAGCTACAGCTCATCTCGTGGTATTTGCTTGGCGATATAACCCGTCTCTATCACTGTAAATAAAACACAGAAAGCATTTCCTTGTTGTGGTTTAACATAGTTTTCGTAGAATTCCTGTTGTGGTTTAACAAAGAGGTTCATAGTTAGGCTCGGTTTTTAAATTTCAGGCTTGTCGAAAAAGATGGAAGCGTGAGACTGCGAATAGAAACCGTTGGCCCTTTAAGTTTGTTTGGAGCGTTTGGCTCTGACTTGGGTCGTTGCCGCCGGTGGAAAAGCGAGTTGAACCAGATAAGCACCAAAGTAGCACCAGGTTCTTCTGTCATAGACCAATTTGACAGAATTTAAATAAATAGACAAATATTGTGATTTTTTTTAGGACAACAATGAGCCTCCTTCTCCCCTGCTGCTCTGGATGATGATGATGTTTCATATTAAAATCCCTTCGTCTGTGATTTTTGGTTCCTCATCATCATCCTCCTCCTCTCTTTTTTTTTTTTTTTTTTTTTGTTCAGTAATTTCACGAAACAGACTTGACACCGTGTCGCCATCTCACATCAACATCTGCAATTACCAGACAATTCACATTCAGGTCCCATAGGGGAGGTATGATTGCAATTAAAAGCGCGGGGCAAATGTTAATTAAGTTAAACTACTTGAAACTGGAAACAGCGACTGTTTTAAATGTTTTTTTACTTTTAACCTTCCACTTCTTCATCGTCTTCTGTTTCAACTTCATTTATTTTTGCAGCCTGATGGGGAAATTACAGTAATAGTCATTTTTAGAGAAATAATCAAAGGTTGTATTATTATTTTTTTTACGGGTTAAGCAGTGTAATATTTAATAACATCAACAACTGATGAAAAAAAAAATACCAAAATGAAAGTGAATGTGCTGTGGGAGGATGTGTGTGGTTCTCGGTGTCTGGTGGTAAAATGTTGGGATGTTCTTGAGCCGACCGGAGCTAGAGAACGCTGCAGTTCATCGGGTTATTAAATCAGAGGGAATAACAGGCCAACTTCTGGCCATTCTGGTGATTGATGAGCCGAGCTTTATTTGCTGAGGCGGTGTGTTTGTTCCTGTGTAATTGTCTACCAGATGGCTAAGTTAACTGTTCTTAAATGCCTTCAGACCTGCAGGGGTCCTGGGTCTTAACATTTTCCCGGCTAATGACATTATGCCTTGAAACGTCTCATTGTTTTGTTTTTGTTTTTTTGCTTTTACTTCCTCTCCTTCTTCTTCTTTTTCTTTACTCCTCAGATCTCTAATGTTCAGGATCAAAATGGGTTTTCGAGGCATTTAGTTCGGATCTGCCCTACAAAGGAAAAGTGCAGTATCTACATTTTTTTCAATCAAAAGAGTGGCATATTCTCTTCAATCTGGTAGAATCTGATATTGGTACTGCTAACATTTCCAGGGTTATTGGGCTTTTTATTTTCCTGTCCAAGGAAAAGTGTAGTATCTGCCATAAAACTGTCAAAATTGGCCATAAGACAAACAGAAATACATTTAATTCAGTCCACCTTTATCTAATCAATTATAGACTTGGTACTTATTCATAATTTGATGCTTAAACCTGACAATGAAAAACAAAAACAGCTGTTTTTCTCAGTTTGGCATTTTTACAGATACTGCACTTTGCCTTTGTAGGACAGAGATTATTTCCCTCTGTATGATTCTGTTTTTAATTTGTTCGAAGTAGGTGGTTTTGAAGTTGCTCTGTTGGTAAACTCCTCTGCACAAAAAAGACGAGCCCACTCGAATCTAAAGGAGATGAGAGGAAGAGAGAGGCAGGGAGGGAGAGAAAGAGGAGCAGGACTCGCCTCTACCTGTGAGGAGTCAGATTGGAGGAGAAAATGGATCTAGGTGGCAGCGCGAGTCATCAATCACAGCCCCTCAAGGGGAGCTGCAGCTAAAGCTGCTCTGAAGTGCTATCTGTCAGCTGCTCCCATCCAGTCGGGGGACCGGAGGAAGGGGCCGTATCGCCACCCATCAGCTCATACTCAGCACACAACTGCCATGTAAACATGTGCAGGTGCTCCTGTTAAAATAAACCCCCGTCCTCGTCCCCGTCCCCGTCCACGAGGTCGCGCATATTTTCACAAACCCTGTCCTCTGTGTCGTTGCCGTTGTTGTTCTTGTTCTTGTTGTGGTTGTGGTTGTGGTTGTGTCCTCTCTCTGTGGACGCTTCACTTCCTGTGATGGGCTTTTGATTGTTTGTGTATCTGATTCTGTTTTTCTTCTTTTCTTCTTTTCATGTGTTCTATTGTGGTCCAAAATGGATTATGTTTAAATGTGTCAAGCTCTTAAAGGTACATTGTGTAGGAATTACTCTAGCGTTGTGGTTCTAGATCGCAAGCAACTCAATCGTATTTTTCATGCTGCATTCATGTGAAATGGGGCAGACGGCAGACGGACGACAGCCGCTGCACGTAACGGCATAAACAAGCCTCTATGTGAACAAGTGGTCTGTCAGCACGAGGCTAAGCGATACACGTGACAATATGATGTCATGGTGATGTCGTATTGTTTACCTGACCCTGGACCTGAGCCGACAGCTCCGGTGTCTCCGCTGAGTTTCCGTGGTTTCCTACCGTCACGCTGCCACTGAAGGTAAAAACATGGCGACACGACATGGCAGCCAGCAGCGAGCTGACCCGCTCCATGGAGATATGAATGATATGAACGGCTCATTCAGAGCTGATGGGGGGGATTACTGATTCATGAAAAACATACTTTTGAACCAAATAATCGATTTTCGTGAATAGATACCAGGAGAAGTTACACAACAGAATTAAAATACTGGGTCCTGATGAAGGTCAATAGACCGAAACGTTGACTGAATAAAAGAGCTTCAAGTGAGTGCAGAGGGAGCAAGTGTTGATTTTTTATGTTGGCTTTTGATTGTTTCCCAGTGTCGGGTGGTTTATTGTAATTTAGAAGTGAGCGTATGTTTCTCTCCCTCCTCCTCCTTCATCCTCCTCCTCCTCCTCCTCCTCCTCCCATCATCCCGACCCCTGAATGAAGCCACCAAGTGCTTCTGTGTTGCCGACGTGGAGCCGCGTCTGTCGATACGTCTCAAGATGGATAGTTGTTCTGCATGCTTATTGATTCGGCGCAGGCCAGAGATATAAGTATCATTTGTCATTTCTGGAATTATTTGGAGTCCTAGTTAAAAGCCAGAGTGGGTGGGAGGGAGGATGGAGGGAGATGATGGCCGTGCCTTGAGGGGGGGTGGGGGGGGGGGTTGGTGGTTGGGTAGGTGGGGGGAGTAGCAAGTTGTCTGGGCTTTGATGAATGACTGCACGGGTTTTTGGTTTTTACTGCGAGCGCTGAGGCCCTTTAGCTGCTATTTGCTTTCACCATGGTCCAAGAAAAACAATGCGATGGGTCCAAGGACTGAGCAGCATCGTCCTGTCATGTAGCAGCGGCGGCGGCGGCGAGCGCAGCGGCGAGCAGCAGCAAGCAGGGTGGTCCCGGCAGAAGAGTCAGGAGGGAGAGGGGGAGGGAGGAGGGGGCCTTGGACCATGCACGCTGCTTTTTCCAGAAAGACCCAGTTGTAGGTTGTGAAGCCGTCCTGCTGCTCTGAGTTCCCAGCTGACACACAAACACAGACACACACACATGCTATGAATTTGAATATTTAGCGTTGGGGATCTTCTCTTGGTCGTAACGACAAACAGATTTCTACGGTGGCCCTGAGGTGCAAATCACAACGGCAAAAGAGAAAACACAACACAACAATAGAAAACACAACACAAAAAGAGAAAACACAACAACAAATTACAAAACGGTTTTCTGTTTTGTTGTTGTGTTTTCTCTTTTTGTTGTATTTTCTCTTTTTGTGTTGCATTTTCTCTTTTTGTGTTTTGTTTTCTCTGTTTGTGTTGTATTTTCTCTTTTTGTGTTGTATTTTCTCTTTTTGTGTTGTATTTTCTCTGTTTGTGTTGTGTTTGCTCTTTTTGTGTTGTGTTTTCTCTGTTTGTGGTGTATTTTCTCTGTTTCTGTTGTATTTTCTCTTTTTGTGTTGCGTTTTCTCTTTTTGTGTTGTGTTTTCTCTTTTTGTGTTGTATTTTCTCTGTTTGTGTTGTGTTTTCTCGTTTTGTGTTGTATTTTCTCTTTTTGTGTTGTGTTTTCTCTGTTTGTGTCGTAATTTCTCTGTTTGTGTTGTGTTTTCTCTTTTGTTGTTATGTTTTTTGATCTTCCGTTGTGTTTTCTCTTTTGTTGTTGTGTTTTCTGATTTTCTGTTGTGTTTTGCACTTCAGGGCCACCGTAGGTTTCTCTTTGTGTTTACTGTAATGTGCGAGCAGCAGCAGAGAGGAGGAAGAGGATGATGTTGTTTGGTAACGGTAGCTGCGGCGTCTCGTCTCCCCCGGTGACTTTGATGATGTCCTGTAACCGTGGCGTCAGGCCAGAAGCCGGCGCTTGGCTTCATTACTGTATGGATCATCTTTTAAGACCATTTAAGATCAGCGAGGAGCCGCCGCCCGCTTAACGACAGAGACTCCCACAAGTTCATTACACTCAAAACCCTTTGATTCATTCACAACAGCAGAAAACCTGACACAGAAACCTGCTCAGATTTACTTCTTCCCTCCTTTTCAATGAAATTATTTTTATTATTTCTAAGAGTTGAGGACTTGAAAGTTGAGTCGGAGTTTGTGGGAAAAGTGTTTAACAGGGGAACATGTTTAACAGCAACAAAAGACGGAGAGAAAAGAAGCAGCAGAAGAAGAAGAAGCTCCGACATGTGAATGACAAGTAATTATTTCCCTTGTCCGTCAAACTGTGTTTTGATGCGAGGATGCGATCAGACATGATACGAAACAACTTCAAGCCTTCAAGTGAAAACGATTCTCAAATCGCTGTGCAAAGCGCCCAAAAGCTTTTTTCTGTGCTGCGGCATGAAATCTTTCATAAACATGCAAACACACACATCAACACACATCAACACACACACAGAGCCTTTTTCCTGACCAATATTATCATTGCTACGTCTTTTCAGCGCTCGATGACCATTGTGTATTCATTTCCATTCTAGCTTGCCAAAATGTCTTCTCACAGCAGGACAGGGACGGACAGAGAGAGTGTGTCTTTCAGTTTTATTCTCCCTCCTCCTCCCCTCCCTCCCCCCTCCCTCCCCATGCACAGCTATCAAACAGGACAGTGCACCGGGGCCGTCGTGTCCCCATCAGGACGCTCAGACTGCTCCTGCTCACTTTAGTTTAGTTTATTAGTTTATTATCAAGATCCCCATCAGCTGCAGCAAAACCACAGCTATTCTTCCTGCAAGGGGTCCGACAGAATTACATATACAGAAACATTATAGAAGGGACCACCAAAAGAAACAAAAATATCAGTGCATAAACATTATCAAAACAACACAAAGAAAAACCAAAAACAAGGTGAGGTTTTCAAAAGTAGTTTATTAAAATGTACTACAAGTATACTCATTTTATACTAAAACTGAGGCAGTATACTTGAAAGTGTACTTTAGTAAACTTAAAATGACCTATAAAGTATACTTCAATAAACTAAAATGTGGACTAGAAGTATATACTAGTACACTAGGAGTATAGATGAGTGTACTTGTTGTGCACTTGAAAGTGTACTTTTGTAAACTTAAAATGAACTATAAAGTATAGGCTACTTTATATAAAATATTCCAATTTAGTCTGAAGAAGTATTAATATAATTAGTATATTTTCTAGTACGCTACAAATACATGGTCCATAGTATACTTGCTATACTTATGCTCATACTAATAAAATGAACTTCAAGTATACTATTTTTTCCGAAGGGAGCACCTTATACTACAACTATACTATTTACATTATAGATCCATGTCTTCATATCTTATACTATCATATCATTCTTCACAATATTTAGCTATATATATATTTATGTAGCCTACAGGTACATACACATACACACGCATACCTACATAGACATACTACAACCATACATACCATTTATACACCTGTTATAGATCATATCTTCATGTGCCACACTACACACATCCCTATGTTACCCTCTATGTATTATATTATTATACAGATAGATAGGGTATGTCACAGGTTATGTGGATTATGGGGCCTCTTGATATAAAAACACAACACAAAGAGTTTGTTTTATCATCATCTTTTCTTTTCTTTTTTTTTTTTACGCCCGAAGCCTCATAATCTGAGCTATAAAAGAATATAGAGTTTAAATAATTAAACACAACGGTTGTGATATACTGTAGCTTTAAGTATTCATCTAAACATCAAGAAAGGAAAGTATTTGCATTAGTAGGGCAGCAGCTCCATTTAACTTGCCCGAGCAGCAGCAGCAGCAGAGAGGGGAGAGAGGACAGACAACAGACAGAGGCCTCGGCTTTAATCCCTTTGGAGAACTAGTGCATGAATTGATATATCCTCTCTCTCGCTGTCTCTCTCTGCTCTTGCTAATGTCTTTCCTAGAACTTGAACAAACAGCCCTGTGCGTGTAGGACATATAAGACAGATGTTTAGGATTACTTTCACCTCATTGCTCTATTGTGTGCACTTTAAGGGAGCTCAGCTGATGTGGACTGCCACTCATTCAGGGCCGTGTGCTGCTACAGGGGCTGCGTGCTCCTGTTTATCAAAGTGCCATCTGCACTCAAGACACAACAACACCGGGGTTTTAAGAGGCAGGATGTTGGTGTGGTGGAGGGAGGTTCATTCAGTGGCTCTTAATTGGGAAAAAAGGAGGAAATCCTATATTTTGAAGAGCGTATATGTAAAATGAAGAAGAGAATCTCCGCACACTTAGATCTATGCAGTCACTTTATTATTTAGAAGAGCGTATATGCAAAAAGTAGTTTCATTTTATACTAAAACTGAGGCAGTATACTTAAAAGTGTACCTTTTGTCAACTTAAAATGACCTATAAAGTATACTTCAATAAACTAAAAGGTGGACTAGAAGTATATACTAGTACACTATACTGTAGGAGTATAGATGAGTGTACTTGTTGTATACTTGAAATTGTTTTTTACAACTTAAAATCTAATTTAGTCCGAAGAAGTATTAAATTAGTATACTTTCTAATATGCTACAAGTACATATACTTACTTATACTCAAGCATATTTAATTATCGGAGGCTCTGATCTTACAAGGCTAGGTGGAAGTCAGAGAGCCTCCGTTCTCCCTGGAACTAGTTACAAGTCATTGGTTTAACCAGCACTAGGGCTCTGGAGCTGGTTAGCTCAGGTATAAAACCCTGCATAACTCCTCTTTAAGCCTTGACCTCCTCCTCCTCCTCCTCCTCCTCCTCCTCCTCCTCCTCCACACTCATCTCAGCCCATTGTGTACCAGTGTGTGCTTTGTGTGTGTGTGTGTGTGTGTGTTTACAGATGTAGAAACAAACTGGCCGGAGCCACGCTGATATTGTTGAGGGGTGACATTATCTTTTCAGCGTTTTTCCGAGTTACTTATCTAATCTGGCTGCTGTTGTGCATGTGGGAAGAAGCTTGGAGGAGGAGGAGGAGGAGGAGGAGGAGGAAGTGGCTGTGGGGACGGGACAGGGGCCGGGGATGCTGCATCTTTAATTACCATTGATATCGCAATGGAGAAGGAGAAGAAGGAGAGGGGAGAGGCAGCGTAGCCGGCGGGGGTGGGGGAGCGAGGGGGGGTAAAGGAGGGAGGGAGGGCTGTTGGGTGAGGGGGAGTTGAGAGAGGGAGAAGACCCGTGTTCACTTTTTAATTAAGGCTCCGTAGTGTAACTCGTCAATGTACATTATTGGAAGAATGAACGTCAATGCCATTGCTTTTTCTCCCCCTCCTTTATCTCTGTCAATGATTCAAAGACATGATTTATGGTTCGTCTCCGTCTTTCAGGATCATCCATCAAGCGCCGGCTCTGCCGCAGCGCCACCCGTTGTAAATCATTCTGAAAGCCTGTCACTCATTTCCATTAACCGTTCCTCTGTCGCTCTGGTCTCCACCTCCCTCAACCTCCTTTTTTTTTTTTTTTGCTTGCAGCCGCCCCACCATCCCTCCTCCCTCCCTCCCCCCTTGCTTCCTCCCACCTCTCTCCTCTCTCCTCCTCCTCCCCCCCTCGGTGCACAACCTACAGCCACGCAGGGTATCAGTTCCGTTCTGCTGCTTCTCCGTCCGCCTACCTTCTTTTCAATAAATTAACCACTTTCTCCCGTGCGATGAATAAAGCGGCTGCTCGTCTTGCAGTCGGCACCTCCTCCTCCTCCTCCTCTTCCTCCTCCTCCATTACGGCTCCAACACCTTAGAAATGTCACGCCAGCTGACTCGTGGGGGCTAAATGAGGATATAGCACAAAGAAAATATTTTTATTTTGCTACTTTTTCCAGTGGTAATATTTGAACACTGCTGATTTGTTTGGCGTGTGGTTATTAACGAACACACACACACACACACACAGGCCACTGCATCTGTTTTTATGATGCTTCTTTTATTGGAGGTGACTTGAGGATAATTTGGCAAAAAAAAAAAGAAAAGAAAAGAAAAGTGAGCACACCATAATAACCCATGTACCTGGAGTAGACTCTTGTTTTTTTAATATGCATTCACTCTGAGAAGGAGTGTATTCATTCAACAGTTGATGGAAACAATATTATGTGTGTAATTATCCCATGTAGTAAAAGAAAAAGCAGCACTAAATGGGCAGAGCCGCCATTAAAATACTGTTGGTTTCCTGTAAATCCTACCAAGTGGTTTAATTCAGACACTCCAACAATGACTGTAGTCTTTAACCAGTTTTTTTTTTATTTATTGAAACAGGTCTTATGAACAGAAATAATTGGCTCAATGGAGCGACTGTCAATCTCCTACAATGGTTGATGTGGCGGCTCCGCGGAGCCCAATTCACTGGCGTCTTTTTTCATTCTAATCAACATCCAGATATCAACACAGCGAGAAATACCCACAAACAGCAGAAAGCACCCGTTTCAAAGGGGGGGGAAACTTTCAACTATTGGGTGCCAACACATTTCACTATTTGGGCAGCCATTGTTCTCAGAATGGGCTGTCAAAGTGACAATGCGCAGCAGCAGCACCAGGCAGAATCCAGAAGTTTGCACTTTTCAGAAAACAGCGGGCCCTAATCATTTTGTGGAGGACACTTGACAACAAATTTGCCATTAAAATGAATCTGAATAGGAGGGAGCGGCTGTTTTTTTTATTTGAAGCGTCTCTGCCTTGCTCGTATACTGTTGCTCGTCTTGTCCCACAGAGCTTCCAGGTTTTGGCGGCGCTTGCTTCGCTCCCTTTATGCTTTATGCCATGAAGCCGCCTTTGGTCCCCCGCTAGAAACTTGACAGTAGCACGCTTCAGCTGCAAATTCACTCTGTAGCCTCATTGTATTTAATGAAGGGAAAAAGTGGCAATCTACTATTAATGAACTTGGAATGTAAAAAAAAAAAAAAAATGCCTCCCTTTGCTGAAAACTGCATAAAACTGCTTGTACAAGGAAAGCTTTGGCTGGAACCGGTCCAGAATCTAATGAAAGATCCATATACAGGGAGAGACAGAGCGAGTTAGTGAAATGCAGATTGTTTTTAATAGAAGACACACAGAGTCTCTTCTTCCAGCTGCACTATCAGATTCATCAGCCGGCCTGACCTTGATGGAGGAGGGCTGCTGTTGTTTGGGAACGACCAGTGTTTAGGGTTCATGCAAAGTTTATGATGCGGGGGGGTGGAGGGTTGGGGTGGGGAGGGGACTGTATGTAGTGTACACACAACACAACACAACCACGGATCTCCAGGGGAGCAGTGAATGCAACACAGTGTATGGAGTACAAAGAGTGACATAAATATATATAGGTATATAACATTATACAGGCCCTCCAGAAAAAAAAAACATGATTATGCGATCACAGAGTCAGCCAGAGTTCACATATTATGCAAGCTGGCACGCTTTTGCTGCAAAAATCGCAGATTTCCGCGGAAAATGTGCAAAATTTGCACGATGGTGTATTAGTGTGTTTTCAGACAGGCAGTGTTGAGGTCAGTCCAGTTGAACTTTGGACCCGAGTGCAGGTCTGTTTCTTTATTTGAACGTGACCGGACCTCAATCCATGTGTCGTACACACCACAAGTTTGAGCTAAAAAGGCTCCCGTAGTCAGTAAATAAAAAAACGATATAAAATGAAATGACCAGCGCTAATACTACAACTTGCGGAGCTAGTACTGCGTACGTGTGTCTCCATTGTTAAAGGGATAGTTCAACATTTTGTCATAATCCCTATAGTCATAGCAGTAGGTTCATTACCTTTAATTGTCGGTGCAAGCTATTTTTTTGAACGGCGGAGCAGAGCCGTGAGCTGCTCAGAGCTACGCTACGGAGGCTGGTTTCAAACTCATCAAATACACAATCCAACAACTCCACAACGCTCTGGTGGACAAGTTGTGACCTGCACATTCACCACACTATGAGATAATAACACAACGTTACCACACAGAGTTGTTTTAGAGGGAAATTCATGCAAAACCGCTGATGCGCGTTGCCTCCAGAGACAGTTTTTCAGCAAGCAGACTCTGTATTTACCTCTTCTCAGAGTTTCATTCCTACAATCGGGAGTCATGTAAACGTGGCGTATCTAGACAGTGACAACTGGGCGTTGGAGGATTGACTTTCCCGCAATTCCAGCAAATTCTTGCACTTTCATCGCATAATATTGCATAAATACATACATTTTTGCAACAATCATAAAAAAAAAATGAATTTTTCTTTTGTCTCAGATTAGATATATTTGTTAATTCATTCATAGTTTTCAGTTTATCTGTCTTGGTATTTTGATATCTGTAAAGAGGGTCTGCAAAACAAGCTTCAGCTAAAGCCTCCACCTTCTTCTGTTGTTTTAACTGTGTGTTTATTCGTGTCCTGTAAACCCGGACCGAAATAGAAACCAACCTGACCTAACCCTAACTGGTTATATCCCGAAATCACAAGGAAAATAAAAGACCAATTTAATAGTAAAGCCAATTAAATCCTGGATATTGCTCTTCAGATGCAGAATGAAGCAGAATCATGTGCTTTATTAACAAAACATCAGACGAAGCCTCAACTGGAACTGAAAAGCTTCTTTATTCAGTCAGGCATGAAAAACAACAACAAACAGCGGCGTGCGTTACGTACTGTACTGGAGGTACGTCAGCGTGTCGGCCATCATAGTCTACCGTACCTTCCCACTCTGTTATCTCATAAAACCGTAGAGAACAATGGCCTTGTGTGTGTGTGTTTCTGTGTGTGTCCTTTTTTAAACGATGGCCCACTTTTCCTCCCCGCTGCTGCCACGCAAACATTCCTGACTGACATTCAATCAGGGAAATTTGAACCGAAGCAAGATGGTCTTTTATTAGTACCGCCCTGTTTGCTCGACTGGTCAGCTCCAATATGCGGAGCGCGGTTTGAGTGGCGTTCTGTAAGATGATGGGTTCCCTCTCTGATAAGGGTGAATGAGGGGTAAACTGCTATTCTGCAGAAAGGAACCATCAGACCTCATCATGTCGCTCCTGGAGAGAGCCGTGTCACGGGCTCTTCAGAAACCAAGTGACAGAGCGGCACGAGGCTGCTGCTGCTGCTGCTGCTGCTGCTGCTATAACCCCCTCCCTCCCTCCACGCCACGCCACACCGCTGCCGCCACAGTGGAGTTGCTGCAGCCGCCCGGCTTCTGCTCCATCAACTGGAACTTTGTATCAGTCGGGGCAGAAAAGATCATCTATAATCTGACAAACATACACTGAGGCTTTTAAGCCTCTTCAGTTGTAACGTTATCCTACACGCCGCCGCTTGCAACCAAATTGTTTATATTTACCTTTGCTTGTTAGCAGAAGAGGACGAATAGAAGGCAGCCTGCTGTTTACACAAAACATTTACACATTTACAGTTTTACTTGGCAGCCGGTAATTTACAGGGGTTGATTCACCTGAATTATAAAAGCTACATGTTTTCTGACTCACCTCAGGTGGCACGGAGCCGAGAGAACGGGCGGACAAACGGATGCAGGGACGGCTTCTGGTTCCTCTGTTAAGATTTAGCAGAATTTAGATGATTTAGAAACACGACATTGAAAAATACTGCAAGTAAAAAAAAATTCCCATGCGGAGGGTAAAAAAAAAGTACAGAAAATGTGTTAAAGTGTCACAGTGTTATAGTATAACTCATTATTATTGATTAAGAGCATGTAAGAAGCTGCTTTAATGTGGAACCTGACTTTGTTTTAACAGGTTTATATTCAGCAGTGCATCATTTTTATTTTTTTTACAAACTGGTTTTTATATTTCAATGTGGAAAGGACAATAATTCTCCTCCTGGGAAAAGTTGCACTGTCAAAGTAAAAGGCAGTAAAGTAGAAGTACTTCAGTATCTGAGTACATGGACAATGTCAGAGACTAAAAATGTGGACAAGTGAAACCAGGAAGTGTTTGTGTTTATGATATATAGTTGCAAATAAGAGATTACACTGCAAAAACTCAAATATCTTATCAAGATTATTTGTCTAATTTCTAGTCAAAATGTCATTTCTAGTCAAAACAAATATCATTCTACTTAAAATAAGACTCATCACATAAAAAGTAACTTCTTTTTAGACACTTTTTACTTCTTTCAAGCAGATATTCACTTAAATAAGTAGAAAAATCTGATAGTGGAGCGAGTTTTTCTTCTTTATTACAAGCACTTGCTTTCACCGACAGATTTTTCAAGTGAATATTAGTTTGAAACAAGTGAAAATTATCTAAAAACAACTACTTTTTTAAGTGGAAAGAGATTAGTTTTGACTAGAAATGAGACATTTTAGAAAAGACATCAAGAAAAAGGTCAAATATTTTTGTGTTTTTGCAGTGTAGACCCTTTGTTGAGATGCAACACCAGGAAACAGGAAACTGTACAGTATGTGATGCTGCAGCAGTGGCGTTGTCGTTGTTGTCGTTGTTGGCCGTTGCACGTTTTAAAGTGATGACTTAGGTGCTGGAGTGCAGATTGCAATGCTCTCCCACCGCTCACTTCCAATTAGGCAGCGGGCCGACTGATGCGTCTCGGAGCAGAAGCTTCTCGTAGGCATCAAAAAGGCAGCAGCTCTGCTCTGTGACATCATGGAGGAGGAAGAGGAGGAGGAGGAGGAGGAGGAGGAAGGAGCTCCTGCAGCTCATCAGGCCGATCCGATGTGTCTCATCATGATTAGTCTCCAACATGCAACATGCAACCACAAACTCCCACATTTGTGTCATTAATGAAACAAAAATGCTGCAAAACTGAGCAGCTCTGAGCATCACGTTGTCTTATTATTTTATTTGTGTGTGTTAGTGTGCGTGTGTGTCGCAGAGTTTCTCTGTATTTTTAGTTAACAGAATGTTGGTTGTGAAAACATTTTTGATTAATTGCCATAATTATTGTGATCATTTTTGCCCAAATGAACAGCCAGATGGCAGGATATGGTGTCATATTTGCGATCCTATCATATTAATCTGGCTCTGGGTCCATCTGAGCACATTGTGCCATTTGCTGTGTTCACAATCTGTCCTCAACTCGTCCATGTCTCCTCCTTTTTTCTTTTTTCTTGTCTTTTTTTCTTTTTTTTCAGGGGGGAGCTGCAAGTTTTTATTTGATTATATTAGACCATTAAATATTAAAGTTGAGTGTGTATTAAAGCAAGGCATTTATCTGCATGAATAGCTCGTGTTTAGTGAAGTAAGTAATGTGCTTTAAGTAACATCTCCATCATGCATACAAAAATTAACATGAGTGTTTCTGTCTCCTCGTCGTCGCAGCCTCAGAAAGATCCGACAAAACCACTTTGTGGAAGTTCACGGCCGCTTTTAACCCACTTCTCCTCGTCTGATCCACAGTCTCATCCTCGTCGTCGTCTTCACTCTTGACCAGAGCGTCAATAAACTCCAACCGCAGAGACTCGTCTCTCTGCGTAGGGTTTTTATTGATGTCTTTCTTTTCAGAGAGTATAATTTAACACCAAAAGTGTTGAAATGAAATAATGGGTCAGATGGGAACATAATGACACATTCCTATTTAAAAAGCGAAGTCAAAAACTATTTCATTCTGTGATATCAATTAACCTCTAGACAACTTTTTCTTTTTTTTTTCACTCAAAGCGAGCAGACTGGAGTGTGATTGTTCTCTCTTTACTCTGCAGTGTCCTTGGGCTCGGGGAGACTGTTTCCTGACAGGGAACAATGAAGAGAGAGGTGTTTACAGATCTTTTACAGATGGCTCCGGGGCTCAGAATTAGCTCTTCGCCATTTTTCTCATGTGATTTTTTTTTTTTTTTTCCGGTTCAGAATTAACTTCAGATGTGTCATCAGGACTATCATCAGGATGTCTGACAACGTGTCTGTTTGATCTTGACGTGCGCCGCTCAGCGACTCCGTCAGATATCACTGTCAGATATTAAACCTCGTGGCATGTGTGTGTCTCGTTCTAATGATAGCTCACATCATCCTCGTCGTCGTCGTGGTGACTTTTATAAAATATAAAGAAAACAGTTTGCTCCATCCTGTTTCCGTCACTTCATAAAGAGCTTCATAACTTTTTGTACACTGAGTACTTTTTTTGTGACTGACATTTCACGCCTATTTATAACAACAGATGAGTACAGTCTAAGTTTAAGTGTTGTTAAATGTACAGAGAAGATTAAAGGGATAGTTCAACATCTTGGAAAATTGGCCTGTTGCCATAGTCCCTATAGGTTTGTTAACTTTAATTATTGGTGCAAGGTGTTTTTAGAACAGTGGAGCAGAGCCGTGAGCTGCTCAGAGCTACGCTACGGAGGCTCAATGGATTTCTTGGTTTCCCTCATCAAACTCATCAAATACACAATCCAACAACTCCACAACGCTGAGATAATAACAGAACATTACCAGACAGAGTTGTTTTAGAGGTAAATTGAGAGACTGCTTGATGAAAAACTGTCCCAACGCGCATCCGCGGTTTTGCATGAATTTCCCTAAAACAACGTGTGGTAACGTTGTGTTATTATCTCATAGCGTGGTGAATGTGCAGGTCACAACTTGTCCACCAGAGCGTTGTGGAGTTGTTGGATTGTGTATTTGATGAGTTTGATGAGGGAAACCAAGAAATCCCATGAGCCTCTGTAGCGTAGCTCTGAGCAGCTCACGGCTCTGCTCCACCATTCTAAAAATAGCTTGCACCGACAATTAAGGTAACAAACCTACTGCTATGACTATAGGGATTATGGCAATGGACCAATTTGCCAAAATGTTGAACTTTCCCTTTAAGTGGGCGCTTTGCTGAACAAGTATAAAGCTGCAGATCCTGACCTGCGCTGCTGTTGTTGTTAGCGTGTTAGCTCTGCCTATCCAGCAGCAGCAGGCCTCCTCCTCCTCCTTTTCCTTTTTTTTTCCCTCCTTGTCTTTTTTTCTTCTCCTCTCCCTCCCTCTCTCTCTCTCTCTCTTCTTTACACGGCATAAATCCGGGAGATGAAAATGTCATGGAGCAGGTTCATTTTGCAAAGAGGTTTTGATTGCCATGCGCGTGTAATTGATTGTTCCAAGGACAGGGGGAAATCTAGAAATGTCATAACAGTCCTGCTTAGGTTGGTCCCACCGCTAGGCAATCAATGAGAAGTAAAAAGAGATATTGATTTGTGAGCAGCAAAAAACTGTAGCTTGAGACAACCAGAGAGAGCACTGTGGGGGGAAAGTGGCACAGACATGCAGACCTGTCACTGGCACCTATGAATTACCCAATCTTCTCTGAAGATAGTGTTACCACGACGGCAGCGGCGGTGGATATACACTCACTACACACAGCGAGTCCTGCGCTGGGTATTGCAGCTGTCCATTAGCTAAGCTCCTCAGGCTGCTAACTCTCTGTGGCTTGTCAGATTAATGAAGGAAATGTTGACCTTCCCAGGGATAAATGTTGATGTTCTCACCATTACAAAAAAAGTTTCTTGATGCTGGAAACACAAACAGCTGCCACGGATTTGATTGACACATGGTGAATAATAATCGACTCAAGACACTGTAAAAAAAATTGTCTTATTTCTAGTCAAAATGTCATTTCTAGTCAAAACAAATCTCAAAATCAGACTCGTCACATAAAAAGTAGCTTGTTTTTAAGACACTTTTTACTTCTTTCAAGCAGATTTTCACTTGAAATAAGTAGAAAAATGTGATAGTATTAAGTATTTCTTTTTTTTATTACAAGCTCAAAAACTTTTCTACTTATTTCAAATAAAAATTAGCTTGAAACAAGTGGAAATTATCTAAAATTAAGTAGATTTTTCTTATTTTAAGTGGAAAGAGATTTGTTGACTAGAGCTGCAACCATTAATCGAACAATAATCAATTATTAAATTAATCGTCAACTATTTTGATAATCGAATAATCGGTTTGAGTAGTTTTTGAAGAAAATAAAGTCAAAATTCTCTGATTTCAGCCTCTTAAATGTGAACATTTCTGGTTTCTTTGTTGCTTTACGACAATATACTGAGTCTCTCTTTGGTTTGTGGACATTTGAGGACGTCGTCATGACTAGAAATGAGACATTTTGACAAGAAATTAGACAAATATTCTTGGAAAGATTTTGAGTTTTTGCAGTGCACAAGAGGAAGAAGAGGAGGAGGAGAGATTGTGATTGTATGTCTCTGTGGGAAAAAAAGTTGTGGAGCTGTAAATATACTGCGATGTAAGCTGTTAGCACCGGCCCTCTGCAAACTAATCCCACATGCAGTTAATGTAATGTACAGTTTCCCATGCAGTGAGCTGGTTTCTCCTCCAGTAGATGTAGATGTAGAGAAGAAGAAGAAGAAGAAGAAAAAACGAGGCTTTTGGCTCAGAAAGCGGCGGCTGCTGCTGCTGCTGCTGCTGCTTCTGTAAATCCAGGCCTCGCTATGCCAAGAGTCTGTTCGAACGGATAAAGGTTATAAACACTTCAACCAGCCTGATTTATGATGGACACCTCAGGTTTTTTGACCTTTGCATATCTCTGTCTGAAGATATAAATTTGTAGTGACACAGATTGGAAGCTTTACAGCAGTTTATGACATGCTAAATCTCAAGGCGAGGCGTGCCAGCCCTCTTGTTTTGTACGGCTAGTTAGGCTGCTGCGTGGACTCTGACACAACATTTTCTCAAAGCAGGCATTTCCTTTCTCTTAAAAAAAAAAGACATCACTGCTGCTGCTCCAAGCTCTCACACACACTTTTATCCTGATTGGTTGCTGCCATTGTCCTTGAATCTGATCTCGGCTCGGCTCGGCCCGGCCCGGCCACAAACGGTGTGAGATGCACAGCGAGACATGGCGGCGACGGGCGGGTAGCGGGTATATCTTGGAGTGATTCCTGCCAGAAGGTTAATTGGTGCCTCTGGACGTCTGCGTCTTAGGGGCATCTTGATAGAAAGCCATAGAGCAGCAGCAGGAAGGGCAGCTGTTAATCTCTGTCAAAAATACCCAGATAAGGCACAAACATTCACATTAAGGCGAGACACTACAGGCAAAAACACAGTTTTTTCAGGCACTGATCAATTTTGAGATTTTGGGCTATTTTTCAACCTTAACATGTCGAAAAAATGCTATAAAAACCACATTAAGGTTTTTATTTTACTTAATTTTGTCTGTAAATTTCTCCTAAATTTGCCAAAAGTTATTCTGACCCATGTCATGTCAGGTATCATTGTACAGCTCTCTCTCTCCTTAACAATGATGTAGGCTCCAAAAATGGTCATTTCTTCTGTATCCGCAATCAATCGTAAAAATATTATTTACAATAACAATCTATGGAATTTTACAGTCCAAGTCTTTAAAGGCCGTTTTCTCATAAAGAGTTTTTCAGACTCAGACTCTGAACTAGAAATCTCCTCTTCAGCAGCACTTACAGACACCAAACCCTCCAGTTTTATTCCTGTCTATATTCTGAAGGTTTTTACAGAGGGGATTGTTGATATATCATTCACAGCCTGATTTATACAACATTTTATTACTAAAAACATGGAGAAATTGGATTTTTTAGGGCTGGTGACAGTATTTTCTCATTTACAGAGTGATAAAAAGAGATATCCAAAATCCTCCTCTGTAAAAACTTCTGACTCTAATGTGTCAACAAAAAAAAACAAGCATTTTGAAAGTAGCTTTATCCATTGTTCAGATTTCGGTTCTGGAAATATATGCAAATTAGCGCAAATTCCATCAGATATTGCTTCATTTTACATATTTAAATATAAAATTGGATAAAACTTGTAATACAAAAAATATTTGTCTTAATGTAAGTGATAAACTTTGGAAGTTTCATGGTGATATTCACTATTCACTTGTCTCCCGAGTGCTCATTTCCAGGAAAACTTGAGGGAAAAAACACATTTGTTTCACTCACAGCAGCAGCGGTGGCGGCGGCCAGGTCGTTGGTTTATTGGTTGCATTTTAAAGCTACATAAAATATGCAGGAAATAGCCATTACATGATGTGTGTGTGTAGCCATTTTTTTTCTGTTTAACCACCAGTGAAGTGGAAAAATGCTCATCTCCCCACTTTGGAGGTGCAGGTTCTCTCTCTCTCCAGTCCTTCAGTTTTTGCAGTGATGACTTTGAAGAGAGAGCGAGGACATCAACTGGGAGCTTGTCACAGCCACTGGTGTTCTCCTCCTCCTCCTTCACTGTGAATACTATATATAAAGACTATAAATAAAACATACCTCTGTGCTCTTGACAACTCTCTCCCTTAGCATCAAGGGTGTTTTGGAAGGCCATCACTGATCTCACTTGGCCAATCAAAACATCTCTCTTGCGGTGGATCAAGGTCACAGCACACTGGGGGCTCTTAGGTGTGTGTGTGTTGCAGTATGTGTGTGTGTGTGTGTGCAGGGCTCTTGTTCACGAAAGGCTCCCCATTCTCCATGTTTGTTTTGAAAGTCCGAATCCCATCTCCATCTCCGTCCATTAGCTGGCAAAGCAGTTCACCTCCAGGGTTTCTCTGGAGGCACTTTTGAAATATTGATAAAAAAAAAGTCATATTTTCAGAAAGC
This sequence comes from Decapterus maruadsi, assembly GCA_030347415.2. NCBI lineage: Eukaryota > Metazoa > Chordata > Actinopteri > Carangiformes > Carangidae > Decapterus > Decapterus maruadsi. The sequence continues at coordinate 29,712,199 of CM064899.1, forward strand.
AGAAGAAGAGAAGAAGACTCTCGCTCCATGGGCCGCCCAGTGTGGGACTCCTCTGAGTGCTCAGCAACCCCCCCCCGCCACCACCACCACCACCTCCCTCATGGAGTGCCCTCTATTCAGAAAAGAAATATTAACCACATGAAATGCATAAGTGCCTGGACAGGGCTGTTATGTCCTATTCATATTTAACTCGGAGCACATCTGCCACATCTCCCTCTCTGTCTGTCTCTGTCCCCCCCCCCCCCCCCCACCCTCCAAAAATGCACATTTCCCCCCCACGCGATGACTCTGCGAGGCGGAAAATATCTCAGATATGTGACAACGCTGACAAACTGCATTTATTGCCGGATGTCTTGGAAAGATATGCAAACATTGGCTGTGATAGCGCCGTTGATGTTGGGTTGTTCTTTTTCCGGGTGGTTAGATTTAGATTTTAAAAAATAATATGAAATAGTTATTGTCAGAAAAGGATGTTTTAAAGGGATAGCTCACCCAAAATTCAAATTTCACTCATTATCTACTCGCCCTCATGTCGACTAAGGGTTGGGAGAAGTCTCAGAGTCCTCCATGGCTTCTCTGAGTCACAGGGGGTCTCGGCGTAGCAGTGCATGTCCATATAACGGTTGCAAATGGATACCAACTGTCTTCGTAACAAAAAGACACACCAAAAAACATCCAAATATCACCCTTAATTGACATGAGGGTGAGTAGATAATTTTGGGTGAACTATCCCTTTATTCTGGTATAAGACGAGGCGAGGAAGGAAGGAAGGAAGGAAGGCCTGCAGCCCCTTGGTGCTGAGTCAGAGTTTTCCCACTAATTGGATGATGGGAAATGTGTCAATTAGAAAAACTGTTGTTTAATTATCTGTTAATTGAAGCAATAATGTTTGTGCTCTATGAGTTGGGAGACTGAACAGGTGAATAATGAAAGAAGTAATTGCTGTTTATGAGACTGTCAGAGAAAATATAATGACGTGACAGATTGCCAGTAATCTTTTGAAATTTGGTATAATTGTCTGGTTTTTTTGTGTGTTTTTAAACGCTGATAATTGAATCAGCTTTTCCAGCAGCATGATCAGCATCTTCATCAGCATTCGCGTTTACAACATATTTTTATTTTGCTTGTCAACACAATCAGTTTTCCGATGCTGAAGCGCTGAATATTGAAACCTCGTGATCGTCGTGTTTTCTGCAGCTTTTTCTCCGTCGAGCCTTTTAATTTATTGACAGAGCGGGAGGGGGGAGACATTAGGAGTTTCTGCAGTTTGTGTTACATGGCAGCTTCAGGACGAGGCTTAGATGTTGTTATCCAGAAACAGAAGGTTGCTTGCATTTTCATTTCAGTTTTTTCTGTGACATCCATAATCACCACGGAATAGGTCATTTGCAATAACACTTAACGGGGCTCCCGAGAAGAATCAATTTCATTTTGTCACTCAGTGGCCGGTGATTGTTGTAAACATCTCAACTTGAGGCCAGAAAAACCTCGGACGCAGCACTAAGTCAATGTGCCGTCGTGAATCACATGCAGCAGCAGCAGCAGCTCTGTTAGTAAAGACATAATGTCCAGATCCACTTCACAACCTCTCAGGCACAAAACAGCTCTTTATGCTTTATGTTGTCTGTGTGTTTTCTGACTGTTGCAGCTTGTCTCATAAGTTAAAAAGTAATTTACCTTCCTTTATTGACCTTTTTATGAGAAAGATCTTTATTTTCTTTTTTAGGATGCAAATCAGGTGCACTGTAAAGAATCAAATTCTTACCAAGAACATTGGTCTTATTTCTAGTCGCAACAAATCTCATTATACCTAAAATAAGACTCATCACATTAGTAGTAGCTTGTTTTCAGACACTTTTTACTTCTTTCAATCAGAATTTCACTTGATATAAGTAGAACAATCTGATGGCGCTTTTTCTTCCCTATTACAAGCACAAAACAACTTGCTTTCACTAGCAGATTTTTCTACTTATTTCAAATGAAAATTTGTTTGAAACAAGTGAAAATGATCTAAAAACAAGATTGATTTTAGGTGCTGAGTCTTATTTTAAGTGGAAAGAGATTCGTATTGAGTAGAAATTAGACATTTTGACAAGAAATAAGACAAAAATTCTTGGTAGCTAATATTTTGAGTTTTTGCAGTGTGAATCTTGAATCCTTAGTTTAATCGTTGCTTGTCTGTTTCTTTGTTTTCCAGTGTACATGCCCGACGAGGATGGCGTTCTCCAGGACTCTGTCGCCGAGGAGGATGGAGACAACGACGCTCAGACCGAGGAGGAGTGCTCGGAGAAGACCAGCCCCAAGGTGTCCGAGGACCGGGAGCTGGACAGCAAGAGCATCAACACTTATAGCAACCAGAACTCTCCCATCAGTGTCCTTTCAAATCAAGAGGCCGAGCTGGAGTCACGCCTTAGCGACAGCAGCGACAGACTCTCCGACTTCAAAACCTCCTCGCCGCCTGAGAGCCAGAGGGACGACGAGAGCTCCAAAGGCTCCAAACACAAAGACGAGACGGGCGCCGGCAGCTTGGAGAAAATGAGGGCAGCCTATGCAAACTTCCTGTCCGATTCCTACTGGACGGGGATCGGGATGGACTTGAAAATGGCCACCAAAAACACCAGCAAAGCCAACTGCGACAGCACCAATGGCGGAAGCACCAAGAGCGAGTTCGACTGGCACCAGGACGCCCTGTCCAAGACGCTGCAGCAGACGCTGTCCCCAAAGCCCGTGTCCAAACCCAACCTCTTCAGCTCCGTGCACCTGTATCGGCAGAGCACCAAGCCGTGCGGCTCGGTGTTCACGGGCGCCAGTCGGTTTCGCTGTAAGGACTGTAGCGCGGCGTACGACACGCTGGTGGAGCTGACGGTCCACATGAACAAGAGCGGACACTACCAGGACAACAACCACAGCAAGCAGAGCAACTCGTCCGCCTCGTCTTCCAAGTCGAGGAAACGGAACTTGCAAGACATGGAGGGGAAGGAGGACGCGCAGAAAGTTTTGAAGTGCATGTTCTGCGGCCACTCGTTCGACTCGCTGCAGGATCTGAGCGTCCACATGATCAAAACTAAACATTACCAAAAAGTGCCTTTAAAAGAGCCAATCCCAGTAATCACCCCCAAACTGTTGCCACCAGCAAAGAAACGGGCCTTCGACGCGGTGAGACCTTGTTCCCCGGACTCTACGACTGGTGTGGCCGGCTTCACTGAGGCGCAACGGGCCGCCGCCGCCGCCGCCACCGCCGTCTCTAATGCCAACAACAACAACAGCCGCTATGGCTACCAGAACGGGGCGAGCTACACTTGGCAGTTTGAGACGTGCAAGTCTCAGATCCTCAAGTGCATGGAGTGCGGGAGCTCCCATGACACGCTGCAGCAGCTCACCACGCACATGATGGTGACCGGACATTTCATCAAGGTCACGAACTCGGCGTCTAAAAAGGGAAAACAGTTGGCGCTCGATCCGCTAGCGGTGGAGAAGATCCAGGGTTTGGCCGAACCCGCCGCTGCCAGCAGCGATACCGAGGGGGAAAAGGCGAGTCCGAAACAAGGCTCTCCTGGGAGGAGTCATGACGACCAGGGGGAAGGTACATCAGACAAGATGGACGACGCCGACGCTAAAGATGACAAGCTGGAGGGCGAGGATCAAAAGGCGGTGGGAAAGGGGCCGTTTAAGTACCCGTATCTCCGCGAGGAGGATCTGGAACAAGACTCGGGAGGAGGAGGAGACATCCTGAAGTCTCTAGCCAACACAGTGGCCTCAGCCATCAATAAAGCTCAAACAGGAACGCCAAGCTGGAGCGCCTACCCCAGCATCCACGCCGCCTATCAGCTCTCTGGCATCATCAAAAGCGCCCCCCTCTCAGCCTCGCCGCCTGCTCAGCTCAAGCAGACGTTTAACCACAAGCTGAGGCCAATCGCCCCAAAGGGGAAGCAGCTGTACCACGGCGAGGCTCCCCAGGGACAGCAGCATCAAAACGTGGACATCAAAAAAGAAAAGGTTGGCATTAGCGATGGTAAAGAAAGCCAGAATATTAAGTTTGATCTGGTGGAGAATGATGACAGCGATTGTCAGGATGATTCCTCTTCCTCTTCAAAGCTTGATGCAGACTGTGTGAATGAAGGCAGCGAGGCGATCAAAGAGAAGTTGAGCCCAGATTTCTCTGACAGAGGCAAGACACCGAGCCCTTCTGTCAGCAATGGCCGCAGCACTACTTCAGAGCCTCTCAGTGACACCGCCGCGGATATACTTGGCATAAACCCTCTTAGTGCACTGCAGTCAGTTCTGAACAATCATCTGGGCAAAGCAAATAAGCCCAACAACTCCAGAGTAGATAAACTATCTGCTCACGCCCAGTCCATTTTTGCTGACATTAATCGTAGCAGCGAGAAACCGGCTTTAATGCTCGGGAATCCAATAAGGAACAGGTCCGATAACAACTTCCTCTTCGTGAGCGACGACCAGCCAATAGACCTGACCAAATCCAAACACGGCAAGCAGAGCTCGGCGGCGCTGCTGCAGCCGTCGGCCCCAATGCCGCAGAAGTACGCGCTGTCCGACATCGCCGACATGGTGAAAGTTCTTCCAAAAGCCACGACGCCGAAGCCCTCCTCCATCCCGCCGCGGATCCCGACTATGAAACTGGAATCGGATGTCCGGCGATTTGAGGACGTGTCGGCCGAGGTTTACTCCGTCCACAAGCGCAAAGGCCGACAGTCCAACTGGAACCCTCGCCACCTCCTCATCCTGCAGGCGCAGTTCGCCTCCAGCCTTTTCCAGACCTCGGAGGGGAAGTACCTGCTCTCGGACCTCGGCCCTCAGGAACGGATGCACATCTCCAAGTTCACCGGATTGTCCATGACCACCATTAGCCATTGGTTAGCGAACGTGAAATACCAACTGCGCAAAACGGGAGGGACCAAATTCTTGAAGAACATGGACACGGGACACCCGGTCTTCTACTGCAATGACTGCGCTTCCCAGTTCAGGTCGCCCACCTCCTTCATTTCCCATCTGGAGTCCCACCTCGGGTTCCAGATCAAAGACATGTGCAAAATGCCGGTGGAGCACCAGACGAAGGTGGAGGAGCCCGAACTCTCGAAGGTTCTCAGTGTCCGAGCCTCGTCGGAGGCGCTGGTCACGGACGAGGACGTGGACTCAAAGTTCAAATGTAAGCTCTGCTGTCGGACATTTGCGAGCAATCACGCAGTCAAACTCCATTTGAGTAAAACTCACAGCAAATCCCCCGACAACCATTCACAATACGTGGAAATGGACAAAGAGTAGTTGTTTCTTTTTCTTTCTTTCTTTTTTTTTTAAATTTCATATTATTGTCACTTTTATCCTTTTTCTTCTTCCTTTTTCCTCTTTTTTTATTTCAATACACGGGTCAGATATTTCAAACCATTTTCCAATTTAGCATTGTGTAGTGTGCGTCATTATTAAGACATTTCATGGAGTACAGCAAAGACACACTGGTTAGAAATTGTATAAGGAAACACTAAGAGATACTTTTTTTTGCACCCTGCTCAAATGCATCACCAGTAATGAAATGTATTACTGCTTGAAGAAAAACATACTTGCTGATGTTTGCATGCAATAGCCCTGGCTATGACTACTATTTATTTGTATGATATGTCAAGTTTCAATTGTATTTCAAAGACAAAAATAATGAACTAATTGTACTTTACGACTTTCTGTGATACAAGTACACCTGCAGAAACGTGCAGCTGTTCCAACAGGTAGCCCGACACATGATAACACACACACAGACACACACATATTACACACACAAAAACACATGCAGACCTGTACAGTGTATTGCTATGTAAAGATTGTTTTGTGTTGCAATGATAGAAGAGAAAAAAAGCACTTTAATAAATGTTTAATCACCAGTTTAGACTCCAATTCTGTACATGACTCAAAAATTCATTAGACATTTGGAAAAACAAGGATATTTCACATGTAAATATAATTTTAGAAGAAAAAACAAACGAAAAACAAAAGTGTGTTTCATGCAACAAGGATGACAACAAGACAGATGATACCTGTGATACCTGCACCTTTTTTTACTTATTCAAATAAAGAGTTAACATTTGATAACAGCTTGTTTTCTTATTTTCTTTTTGGAAAAACAAAATGTTTCTTTCATCGTTTCTTTGTGACATTAAATGTGATGAATGACGAGTTATGCAGATATTTTAGTTTTCCTTAAAGTTTTCCAGAAAGAACAATTTGCTGCTAATTAACAGGGAAACTAAGAAACTGTTCAAATGGTGCATTTCCAATTAAAAAAAGGAAAGAAAGAAATTACAATTAATTCCCAGTGAATCCTGGAGAGTTATTTTTAGTCAGCTTAACATGTGAAACCGTGACATGTTGCTGCAGGCGAACGTACGGTTCAGGGAAACGTGGAAAATAAAATTTAATGTTTAAAAACCCTTTTGTTTCCTGTAATCAGGACTGGATCAGGTCTAGAACAAAACACAGATGTGAGATTTTGAGATTGAGATTTTGGGCTATTTTCTTCCTTAATATGTATTCTCTCAGAAAAGTTTTTAAAAAAAAAGGTAAAATCCACATTAAGGTGGTTATTTTACTTAATTTTGTCTCTTTCGTCAGTGGATTTCTCCTAAATTCACCAAAAGTTAACACTGTGACATACTGCGCTGTGTCTGTTGTCTGACCCATGTCATGTCAGGTATCATTGTAGAGCTCTCTCTCTCCTGAACAATTATGTGTGCTCCAAAAATTGTCATTTCCTTTGTTTTTGCAACCAATCATCAAAGTATGATTTACATTAATCTATGGAATTTTACAGTGCAGTCTTTAAAGGCCGCTTTCCCCAGACTCTGGGCCCCAAATCTCCACTTCAGCAGCCAAACCTTCCACTTTTATTCCTGTCTATATTCTGAAGGTTTTTACAGAGGGGATTGTTGATATATCATTCACAGCCTGATTTATACAACATTTTATTCCTAAAAACATGGCAAAATTGGATTTTTTAGGGCTGGTGACAGTATTTTCTCATTTACAGAGTGATAAAAAGAGATATCCAAAATCCTCCTCTGTAAAAACTTCTGACTCTAATATGTCAACAAAATAAAACAAGAATTTTGAAATTAGCTTTTTTTTAGTTTGGTTCTGGAAATGTATGCAAATTAGCGCAGATTTCACCAGATATTGCCTCATTTACATATTTAAACATAAAATATTACAAAACATGTAATACACAAAATATTTGTCTTAATGTAAGTGATAAACTTGGGAAGTTTCACGGTGATATCTGTCATTTAAAAATTTTGCTCTATTCACCTTATGTGTCTCCCCTTATCGCTCAGAAATGACGCCCCCCCCCCCCTCCATCTAAACTCACTGTACTGTACATTTTCAGACAAAAGGGACAGAACATCGTCTTCCTCACCCTATGACTTTTAGATACACCTCGCAGATACATCTTCTTGTCAGACTTTATTGCTTTCCTGTGAACAGCCACCACCACCACCACTGCTGTTGCTGCTGCTGCTGCAAGATGGGTATCATAACAATTAAACATATTTCCGCCAGCTCTATTATTTCAAGGCTATTAAAAATAATTGCCTTCTAAATTCATAAACATTTTATGCAATTCATCTCTTTTCAAGCAATCAAGTCCTCAATTACCTCCACCCATCAAATTTCTATTTTATAACAGGCGACTGACATTTGATGGTAAATGGGAAAAAAGCACATGGGCACTGTGGTGATTTGAATGCTGTGACACCAACTTGCCCCCTATTGTTGGAAATGAGCAGGCAATCACGTTGTTCATCAGATGACTCCTAATGCAGTTAAAGTATTCAGCTATAATTTCTCCCCGCATTTATAATTACTGTCAAAGACCACACACCTCAGTGAGCAGATTAAAGCTATAAATTATTTAGTGCCTTTCTTTTCTCCGCCGATGGATCTCTGATTTGTCTGTAGGGCCATTATGTTTCAGAGGAGCAACTTATTCTAAATTGAAGCAGAGCATTGTTCTTAAGCTGCAGCAGGAAGGGGGGATAATAATAATAATAAATACAAAAAAGAAAGAAAATAGAAGAGCAGAGGAACTGCACAGAATCGTGTTTATCCAACATTTATTCCTGTAGATCCAGACGATCATTATTCAGAGCATACACGGTTCTGGTACAAGCACATTTTGAGGATTCAGCACAAGCTATAGTATAGTCGACGTTCACCCAAGGCTAACCAGAGATAAATGCTATCATCAATGCAATCACAGAAGGAAATTAGTTGTCTCTGACCATAATTTGCTCTAATAAGTCAAAGTCAATGTGCGGATTTATTGTTAGTACACAAAAAGTGTTTTGCGTAGTAGCTGTGCAAAAACTTCTGTAAGGTTAATGTTCTTCCCAATCGAGGAAGTGGAAATGAACACAGTCTGTTTCTGTTTCTCACTTATAATCATCATGATGGCGGCGACGCGGCGCTCGTAATGTGAATACATGAGTTATTAAACACTGATATACTTCAGGTAACGCATCTCAGGTAATTAAGTGAAATAAACCTGTAATTCTTTTGATGCTTTATATTAATTCATTTTGGGATGTTTGCATATTAACACAGTTAATCGCACCCCACATCTAACACGTCATGGCTAATTACAGATCACAGCTTTCTGCAATTACACATACAACACACACACAACCGCACGTACACAAAAACACACACACAATCTTGGTTTTCAACTGATTGATTATGATAAATATTATGCGTGGTCATACATGGACACACACACAAACACACAGCCTGTATGGAAGAAAGTAAACATATTAAACATATATTTTTTGTTGCATTAGCCCAAGCAGTGATGACACTGTCAGAAAGCTCCACTGCATCCATGGTTTCCCTCCGCTTGGTTAATGAAAATGAGAAAAAAAATTAAATTAAGAGCAGAAGATGCAGTAAAAAAAAAAAGAAGAAGAAGAAGAGGAAGAAAAATATGGATATAGTCACGTCCCAGACCTTTTCCCTGAAAAGAAATTACTCTAAATGTAGTGAAGCCAATCAAAACCCACAGTCCGCTCCTATAATTTATTATTTTCATTATTAAAAATCATTGATTTCCCAAAGTCTATAGTTGTGAAATTGTTTTTGAAACGTATTAAAGCCTCAGAAGCATCAGAGGAGGAGGAAGGAGGAAGGAGGAGGAGGAACATTTGTCCCACAGCTTGGAGTTGCTCTTTAAAAAAAACAACGTAATAGCTCTGATGAAAAAAAGAAGATTATGCACATAAGTAAACTCACATTGCAGACACAGTGGAAACCCGACCTTAGCAAACTTGATGCCAGCTCGCATCCGCGGATCCTTTGTCAATCTGTCATTAAACATGCTATCAAATAATGATCAGTGTATGTGTGTTACTGTGTGTTACTGTGTGTGTGTACTGCTGCTGCTGCTGCTGCTGCTGCACTGTAGCGTGCGTCTCCTGATGCTGATGTGCTGTAATAGGGGCAAAAATGTGCATCAGAATTCGCCTGCTTGGATTCACACAAAACATTTACACTGCGTTTGCTCTTCTTGACTTTGCTGCTTCGCCCCGGTGCCAGACAGACGAGCATCATGGCTTCTCTGCATCATCTGGCCTGTAAACCGGAGGAGGATGGAGGGATGGTGGAGGGAGGGAGGGAGGGAGGAGGAGGAGGAGGGTTCAAAATGTTCATCACACAGCAGCAGGGTAATGACTAGCTCATGTGTTTAATGAAGGGCTTTAGAACTTATAGCTATAATGACCCACATCCCCTAACTCCCTTTTCTCCCATTTATTCTCCCCAAAGTCCTCAGGTTATTACGTCCCTCCGAGAAATATCCCAGAAAGAAAAGAAAAGAGCATTTACGTTTCTGCTACACAAGTCAGAACGTTTCATTGTCATTTCATCTGCACTCAGTAATAATCTCACTCTATATTTACCCTTTACCCACATATCCATGTCCCATTGTTCTGCACTGCAAAAACTCTAAATCTTACCAAGAATATTTGAAGAATATCTTATTTCTGGTCAAAATGTCATTTCTGGTCAAAACAAATCTAACAATACTTTAAATAAGACTCAGCACATTTAAAAAGTAGCTTGTTTTTAGACACTTTTATTTCAAGTCTATTTTCTCTTGAAATAAGTCAATTTGATAGTGGAGCAAGTTTTTCTTTCTTATTACAAGCACAAAAAACGTACTACTTATTTCAAGTGAAAATGATCAAAAAATAAGTACATTTTTAAGCGATGAGTGGAAAGAGATTAGTTTTGACTAGAAATGAGACATTTTGACAACAAATATGACAAATATTCTTGGAAAGATTTTGAGTTTTTGCAGTGAGGAATGGACTTCCTCCTTCGCCAAGATCCACATCTTCCTATTCACTCTTTAAAAAGCAGCTAAAAATACATCTCAACTTTTCTTGAATTTCCCGCTCTGTCTTTTTTATGATTTCAATCTATGAATTTTTTGTACCTTATTTCCATATACTTCCATCACTTTGTTCTATATCTCCTCATTTTTGCTCGTATAACGTTGATTATATTTGCACTTGATCTCCTCTTTTTTTGGCTCTCTGGCTATTTGTTAGCCATAGAAATTAGTTTTGTTGTAATTAGTGACAGGGTTGGAACTTATGTACAAGCCAATCGGCTTCATTCCCTCCTTGCACCATTGAATACTGTATGAATGTGTGCTAAAGAAATAAAGCTAAACCTAAACACTGGCACGAGAAAGGAGCAAATATTTGAAAAAGAAGTGAAGAGACAAAAACGCTGCACCTTTATTTTTTTGCCCCTCCTTTCCTCTTGGTAAACAATACGCTGTAAAAAAAAAAAAAAAAATCTGCTTCATAATGAATTCTGCCTCCTGAGAGTGTGTGAGCTCTCTACGAGACAAAGAAGGATGCGTGTGTGTGTGTGTGTGTGTGTGTGTCTGCTCTCTAACATACATCATATCTTCCAAATAGCCCATAGTCCTCGGCTGTTAATGGTGGTTGCTTCAAATATGCTAATTAAGCAAAAAGAGAAGGAAAAAAAAGTGATGAATGGAATACATTTGATCAATCAAGTAGGCCTAAGCCCCTGGTGCTGCATATTCATTGTACATCATGAATATGAAACCAAAGTCATTTATCAAATATCAGTTGCACATTTGTATCTTATTAATCATACATGCTGAAACTTCTGTCTTGTCAGAAAAGGGAAAAGAAAAGAAAAGAAAAAGCTGAAGGTTGATGAAGCACTTGCAAAAAAAAAAAAGGAGAAAAAAAAGGATTAAACTCAGGGAACTCTGGGTAACGCTTCAGTCATAATGCATGAAGTATTTTCAAACTTCCAGAATCTTAAACAGTCAGTCGATTCCTCCTCCTCATCATCATCATCCTCCTCTTTCTCCTCCTCACCCTCTGCACGTTTGGCTTTTTAATTATTTCTCCCTCCCTCTTCACTTTTTAGATATTCACTGGTAATGATTGCTTAATGATTACAGACACTCACCACTGGTTTGATTTGCTCATGTTTCAGGATTGGCCAGTGAACCAGGATTTAGACTAACATGTGAATTAATGTATTTCTATTAAAGACTTTACAATTGATTGACATTAAAATGCTTTTTTCAAGTTAAAATGTATCATAATGAAACACAAGTTGTGTAAATTGCACTTTTTTTTAACATAATCCACCAAGAAATCTTAATTTTTGTATTTTATTTCAGCAAATATAAAACAGGAAAGTTCTAATTTTGTTTAAACTTTTATCTAAGATTTGCTTTCATGTCTCTATTTAGGATTTCTGAGCTGTTAACCTTTAATAATTGTTCTATAACACACTATAATATCACTATAAACAGATATAGTGATTATTTATGTATTTGTCAATGTCCTTTTGACCTATACAAACACATTATAACATATTTATTCATGTTTATAGACTGCTTATAAATGCAAACTATGCTAAAACGTTAGCATGGCGGGCAAATTGAATTACATGTAGAGCACATGTCAGGGTGATGAATTGCATATTTTTTCAGTAGAAGAAGAAGAAGAAGAAGAAGAAGAAGAAGAAGAAAAAGAAGAAGAAGAAGAAGAAGAAAGAAACAACCTTCAGCAGAGAGAGAAATAAATAATTGATTCATCACAAAACGACTGACCAAAAAAAGGTGAATAAATAAATAAATAAAATCTTCAATTTCAGCTGATATATGTTTTTTTTAATGGTGACCATTAGCTGTGGTAAAATAAAATAATAAGAATTATAATAAAAAAAACCTCTGTGTAACAATGTGTGGAGGTTTTCATTGCCATCATATACTGGATGAGAGAACTAACACTTGATTGCCAGCAGTTCATCAGCGCATCCTTCATATTTGTCACCCCGGCCGCCTCCAGGCAGCGTGCTAGCTCAAATTGAAGCTGACATCTTCCAAATATGAAAGCAACAAATCACACATTTTTATTGGGCTTAATCTCCAGCCTCGCCCTCGTGCAGACGTCAGCACAATCATGGACGCCGCGCTCATTCTTTTGCCCGACTGGCTGCATCGTGTCTCCAGAGCTTCTCTCTGGACGGAGGGCGAGGGGGGGTGAGGGGGGAGAGGGGGGTGACACCTGTACTTATTAGGAGGCTTTAATACGTTTGTAAGAACATGTTGCAGCTCATGTATGTGTGATTGAGCAGCAGTGAGGAGCTATAAATAGAGAGCACATCTGGAGAAGTTGAGTGGATGTGTTGTGACAGTTGAAAAGCGGACGTCGTTTTGACTCACTGGATTATTCTGCTGTTTGACTTGTACTTTCACATTTGATATTTATTTTCCCTTTTAATATATAAAGATATATATATATTTTCTTTGCCTCTGAACTGTTGAGGAGCAGCAGAGTTAAGTGGGAGTTATGTTTGAAAACTGCAGCTGCAGCTGGAAGGACACAGCTGGAAAAGGCTGAGAGGAGAAACGCAGGTGGAGGATTGATGGTGAAATAAATGTCAAAGAAAACACAAATATTAATTTTTCTATTGTTCAAATAAAAGTTCAATCAAAAGTGACATAAAACAGGCATATTAACAGATCTTCAACCTGATTCATCTTTTAAATCAATGGCTGGTTATGGTTAAGATAATACGGTTGACACAATACGATACAATATGACATGTTACAATACAATACGATACAATACAATATATTATGACACGATACGATACAATATGAAACGACATGACACAATACAACATGATATGGTACGATGTAATGGAAATTTGTATGTTTATGACCCTTGATTGAACTTTGAAGATGTATGCTCATGAACTTTAGGTGAACTTGTCTGCTGTGCATACAGTAGGGCAACATGCAGGTGTCCGACTTGGTTCCTGTTATTTAGTGATGATTACGCTAAAGCAAGCAGCTGTCTCCACATCCAAAACCACGGTGAGATGTCAGCGAGATGTCAACATACTGAGGTGTGAAAAAACCACAACAAACCTTCAGTTACAGACAGCTGCTCTCTTCCTGCCTTCACATAGTTAACCTTATAATAGCCTAATGACATGTCATGAGCGCTATGTGCAAACTTGTATCTATTCTGCAACAATGCAATAATGTTATGATGCCGCCTCCTAGGAGCACATGGCTCCTTCCTGCTCTTGTAACCTGATGTAACCAAATCTCAGTGTGAACTCTCATACAGACTTTTGTGTGTATGACAGTCCAATAAAGTACTTAAAGTGAAACCTCATTTTGCTGGACTTATGATTTTCTCTCACACAAGTTAAAGGGACAACAAGGAATTTCTCCATTGGCAGAACAAAAAATTCTGCAACAATAAAAAAGTCTCATATTAATGTGGATGGATCTACGCTACCCACACTTGTTAATGGGCCCATTTTAGATAAATATATCGTTTTGTCTCTATCGTTATTTTGTTATTATTAGTGGTGGTGGAAATGCTGGGCGAGCCGACCAGCGTTTCCTTACTTTCGGTTTCGCAGACGCTGCCCGGTGGGTCATGGGAATAACGCCGCCGAATCGCCGTTTATGGCCGGAACTACGGCGGTATCTGATCGTCTTCGAACCTCTGACTTCAATTCTTGATGAAAACATTTTTGGCAAGATGTCTGTCTTGCGCCGGTCAAAACCGTGTGCACAGAGGCTCATGGTAAATGTAGTGTGAGAACACTTCGCTTTCCAAAACTCCTCGTTGTCCCTTTAAAGGAAATTCCCACAACAAACAACACAATAAAATACAACACCATACTATACGATAACATATAGCACAACACTTTACAACACCGTACAATACGAAACGTTACAATACAACATCAGTACAATACGATACGGGACGACACAAAACAATAACATTACACATAACTGATTGACACACCAATGGAAAAAAACCACACACCATAAAAACCACCATGATAAAGGCACTGAAAAAAAAGCTCATTTTCATTTCGGAACTTCCTAGAAATTCATCACACAATGCAGTGAGTAAGAAATTTAAAAAAAATAAAAAAACGTTTTAAAATAGTAAAAAGAACCCCAACGTTTTTGTCAGTGATTTAAAACAAGAAACTTTAAACTGCCTGCGATTTACAACGTCAGGCCTCACGATCCAATGGGAATAAAATCAGAACTGTAAGGAACATTAATCTGATTTCTGTGGTTTATGTTGGTGGTCCCGTCCAGACAGACAGACACACAACAACACGTCCTAACAGGAACATTAAAGTCTTTTAAAAAAAGAAAAAAGAAAACTTCTGGGAGCAACAGAAACCCCATGCAGTCACTTTTTTTTTGTCAGATTCTTGCCAAAGGAAAACCCATTTGTCATGAGAGTCTGATACCAGAGAGTGCCAGGGTGTGACAGGGGGGCTTTAAATGTTCCTCAAAGATAAACTGAACTAAACAGCCAGTGCCAAGAGGAACAAGATAGCAATTGACTGCAGCTTTCTGTCGGAGCCGGGCGGCGCTCACTAGATGTATTGTTGGTGTAATTTCCAGCTTGACATCGGCCACAGTGAGAATTAGACTCGTCTGACCACTCGCACACTGGAAGACTGATATCAAGTGTATTGGATAATGATTGGTAGACTCTGTGAAGCTGCTGCTGCTGCTGCTGGTCATAAGCAGCATAATTAGTGATGTTAATTGCCTATAATTCTCCCAAGAAGTTCCTCCTTAAAAGTTGCAATTGTTTCCTCGTTTGTCAGATCAGAAGACTTGTACATTAGCATGTTGAAATATGACCCAGGGGTTGTTATGTTTAGTGACGATTAGTGACTCCTGATGTTTGGTCAGGACAAAAGAGGATCTTGTAAGGTTGGTTTTCAGCCAGGAGACACTAGGTGAAAAGCAGAGAGCCTTCATTCTCCCTGTAACAAGTCATTTAACCATCATAATTACTCCGAAACCTTTTAATTAAGGGAAAGGTCTCTGCTCCTCTGTGTCTCTAACCCTCCTCCCCTCCATGTGCATTTTGTTTTCAACAACAAAGCCTGTTAGAAATCAATCCATGGAGCGGTGGATAACATTATTTATCATCTACCATGTTACCATGTGTATGTCTGTGGTAGTCTTATCTCTCATCAACAAGAGATTATGGGTTAGCACGTTACATTTGTGTGGCAGTGGCGCAGAGACGAGAGCTGGGACACCGGGTCGGAGGCTCTAATCTTCCAAGGTTGGTTTTCAGCTAAGAGACGCTAGGTGGAAGACAGAGAGCCTCCATTCTCCCTGGAATTAGTTACTAGTCAATGATTTAAACAGCAGCATTACTCTGAGTCTGGTTAGTTAAAGTACAAATCGTGCATAGTTCCTCTTTAAATGACATAACATTAGTCAAAAGTAGTACTTGAAGTTCATTTTTATTAAGTATGCTTGAGTATAAGTATAAGTATAGCAAGTATACTATGGACCATGTACTTTATGTAGCATACTGGAAAGTATACTAATTTAAATCTGACTAAATTGGAACATTTTAAAAATACACTTCCAAGTATACTGCCTCAGTTTTAGTATAAAATGAGTATACTTGTAGTACACTTTAATAAACTACTTTTTGCTAAGGGTTGTTGTAAACTGTTGATTTTTATTTTGTCTTGTGGAAAAAGCAAATTTTAAACAAAACAATGAACTGTCATCTTATAAAGTCGCTATGATGATGAACAGATTTATATCAACATTAGCTGAGTCTCCATCACATCCTAAGCAAAAATATCTGTCTCTTTAAGCCTCTACAAGCTCCACTCTGTTCCTCAGCTAGTTTTAAGTTTGTCTGAAGTTTCTGTTTGGAGCTGTGCTGATGATAAACCACAGGTATCGGAAAACTTTTTTGTTGGAAACAAGATTGATGATCCTGAGGGGAGTGAACCAAAGCAGTGGATGTGTGGAGTCTGAAAACCAAAATTGTCTTTGGCTTCGTCCTTAAAAGAAACAACTTTAAAAGGCCCCAAAGGCTCTGAGCCTCACTTCTGATTGGCTGATTGTTTCCGAAGTAAGAGTAGAGCAAATCCTGCAAGTTGTTGGATGGATGGATGAATGGATGGTGGGTTCAGGTGGGCGGGGCTTTGAGTGACTGCTTAGATGTGACATCACAAAATGACAGGAAGTCCTGACGGCTGGTTTTAAGGCTCAGTGTCTGAATATGAGCTGTGTGCATTTCTCTGTGGACTGAGACTTTGATACTTTCACAGTATTAAAGGGGAATTTCCTTTTTTTTTTTAACATTCAGATAACTTTGGTGTCATTACAAGTGGTTCTGATGAAATTAGCTCCAGCCAAGAGCCGCGTATATCCGTCTAATGGAGTCTACAGGGCAGCAGAATGCAGCCTCTAAATAACACATTATCTGCAGAGAAACTCCTTCATTTCACCAAGATTTAGTTCTGATAGGCTAGTGCTATTCCCCTCTGAGTCCGGGGTTAGCTGTTATCAACATCTGCGGTCTGACCTACACCTCTGACCTGGATGATGCCGCTGCCCGGCTCATTCTGATAATAATCATTCCACTTCTGCATTTGGGTCCATTTTTATCTCAACTAGCCAGAGCTTTAGTGAGTCCAGGTTGAGGAGAGGAAGCCTGTGGAAACTGAACTTCATCCAGCTGCTCATTTTGTCGGAAACACTCAGAAACAAACTGTAGCATTAGCGGTAGCAACAAGCCGTGCCGTGCTCAGAGATGACATCATCCAGGTCAGAGGTCAGCAGGTCAACCTACAGACCCTGGATGTTGATAACAGCTAACCTGGACTCAGAGGGGAATAGCACTAGCCTATCAGAACTAAATCTTGGTGAAATGAAGGAGTTTCTCTGCAGATAATGTGTTATTTAGAGGCTGCATTCTGCTGCCCTGTAGACTCCATTATACAGATATACGCGGCTCTCGGCTGGAGCTACTTTCATCAGAACGACTTGTAATGACACCAAAGTTATCTGGGGGATGAAATGATCGTATTTTATGCTATAAATAAGGTCCAGAATGTAAAAAAAACAGCAATTCCCCTTTAATATAGAAACAGGAAACAAAGTAGAGCAGGTTATGTTCAAGAGTCACAACAGAGCGGTGGAACATTCTCAGAAGCAAATGATGCATCTGTTTGGCAGCTCGTCGTCTGAAAGTGATTGTTTGTTTTGACTTGTTGGATTCTGCCGAAACTTGAGGGAAAATGATGAAACTCGCAGCTGCTGTTTTCAGATTTTTCTGAATTACACAGACGAGGGCGAGGAGGAGCTGCCGCCGCCGCGCGACATCTGTTTGCTCATTTATGCGTCAAACACCAAAAAAATCAGCCATGACTGATCTCACTTTGACGAAACTTGGAAGTATATGATGATGATGCATCTCAGCGGCGGCGGCGTCGCAGCAGCAGCAGCAGCGGCAGCACTCCCTGGAATCCAGAATTAACACTGATTGGTCCGAGGGGATGTTGCATTTCAAAAATAAAAAGTGACACATTTGTTCCTGATTGGTCCAGATGGGGACATTCTGTGCGACAACAGCGTCATTACTTTTACCCTGTTTCACACATATAAATTACATTTTTCTGACACGTTATGAAAGTTTTTGAATTGTTTAGTTGTGCAGACGGTCAGCTGCAACACATTTAAATAGTATGTGTGTGCTTTCTCTTGTCTTTCTTTCTTTTTTTTGGACATTCATTCATTGCACAGTGAGGCATAACAATTATAAAAACCAGAGGAAAGAGCCTGGAAAGAATTTGACTGTCAGCACTGTGCAAGGTCGTCTTCGCTGTAAACTAACAACCAGAATTGGATGGGATTGGATTTGGACCCCTCAGATACTGTCAGGAGGATTCAGGGTTTGTTGGCTCGGCCGCAGCCGACAGTCAACAAGGGCACATGAATGCTTTTCTTTGTGCTGCTATAAATGTGTAGGCTGAAGCTTCTTTTTCTTCTTTCCTGTCTTTTGTTTTTTTTCTCTGTGTGTCTGTGTGTGTATGTGTGTGTTCATTTTTTCACATGCACCATATACTGTTCACACCTTCCTATTAATAGATCTCTTCCTGACTGGCTGCCTCGTCGGGCCCCCTGAAGCCACAAACACTCTGATTCCCTTCACTTGTTGTAACTACACCACATCAGGAAGAATGACCTTCTCTGATTGGCCGGCATTTTTATGTATTTATTAAATAAATACATAAAAATGCCAGCCAATCAGTGAAGGTCATTCTTTTTATTTGTAGATAAACCAGTTACAGTTCTGTTGAACAGTTTTCTTGAGGGATGCACTTTTTGTTTTAATTGAGTGACGATTTGATAGGTCAGTGCTTTTGATTTTGGTAAATGTTTGGCCTATGAGTGTCTTTTGCTGCTATTTTTTATTCACAGAAAATTACCACAAATATTTGTGTGATATGACATGAAAAAAACACATGAGACGTTGAAGAGCCAGAGCTTTTGTCAGCTGTTATAGAGCCGATACGTTAAATATAAAATCACTAGATATTTTGAATGCCTTCATCAGAATTCAAATGAGCCATTTTAAACTAGATTAATCTAGATTAACTCCAAGATTGCAGTCAGATTAATCTAGATTAAAAAAATGAAAGGGACAACGAGGAGTTTCTCCATCGGCAGAACCAAGAATTCCACAACAATAAAAAAGTCACATATGTGGATGAATCTATGTTACCCACACTTGTTAATGGCTCCATTTTTGATAAATATATAGTTTTGTATCGTTATCTTATATTATTATGAGTGGTGGAAATGCTAGGCGAGCCGACCAGCATTTCCTTACTTTCGGTTTCGCAGGCGCTGCCCGGCGGAGAATAATCGCTGACTGTAATTCTTGATGAATGAAAAGCCGGTCCAAGAATTTCACCGTGCACACGGAGGCTAATGGTAAATGTGGCGTGGAAACACTTTGCTTTCCAAAACTCCTCGTTGTCCCTTTAATCTATGCCCAGCACTAATATATTTATTTATTTATTTATTTATTTATTTATTTATTTATTTGGATGCTAAGTCTAACAGCCAACTCTAACTGGGACCAGATGCAGCAGCAGCAGCAGCAAAAGCATCGGTGACGTCTAAATAGTAAAAACTGGTGTGGTCGTCTCACCTGACAGAGCTGTATGACTTTTAAACAACTGAATGTTCTCATTTTCCCGTGTCTATCAGTCAGCCTGAGTGGAGAGTGGCCAGGAGGGGGATGGGTTGATGGATGGATGGATGGAGGGAGGGATGGGGGGGGGGGTTGAGTACAGAGCTCTCCACCTCTCGCCCTCCTCTGCTGTCATCTGTTGCCCCACAGCAGGCCAGAGGTTGTTGGCGTTTTGCTCACTTGTAATCCGTCTCACTGTCTGGCTGCCGGCTCTCGGGTCACCTGTCACTCAGTTTGACATGAATCAGCATTGACGCCAGCAGATTTAAGCTATTTCTCTCTGTAAACAGAGCTGGGGTCTGCGACTACGGGCCCGCAGCAACATAAAACAACAACAAAGAAGACGAAGACGAAGAAGAAGGAGAAGGAGCCCCCCTCTCTGACTGAGTACCCAAAATCTACTGAGCCGCTGCCTAATGACCCATAAGAGCTTAAATGTGGTTAGACATGTTTTGTTTTTCCTTTTTTTATGGGATATAACTCCAATTAAATGTGGAATGACAATCAGGTTGTGTTAATGTGACATGACATGCTGCTGCAACTCACTTTTCCAGCCCCAGATGAGGACACAGTGTCAGGCAAAGCAGAGCAGAGGAGGCTCTGAATCTCCCATCAATTTGACTCACAGCGTTTTGATGACATCAGACAGATTTACCGTGCGGTTTTAAAACGCATTACAGAAACAGCAGATGAATTTTACTTAATTACTAAGGGAAAATACCTGCAACTTAATCAATTTCTGAATGAATTTCTTAAGTATTACGTGTATTCAAGCCTTTTTAGTCTCATGTTCATCAAACAGTGATCTAAAAACACAATGAAAGCTCCAGTAACTAAAATATTCTCATTTTATTCCTCATTTTATTACATAAATAAGGATCTTTCATCACATTGGTCCCTTTTCCTTTAAGGCAAACAAACAAAGGCAACATCATTTAACAGAGTAACGCTCCACCTTGACCTCTTGACCCCGGCAGCGCTGCGTCTGTCCTCTGGGTTTATAACGCAGAGACTCAGGCTCTGAGGTATTTTAGTGCTTCAGGTAACAAATCAAATCTCCTCCAATTCCCAGAGTTAGTTTTTAAGAATAAATCTAATTCTCTTCTCTAAGAGTTTGTAACAAATCAGATATCCAGGATTTAAAAGGATTGTGCAGCTTATTTGTTGTGTAGCTGTGTGAAGTGTGTCAGTGTGTGAACTGCAGTGTGTTCAGATCAGAGCAGTCAAGAGCAAAAAACAAACTAACAAGTTTTACACACTTTTATAACATGTCTTTGAAAATAATCCAATATTTTTTAAATGCATGTATCATTCAGGATGTCTTCTTCTGTTTATTTTACTTCTGGACTGATATTGTCAAATTGTGTAGGTTTTGCAGACCAGTCGTGCAGAGCTCTTCAGCTACTGTTGTGTTTACATGACATGAGGTCATAGTATGTCGTCTGTGCAGCTCTACAAGGCCGGAGCAAGCTGGTTAGCATGCTAACTTCAGAGGAAGGTGATTGAAATGGAAGCAAAACTATAGTGCTAATGCATGTGAAAGTTTGTGGCTGAATTTTTCTCAACTGGAAAATGAAGCTAAGGTACGTAGTGATGCAAAGTAGTGATGTGCAGATAGGCCCACTGAAATATCGATACTTCCGATACCAGGTCTGCCTGGTTGTCACGACTTTCCAATGTTGATGTTCAGCATTGGGTCTGGCCAAGACATTAAGAGAATCCATTTCTCAAAGCGCATCCCTCAAACTTGGTTTACCCGCCTCCCTCAAATGCCTCAGTCTGCTATTGGTCGAAGCCAGAATAGGCGGTGTCGAAGCTTCTACTGCTGTTCTACTACGTCACTTACTTGAACACGCCTCTATCCAGAGCCGTTGGAGATGCTCAACGTTGATTGGTTCTCGAAAAATAGGGTGGAGTTCCCGCGGCTGCCGGAGACAGAATCTAGTAAATAGTGCGTTTGGCCAGACTAGCAGTCAGCCGCGCTTGCGGGGCGTGACGTCACTAGTGTGGGTGTGACCAGGCTAGGTCTGCTCTAGAATCGATACTCAAATGAAAATATCGATACTTTTGATACTTAAGTCATTTGTGGTAATGTATAGGCTATCATTAATAGGAACACAGTGGAAAGTAACTAAACTATTCAGATCTTGTCTAAATAACACACGGTTGGTAGGAACTACTTTTTCTTCCACATGGGTAAGTGTGTAATGCGTAAGTGCAGCGGCATGCTGCTGCTCACAAAGTCAGTGTGGCGCCACAAAACATGGTGCCACAAACAGTGAAGACGAAGTCTGTAATATCTGAATTTTAAATGATATTATAAATGACTGAATAAAAAAAAGTTTGTTTATCATTTTTTTATTTAATTTATGGTTTTGTTATTTTACTTATGTTCTTTTTTTAGTGTTTGAAACACTATTTTCAGCTACATTCTACAGTAAACGATGCCACTACCTCAATAGCCTATAGGCTAGTTCAGAGTTTAAAATAAATACGTTACTCTGAAGTCTTGCATCAGCTATGACTTGAAATACAGTAGCCTACTTTTTTATTTGACTTTACTAAAAAACAAACAACTCTTCTCAAAACCTTTTTTTTTTTAATGCAAGCTTCATTCAGCTGTGATAATGTCTAAATCTAAAGGTTTTGTTTGTATATAACCAAGTTTTGAAGAGCTGTTTACTGACCAGTTGTGTCGAGATCTTTGGCTTTACATCAGGTCACAGTAGGCTACGATACGATAGCCTACCAAACGATAGGGAAATTAATATTCCTTGCATCTACCTACAGAAGAATTAAAAAACCTGATGGCTGAAGGTACGAAGGATCTTCTACATATCTCCGTCCTGTAGAGGAGAGTAGGCTACGTCGTCGTCGCAGCGCTACGAGGCCGGTTTGTTTGACTTTATCTGGTGTGATTTGTTTGCGTCAAGCAGAGATCTTCAGCTACTGTTGTGTTTCAGATTCAGATTCAGAATTACTTTATTTATTTTTCTCTGTTACAAACTCCTTTAAGGTTACAGTACGTTCAATTATCTGTCCAGTGCTACAAGGCCTCGGCTAGCTGGTTAGCATGCTAGCAAAACAAGTAGCCTACTGGTGTTTCAAGTTTCAAGTTTTTCTTCTCAACTGGAAAATAAGCAGCTGTTAACGCTGGTGATTCAACATTTACAAAGAGCATAACATTTTATATCAAATTGACGAAACATTCTCTTACAAGTACTCAATCTCTGACTTCACCAAGACAAACAACCTTTTTTGAGAATCTTCTCAATTCTCTGCATGTTTGAAATGTTCCTCATGTGTAAACTAAAGCCACAAACAGTCAAACATGGATTTATGAAAGAGCTGAGCTCGATGATCAGAGGAAAACAAAATTACAGCACTGAAAGCAGATGAGTGTTTCTATATCCTACAGTAAAAATATTGCAGCTGTCTTATGGGAAAAGAAGACGTCACCCATAGCAAAAATGTGTTGCTCATTTGTTGTTCAATCTCGTCTCGTGAGATCAATTTGAGATTCTCATATTGATCTCATTCTGTGATCATTTGTTTCTGAATTACTTCTCCTAAGGGTCCCTTAGGAGCAAGAGATAAGCCACAAAGAGAAAAGACACCAGAAAGACAAAGGAGACTGAACTGAGAAAACACTTTTGAGCAATACTTGAGAAGTGAGAGAAACAGATGAGATCTCATAATTGTATCCCCCTGTTCTCAATTATGTCTTGGTTATTTCAATGAAAATTGAAGAGAATAACATGAGATATATCTGAGACGTTTATGAGACAAATCTGAGAAGTATGAGCCTTAAAAGAGATCTTATCTTTGTCTCGTCCATTTCTTAATTATTTCTCTTAAATGTCTTACTGAAGCTATATGAGAATGATATCTGAGCCATATTTGAGAAATACGAGAACAAACTGAGAATGCAATGTAAAGATGAATAAACTTTAGTAATTAGAAATAACTGTAAAAACAATACTCAATATTGAAAAGGTGAAAATTTTATTTGTGACACCATTACTATGTAACACACTTCCACATTGTAAAAAAAAAAAAAAAGCAAAAACACACTGACCAGCACTGCTGTGGTACGTGGAAAAACAATGTTTGGCTCAAACACATGAAGCCATGTGAAAAGTACGGTGGCCTGGAAGCGCAAACCAACATTACAAAATCTGAAACACTTTTACAAACCTTAAGACAAATTTACATTTTAGAAAACATTTTTAAAACAAAATGACATCATAACACAAGTCCTGAAACTAATTACGTTTGAGAAATCAAATTAACAAGAAACAAAACACTACAAACACAGAGACAAAATCACAAGTCCCAAAACAAATTTACAAATAACATCAACCGGAAAGGTAATGTACCAACTCTGGGATTGAACCAGAGGTGATAATGGGAGCGGGCAAGACCAGTCATTAATCATTGCTACACTGTCCTAACTGGACAAAATCATTATTACCACTATCCTGGCCTAAAAACACACAGAGCCTCATTTTGAAAAAAAAAAAAACTTACTTAGGATTCCGTCAACTTCTTTACAGTCAAGGACCCGCAGCTAAGAAATGATCAGATGAACAGAATGATGAGATGAACATTTCGCTCCCAGGAACCAGCTCCTGCTGGCCTGATGATGAAGATGGGCTGTCATGATGTCGCTCGCCAATAAAGTCACAAAGAGTATGAAGCTCTCTGATTTGGCCTGGATCTGAAAGGGAGAAATAGTACAAACAATACAGGAGTGAGAAAATACCAAGCTACTCTTTAAAATGGTTAAACAGCTTTAATGGCAGGCAAGTTCATTTTTGAACATAATTAAAACGTGCTTAGATAACCTTGCATAAGCTACAACACCACAAGGAAAAAATAATAATAATTAGAGAAAGAGAGAGAGACTTTGGAATATGTCTGTGGGAGGTATATAGAATATAGAATGAACACTTCCAAACATTTCCATTTTTTTTCTTCTAAACACAAATTGCCCAGAATAGATATGACAAATAACTACAAAGAACTGACTGAAATGACCGGCATAGACATAAAAGAAGGGTAGATGCTGCCGTGACAACTGGGGCTGTCAAATCATTTTTATCAGGGAACACGAGTCATTCACATATTATTGGGATAACAAAGTTATCTTAATGCTTTTTTGGGGGGGGTTTAACTTCGCCAAATCTGATAGGATAATGATTAGAAGTTTTGAACTTGTGGGCCCAGGTGATTATGTAATAATTATGACAAACCTACCTACAGGGTGGTGGTCCAGCTGTGTTGCGGCCTGTTGCATGTCCCCCGTCCGGTAATGGATTTATTTTTTGTGGAGTTGGGTGGCTTTTTGGCGACTTAGCCAGATCCTGCAACACACAAAAATAAAACAAAGAAAATTGTCCTGAGACACTGAGCTCCTTTGCTCAGTGTGCAGTGCTCCGTCGATGGGATCCAAAGTGAGTTCAATGTCAATTGAGATTCTTTAATTTCAGTATCTTTATTTCTACTACCCGGGTAGGTGAGAAGTGTGTGTGTAATCTTACCTGCTCTCAATGAGTGAGATTCAGGTGATCTGGAGTCGTTGAGATAGGTGGGTTCAGCAGCTGGCCACACTGCTCCAACGTTCTCTCTCGCTCTACGATCCGTTGGGCTGGGCTCACCATCTCGTTCTCTTTATTTCTCAGTTCAGACTTGCAGCAACAAAAAGAAACCAACCTACACAGAAAATGCATAGTTATAAGAACTTCATCTGATTCTGTCTATTGCTTATGAGATCTCATTGTTTTCTTTGGTTCAAAATCAAAAATATATCACACAAAATTTTGAAAACAAATTAAATTAATTATTAGTTAGCTTTAAGCATAAATGAAATGAATTAATCATGAATTATCACATTAGCAATAACATTTTTAACAGACATAACATTATTTTGTAAGTGCATGTCTTTTTATCTTTTGTCATTGGGTTAACTATTTTAATTCAACTATTTTTAACATTTAACTGTTGAACATAAGATTAATGATATATTTTAAACACAAAAGTGCATTTTTCTTCATCAATAAATGAAATATACCACACATAAAATGGTGCTGCGACCATTTGCAGTGGCTAATGACACAAATAAGCAGTTCGAATGGCATAAAAAATAATTAAACTGCATCCCCTCAATGCAAACCGCATGTAAACTGAGCCTTAGCTTAGCGATTTCACTAGCCTTACTAAGCATTAAACAAGGTACAACATAGCATTCCCGACCTAATGGTTAGCATGACTAGGCATAAAACAATTGACAAAGTAAGTTAGCATCCCAGACTAGTAGTTAGCATGTCTAAGCATAAACCAATGGACAAAATAGCATGTCGCGGTTGCTAATAGCTTTAGCATTTCAAGCTAGCGATCTTTTTTCATACGATAAACTACGGTAAAAAGTGCACAAAAGTAACATAAACACATTGGAAGGCATCTTTTGGCATATTTTAAGCAACATACACCACGATAACCCAAGTGAATAACACAATAAATGCATTTTTTCCGTTTGAATGGCTACCGAACTGGAAGCTAACTGTGTGCTAACTCACCGAGTCTCATGTATTTTACTTCACAAACGGGGTTTTTCCTCTTGGCTCACGGCTTATCGGGTCGAACCTGGGTACGCCCGTGACTACCGGGTCGGCCTGCGGACGTCTCTGCCGTTATCCGCAGCTTTTTGCTTAACTTTTCGTCGTGTTTGCTTTGATTTAGCTACCGACTCTCTCGGTCTGGTCTGCTGCTGCCTGGCTTATGGCTAGAGAGAAAATGGCGTCTACTCTCAGGTGCAAACTTCACGCGATACCTGACCTAGGTTCACGCTAGGGATGCAAACACAAGCAGGGGCCGCCCACCTAAACAGACCACTCCTCGCCAAACCTGTTAATTTTTCACCTCATAATAATGTAATTCTTACCTAGTCTCGGCGTGGCTGGGGAAAAACGTGCAGCTGCAGCAGCGACCAACGGACACTTCTCTCTGGCTGCCCCCTCCCCCGAAGTTAACGGTCACGTCTGTTTTCCCGCGTGAGATAAACTGAGACATGATTGAGGTAGTATTGTAAATCATGTCTCATAATGAGACTAATTTGAGAGTTGCACTCTCATTTTTATTTTTGCTGAAAAGAGACAACTTTAAGAGAATCTGAGAACTCAAATAGTGAGCAGTGAGAGACAGACTTGTCACTGAGACATAACTGAGATCAAATTGAGACATATTTGAAACGGGCACAGTATGTCTCATTTTTCTCTTAGTTGAGATCAGGAAAAGAGACAGCTGTGAGAGAATTTTGAGAAAAGTGTCACTTGAGACTTATTTTACATTTGAGAAGAATGAGAAAACCACTTAAGTCTCGATTAGTGCTCATTTATATCTAGGAGATGTAAATGTGACATAAATGAGATCTCATCCTCAATTTTGCTTCTCAGAAAAAGTCTTTATTTAATGTAATTTCTATGCAGATCGTGTGTTGAATACATCAGAGGAAGCTCAAACTGGTCTAAATGATGTAAATGTATAAAAGCTGCAGAGACAGAGACAGTTGTCACCGGGATTCAGACGTGGACATGTGCAGTCTTTAAAAAACGCAGCGGCCGTGCAGACAGGGAAATCAATACAGCATTTTGTTATCTATCTCTATCTTACAACTTAAAAGAGAAGGATTATATGTCATAGAGTGAGCCCAGGCAGACTTAGGCACAGATCCATCATTGTAGAGAGTCACAGGCCTTTTCCTGTGTAAATCATGTGTCACATGGGCAGCAAGTTCATTCTCCGGCCATGGAATACATTTAGGCCTTGGACACACTCCTCCATTTTTCACCTTTGATCGAGTGCTTCCCTGCAGTGGCGGCTCTATGTAAGTAGATTATTTTCTAACGTGACGCTTTCATTGTTCGTTCTGTTATTGCTGTCCGCACTAGATCAAAAATAACTCCACGTGTGTAATGCAACCTCAAAAAAACAAGTGATGGATACATTTTAATTACTGCTCTTCTCTTAGGAGTGCGTGTCGGAGCCGCTGAGGCGTTAATGTGACGAACGTCAGGAGGAAAAAAAAAAAGCCAAATGACACACCTGTGGCAAGGCATGGTGCTGGATTCCTCCCACCTGAGCACTCAGTCCTGCACATGTCACCGGCTGCAGAGTCGCCATAAAGCACACGGCCTCAAACGGCAGTGAATGATCCGCCGTCATCGTTTACAGGACCCTCATCCTTGTGTGGATGTTTCTGCATCATCTCTCATGTTGTGCTGCTGCTGCTGCTGCTGACCGAGCTGAAGAGTGGCCACAGGAAATATGAACCGTCACACGCTGTAATGCATCCTCTCTCAAGCACAGATAAAAGTTCCTGCTGAAGATGTTCTCGAGATATATATGTATATACTATATATTCACATGTATATATATCCCTTCTCTTGTGTTCAGGTCACTAGTGACCCATGTTCAGGTTATAAATGCATAAAAGTTGTTTATAGCATCAAGGCTTTTTGACTTTGTCAAAATAAAACCAAAAAAACAGACAAAATTCTAAGATGCTCTGGTTAAAGTTATGACATTTGTGGTGTTAAGGTCAATTTTGATTGAATTAAAACTGAATGATGGATGGTTTTAGTGTGTTTTACAGCTTTTACATGGATATACTCACAAAAAGGTCCAGGGCCCCAACAAATAATATTGAAACCAACATTTCATGGATTCCTTACCATGGATAAGGAAGTCCAACAATGTAACCAAGAGAAGAAAAACAGATTGGATGAAAAAAAATGTTATTAGTGTATTTTCCAGCTGATTTACTGTAAAACACGGGTCAAAACTGACCCGAACCCCATACTGTAGATGGTAGCAGAAAGCTAACACAAGACGATAAGGATATATATATATAAAGAAAAGAAAGAAAATCTTGTTATTAAAATGTCATACCCAAGCAATGATTGATTTTACATTAATGACCGCCATACAGAAAACCATAAAGACATAAAGAAAATTGATCCCTAGCTTCAGTCTCACCTCTTTAACCCTCCTGTGATTGGCATAAGAAGGCAATCTGGTGGCTGCTGCGGAGGGAGCTCCACTCTACAGGTACTGTATATCCTCAGTTATGGGTACAAAGACACACCAGCAGGTAGTCACTCATTCAAGACATCTATATTACATCTGTGAGATGGGGTCTTCCAGAGACAATCATTCCCTACGATTCACTTTCACCACGCAAGAATCATCTTATGTCATGAAAGTATGTGGAGCGCTGAAATTGTCAGGCAGCTCCCACTCGGAGCTTTCATCATCTCTTCCCAAAGCATTTCGATTTAATTTAAGTGTGCCGGGAAGTGCTTTCATTTTGTTTTAATGAAGTTTTAAAAAGTTGGCTGATCCTGTAATGTAAGCTGCTGCTGCTGCTCCCGTCCAACTTTCACTCACCGCTCGTCTGTTCTCCGTCTGATGATGTGTGCCACAGAAACGCAACGCCATGACCCGGCAGACATTAAACGCACCGCGACTGGGATACTCCCCAAGTTCACGCAGGAGTCAATCACTCTGTCTGTCTATCTATCTGACTTAACACAATAATATGATGACATCACTATTGTTGTAACAAAAACAACAGTTATGGCAATAATCAACATTTATAAATCAACTTAGGGAAGAAACAGACTGACAATGTTGGCTGATTGTAACATGCACTAGTCATCGGCAAAAAAACGTAATTAGCCTATTGGACTTATCTGTGTATTGTGGACGATTATCTATCTATCTATCTATCTATCTATCTATCTATCTATCTATCTATCTATCTATCTATCTATCTATCTATCTATCTATCTATCTATCTATCTATCTATCTATCTATCTATCTATCTATCTATCTATCTATCTATCTATCTATCTATCTATCTATCTATCTATCTATCGTGTAAAAGATAAATAAAAACAGAATGCAATAATGTGCAAATCTTTTCCAATAAAATATAAACAACAAATCAGATGTTGAAACTGAGACATTTTAACATCATGTGAAGAATATTGGCCCGGTCTGAAACACATCTGTCTATTCTGTCATTACATCTGTATCTGTCGTCCTTGTGTCGTTTCAGACTGACTCCATGTGAACCTGTGAACTTCCCTCAGTTCAGCTCATCATCATCATCATCATCTTCTCTTCTTCCTCCTTCCTGATGTTTGTGGATCTTTGAATCACACTCTGTGAGAGTTCAGCTCTTGTGTTGCTGAAAGTGACCCCCCCATCCCAACCCACCCCCACCCCACCCCACCCCTAAAGATTATGTGAAAACAAAAGGCGCGGTAAATGCCGTCATCTACACAAAGACAATGAGATGTTATACGTCCAGTGTCGTGGCATTATGTCGGAGACTTTTAAACAAAGAATTGAACCGTAGACAATATCTGCTCGGTGAAACCGGAGAAGGGTCTGAGCTGCCACATCAAAACGGAGCAGAGAAAAAAGAGCCACAGCATTTGAAAGCCTAAAGGCTTAAACTAATACAAAAAGTCTAATCAGACTAGCAATCCCTGATGTTAATGAAGGTGTCACACATTGCACAAAGAAAGTTGTGCCTGGCAATCTTCCATTTTTCGGCTGCCTACACCAGTGACATTTCATCTCACATTCAAAGAGCGCTGAGGCCCCTTAATGAAATGCATAATTAACATATTCTAATTGTGCTGAGCACAGTGATGGTTTTGACAGAGCTCACTTTCCATGTCTAATTCAATGCTAATTTAATCTGTTCTTTTCCCGCCGACATGACCTTTCTTGATTGAGTTTCACCGCAAAGAATTTTTTGATGGATTGATTTATCAACCTCTTGGAATGCAACAAAAGTGCCAGTTTCAGACGACAGACGAGGAGAAGAAGAAGAAGACGAAGACGGCGGCGGCGGCGGCGAGGATCAGGTGACTGTGGAGAAAAACAATTTGATATTTTAAAATTAAATGAAGCCGGTGGCGACGCCGTATAGAATTACACGGTGATGCATTGGTGGTGTTAAGGCGGCGTGCAACAAAACAAGGCGTTTTTTCTTCTTTCTTTTTTTTTCTTCTTAATGTTGCAGGTTCTAATGGCATCATCCCTCAGTCGCAACGCAGAACATCGCTTAAGCCATTCAGCTGGCGCACCTTTAACACAGGGATTTAGAGGGAATCTAAAAAGGCGTCTTTATGACAGAAAGAGCAAAGATAGCGGGGACCTATTCATGGATCTTTTTTTTTAATCTGAGTATTTACCAAAGGTTGATGCTGAGTAGGCAGCTGAGAGCATCTCGGCCCACTCAGCTGTTGAGATCCTGCATAATGGCAGGCAAAGAGGAAACCATATTCAACAATGACATAGCCTACAGGAGACTTTGTTTAGCTTTGAATTGTAGGAAATGTGTAGTATGTAATAATCTACTTTCCTTTTTTTCTTTTTTTTTAGTCCTTCACATGTCAAATGACGTTTTTTTTTCCTTCTTTTTTTCAAATAATGGAAGTCGAAATGACAGGAATTTCTCTCCGATGTCTGATTCCATGTCCCAGTATGAGGCACAAAACCCAGGTAGTGAAATTAGCGCGGGGGGAGAAAGAGGGAAAGCCGAGGATGAGGAGGAATGTGGAGCTGTCAGTCAGTCAGTCAGTGGGAAGGGGGATTATGCAGAGCTCAGAGCAGTAATTGAACACCGTCGGGCCCGCCCTCATTTACATCTCTCCCCTTCTGCCGGCTTTGATTGGCAGCTGTACATGAAATGCCACATCAGTTGAAAGTATGTTGTGAGCTGGCACTAACAATCCTGTGGCTCCGGGGAGACCTGCCATATTGTAATTTGGTTATCAGGCATGAAGGAAATAATTCTAAGTGCCAGGAAATGTGAGGCAGAATAAATGCTTCATTGCTGCAAGTTGCCCAGGGTGACAGTTCTTATTTAATGTACAAGAGCGTCCCATTGCCTGTAGATTTGGGGAGCAGAGGAAAAGGGGAGGCGGCGGCGGGAGGGGGGAGATGTAAACTAGGAGGTGGAGGATTTTTTTTTCACAAAGGCAATGTGGGTAAATGGAAACCTGCAGAGAGAGGAAATACAGATAATCAATAAAAAACACAGTGCATGATAATTTTGAGGTCAAGTTTGTATTCTGGATAACAAAAATGCACTTCAACCTCTATTTTTAGTCTCATGCATGGTGAAAAAAGCCCAGACAAAAGGCTTTATTATTATTATAAGCACAGAAGAAGTAATGCAGATCTTGTGCGTGCCGTTGCCGTTGCATCATTTGCTTGACATGTAGAGAAAATGGGTCCTGAACGCAGCCACTTCTCTTAAGTGGCTTGGGCCTTATTTGTTTTGATGCACTGTTTTTGCATGGGGGAGTCTTCTCTCTGGAGATGGAGCTGTCACATTGTAAAAAAGAAGCCCCTGATGCTGGCAGCAGCCCCCGGGCAAAATGAAAACAAGTAAGTGGCATAGATAAATCATGCCAGCCAACGTCTTGTTGATGAATCAGATAAGACCAGAGCATCTCAGGAACACTGGGCCTAATGGAGGTCCCAGTGGCAGCTGTGGGTGGTTTATAATGACTGTAGAGTGTTTCTTTTGTTTACTCGCAATTATAACACACACATCCAGGGTGAGACAGACACAGACACACAGATAGATAGATAGATAGATAGATAGATAGATAGATAGATAGATAGATAGATAGATAGATAGATAGATAGATAGATAGATAGATAGATAGATAGATAGATAGATAGATAGATAGATAGATAGATAGATAGATAGATAGATAGATAGATAGATAGATAATTTCCCACGTTTGTTAAGGATAACGCAACTGTAAATTATTGTGTTTATTGTTGATTTTCTTAATTTTTTCAGTCTACAAGTGTCGACTGTCACTCTCTCTTTCTCTCTTAAAGTGGTCGTTTGAGGAACTGCAGTTTTTGTTTCTCCGGACTGGCGGTCGCTGAAGATGTGTTAAAGGGATAGTTCAACATTTTGGCAAATTGGCCCATTGCCATAACCCCTATAGTCATAGCAGTAGGTTTTTTTTACCTTTAATTGTCAGTGCAAGCTATTTTTAGAACGGCGGAGCAGAGCCGTGAGCTGCTCAGAGCTACGCTACGGAGGCTCATGGGATTTCTTGGTTTTCCTCATCAAACTCATCAAATACACAATCCAACAACTCCACAACGCTCTGGTGGACAAGTTGTGACCTGCACATTCACCACGCTATGAGATAATAACACAACATTACCAGACAGAGTTGTTTTAGAGGTAAATTCATGCAAAACCGCTGATGTGGGTTGCCTTCAGGGACAGTTTTTCGGCAAGCAGATTTGTACTGTTATGTACAAAATATGAAACTATATATACATGTTGTTCGGTGTTTGTAAGCACCAATGTTGCACAGCTGGTATTTTTACCCCAATGTCTCCAAATTTCACACTGTGGTGTCTCAGCAGGAGATGTTCAAGATTCCAGACATCTTCATTGTCATTTCTTAAAAAACTAACAAAAATAAAACAAAACAAAAAGTCTTAAAAGGGAAAAGAGAGCTTTCTAATAACAGTTGTCTTCTTCTACTACTAATTTTCTCTTCTAATTATCTGGCTGTACAAGTGTTTATTGGAGTGAAGGAAGTGCTACGTTTCAGAGGTGTTAGCGTGGGCAGCGGTTACTTCAAGTGCAGGACTTTGACTCTGGAGTTCTTGGTTTTGCTTCCTCAGTCCAGTGTGTGTTTAGTTTTTAGGCAACGAAGACACTTTAATTAATGTTGGAGAAAGAGAAAGAGTGTGTTGTTTTTGGTTAAATGTTAATCAAGTCAACACAAGCAAACCAAATTGTTTTCTATATAAAACCAAAATCAGTCAGAATCAAAGTCAGTATTCCTTTATTGATCTCTGAGAGGGAAATTATTTAGTTAGTAGTTTAGTTAGAAAAGTATGAACATGACAAGGGACAAAGACATGGATGGATATGAATATATGATAACAACATACCCCAACCCACAGTGTGAAGGTTTACCCAATAGCAGCAAATAAGCAGTATTTCCATATTTGTGCAATTACCTTTTTGTGCATGAAAGGTCCAGTGTGTAAAATCGGGGGAAAACCGTGACATCCAGCGTTTAGACTCTAGTTTGCAGCACGAGGACAAAACAACAACTTGTTTACCAGGACTGGGAGTATTTCAGCATGGAGCGATGAGGTGAAGATCTAAACCATTTTATCATGTCTGCTGTTTCCTCCTCCTTCTTCTTCGTTGGTTTATTTAAACTCTGGCTCTCTGGCTGGATGGATTTTCCATTCAGGCTGCCGCACAAACATGGCGGCGCAAGATTTTGACACTTGCCTTTGCTATATGTAGATATAAACGAATAATTATAAGGCTAAGAAAAACCAAACAGATTTTATTTTATAGAGATTATACTCTTACAAATATATTCATGGGTTGTAGGCCTACAGTATATTCAGATTTTGCCAATAAACCTTGACAAATATTACACATTGGACCTTTAACTGTGCAATATAACAAGTGCAGTTGACTCCTTTAGTACAGAAATCATGATCATATATAAAAACTGAGTGCTATTATCAGAAAATCTCATAAACCCACATTTTACAGTATTCACGCTAGAACAGAAACAACATGTCAGACACTTGAAGATTTTGGCTCTGTCCAAGATAAAAACAGATAGAATGTCTTTCTATGGACGAAAGAAAGAAAGAAAGAAAGAAAGAAAGAAAGAAAGAAAGAAAGAAAGAAAGAAAGAAAGAAAGAAAGAAAGAAAGAAAGAAAGAAAGAAAGAAAGAAAGAAAGGATAGATAGATAGATAGATAGATAGATAGATAGATAGATAGATAGATAGATAGATAGATAGATAGATAGATAGATAGATAGATAGATAGATAGATAGATAGATAGATAGATAGATAGATAGATAGATATCTATCTATATGTATACTTATTTGTATATTGTATATTTTGTATCTGTATATATTGTTGTATTTGCTTTCATTGTTTCCTATGCTTTGGCAACATAGTTCCTGTAACTGTCATGCCAATAAAGCAAATTTGAATCTTGAATCTTGAATCTAGATAGATAGATAGATAGATAGATAGATAGATAGATAGATAGATAGATAGATAGATAGATAGATAGATAGATAGATAGATAGATAGATAGATAGATAGATAGATAGATAGATAGATAGATAGATAGATAGATCCTCTTTGTTTGTCTCCTCTGGGTTAATTATTCATAAACTAACAGGGTTAAGAGACGTCGTCCCGGTCCGTCCTCTCCTCTGTCATGTGGACTCATGATGGCCGACGTCTCCTGGCAGACTGAGGATCATTTGTCCACAGGAACCGGGGCCACACTCTGTCTCTCTGTCTCTCTCCTCTCCAAATGCCATGGTGTGGGGGGGTTGCCCAGACAATGGGCTCGACGCTGGGCTATTATCGCCCGTGTCAGCAGGGATCGGCCTCCCATTTGAAGAGGTCCGCTCGTCTGCATCCATGCCACTTTGAGGAGCATCATTAGGTGTAAGGCCTGTCAATTTCCAACCTGGTGTTATCTGGATGCTATAAATACCGTGGGTGCATCCTTCCTTCCTTCCCTTTTACTCCATATATCCTGCCTTGGTGCCATCCATCCAGCAGCTGTCTGCATGCAGCTAGCGACGGCCTGAGGAGATGGTCTGCTCTGCTCTGCTCCTCCTCCTCGGTGCCAGACAGACACTCTCTTTTTCTCCCTGCCATTTGTTTTCAATCCAAAATGAACAATATCGTTAAGTCCGCCTCCTAACGAGAGCACACTCTGGGTAATTTAGCGTATTACACATGCAGCATGCAAGCTTTTGTTTTCTGTTTCTCCACCCGTCCTCCGTCGTCGCTCTCTCTCTGACCCCTCTCTATTCATCTCGGTGCACGAGTCCAGCATGCAGAGGAGTGACAGGTGACAGGTGCTGTGTCTACATCAGTTTAAATAACTCCTCCGTTGATCAGCTGCCAAACGGGCGACGCGCTCCCAGCAGGTAAATACTGCTGAACGTATAGTGAACTTCACGTCACGCTGGATTTCTTACTGTACCTGATCAAACGGGCCCGTGAGGGGCCAAGACAGGCTCAGACCATCATTAGTCCGTGGTGAGGTTTGCAGACTTATAGTGTGCAGCTATCTCAGCTCATGGCCAAATTGGCTGGATGTCAGTCTGTCTGTGTCTTGTGAGGTGTTAAGAAGCCTAATGATGTCTCTGCTCTCGGCTGCTCCATTGTTTGGATGTTGATCTTCCTGCTGCAGGTGAAGCTGAATGTTACTGGACTTATAATCCAACATAGGGTGAAAAAAAAAAAATCTTCAACCAGATGCTTTATTGTTGTTTTAGGTTTAAAAAACAAGCAGAGGATCATTGGCGTTTCCTAAACGTGGCATCTTTGATATCTATCAGATTGATAAACCTATAAAGTGCTCAATTGTATGTGATTCTTTAAAGTTTATACCTTGCATTAAAGGGATAGTTCACCCAAAATTCAAATTTCACTCATTATCTACTCAGTTGTGAATGGTGCTCACTTTTCTTCATCCAAAGGCTTCAATACAAGAGGGACATTACAGACGAGCAGTATGGAGGTATTTGGATGTTTTTTGGTGTGTCTTTTTGGACCAAGAAAGTTGGTATCCATTGACAACCATTATATGGACAAATACTGCTGCGCGGTCCGGAAAGTACAGTCTGTATCTGCCTACAATTACATTTGTGGAAATACTTCTACAATTTTATGTTTTTGTTTTTTAATTTACCCGTGCAAATAGTCCACGTCTCGTGTCACCAGGCTCTTCAGAGAGGCGAAGAGCCTGGTGTCTGTTAACTCCCAATTTTGTCTGCATTCTGGTTCCCGTCTGTAGCGGAGATGGAAATCACCAAATTTACCAAAATAAAATTGTTCACTAACATAAAACTTATAAAAAATAGACATTAACTTGTAATACAATAAAAGCAAAATGTTAACTTAATGGCTCAGGGACTTTCTTGTAAATTATATTCCTTAAATTGATGACTTTCACCGCATTTTATAGCTAGGTGCTTTTATTTTGACGGAAAGGCCTGTCTCTCTCGTCGTGGATCCGGTTCCATACCAAAACAGTGAGTCAGTGTCCCCAGACTATCCACGTCCTCAAACGATCAACTTCACCTGCGCTCTGTCATTGGCTGAGGAGAAAACACCCCGACTCCAGCCAGAGACGTCCCGACTACACCAAAACATCAATATACAGTCCCGACCACATGAGTTTGAGCCCATAGCTGATGATGAAGCAGGATTCCTGTTGTACTCATCTATATTTCTTCCTACAGACTTGACCTTTAAACCCATTTGTGTTTAAATTTCATAATTCAGGAGGTTTTGATTTTGTAATGTTTTGCACAGATTTATATATGGTTCTGTTTTCTGACACGTCTCTTACTCATGCTTTTTTTTTTTTTTTTGGCTCGTCTTGAAACCTCCCTTTGGCATTGCCAGACTAAGTTATGTGGATTGCCTGTGAAGACGTGATATCTTGGAAGCACTCAGACTGACTGCCCCCAGAGAATTGGCCTGTAAACCATCATTAGCAAGCGGAGAAGTGTAAGTCTTTAAAAACGTTAGATCCAGTCGACGTGCCATATAACCCTTTTTATTCCCAGTGACAAACCAAACCATCTGAAATCATGTATAATTATGGCGAGGTAAATCCAATTTACCCCTTCTGTGAATCTGAATGTAAGGTTTTCTTTTTAAAAAAAATGATATAGACACAGACACATAAGGCAACTGCAGCCTCTCACACAAAAAAATATGTCTGGATGGATTTCCCTTTCAATCGCACCGGTGGCAAGCAAATAAAAGATTGAAATTCAAAACGATTAATTGATTTATTTCCATGATTTTAGATGCGATGGATGACAGAGGAGTGGGATCAGTACTGTGCGTCTGATCTTATGGACTTCAAAAAAAAAAAATGCAATGACTTCTGATGCAGTGATGGCAAGAAGGAATTTCATATTTAGCTTTGACATCTTGACAATTGGGGAGAGAGAGACAGAGACAGAGAGAAAGAGGGGCAACCTTCACAACTTTCAAGCGCACATAAAACTTAGATCAGTTGTATTTTTTAAAGGTGCAAAGGGAAGTCGCCCATACTCAACCGAATCAACATTTCAAAGTCTTCATGGAGCCCTTGACTTTTGTGGCAGATCACAGAGAAGTGGATTGGCAAGACTCATTTACATTGTTCAGAAATCTTGCAGCTGGTCTTGTCTTGAAAAGAAAGAGAGACAGAGAGGGAGAGAAAGAGAGATCCCCCTTTACAAGGCTTTAATATAACCTTTTGTTTCGCTCCCTCCGCTGAGGGAGAGAAAGTTAAAAAATACATCATCTGGAGGAGCTGATATAAAATAAATAAGCGACTTTGTTATACATACATGCATGTGTGCACCAGCGCGATGGAACAGATGCTGCTGTTAATGTTCTTTAATCTTTCCTCATTTTCATGTTGTAAAAAAAAAAAAAAAACAGTGTTTGAGGGCTTAAAATAAAGAGAAGTTTGAGTGACTCCTTCATGCGAGCCAGATCTGTGGACCTGTCAGTTGATTAGTCCTCTTGATTACCATTTATAAGAGGCCCCCGCGCTCTATTATTTGCATTCCTATTTAGCCATGATTTTGCGGAGGGCACACCGTGATTAAACTTGTCAAGAGGCTGATTGACAGGGTCAAATCTTCACATTCCTTTCTGCTGAAATGAGAGGAGGAGGAGGAGGAGGAGAAGAAAAAAAAAGAAAGTAAAATAGACACTGGATGTGTCAGCTTCCCTTTCCTTTCCCTTTTCCTCACAGCAGACTCCCTCCTCCCTCTTTCTCTCCCTCCCTCCTCCCTCTTTCCCTCTTACAATCTCAGTCAGGAATGTTTTAATTTTAGGGATAGATTCTGCCTGTCAAGCGAGGAGGGTTGGATGGCCCCGTAGTTCAGACGATGAGATGTGATGGGTGTAAAACAATAAAAAAAAGAGCAGGAGATGGGAGAGAACAAAGAGGAAAAGAGCTCACTTTATTGGACAGATTTAATTACACTGAATAGAGATTAAGGCAGGCAATCCACTGAGGTGTGAAATTAACCCTTGATTACTGATGAAGCTCTGAACACAGGCTGAAAACAGTTAAAAAAAAAAAAAGATCGACCACGCACTCAGTCAGTGGTAGTGGTGGTAATTATTTCAGATATAGTTATATAAAAAAAGAAAAAGGTAATGCATAAATGGACTAAGAGAGACTAAGGTAACTACATTATTAACCAGGCTGAAAAACGCTAACAGAGGAAGACTTGACATGATCTGAAATCTAGCAGCTTGCTTGCATCAGAGATTACTAACCTTTTCTGTTCGACTGGGCTCTTTCCCTGAAGGGGGGAACGAGGGCACAGAAGAAGGAGAAGAAGAAGAAGACAGAAAAGAAGAAGTAGAAGAAACAATTAAAAATGCAGAAATGAGTTGATGCAATCTGCTCGCGCTAAATGATGCTGCAGACTTGATTTTCATTAAGTCTGAAAATCCTGTTAGAAATCGGACAGTTTAGTTGTGAACTGCAGATATAAGGCAACCGGAAAGAAGAGA
The DNA here is from genome assembly GCA_030347415.2 of Decapterus maruadsi. Lineage (NCBI taxonomy): Eukaryota > Metazoa > Chordata > Actinopteri > Carangiformes > Carangidae > Decapterus > Decapterus maruadsi. The sequence continues at coordinate 29,751,506 of CM064899.1, forward strand.
TTTTCTTCATGTTTATAAAATCATTTTAGATCCCGAGAAGCTTCTTCTTCTTGTCCTTCTGATAAATAATTTGGTGCAATTCACAGATAACAAACTTTATTCATACAAGGTTGCTTCACAAAAACATGAGTCGACTCGTCACATAAAAGAACAACAACAAGGAAAAGAATAAAACATACACAGAGGTTAATTCAAGATACAAATAAAAAAAAGATTAAAAGGTTATTTATGAATGAAAAGGCAGCGATGTTTATTCACCTTATTGTTCTCATCCAGTGTCAGTGGGACGGACCTGATGATGATGATGTTCCCGATGTTCGCAGCCCGGCGTGCAGACCCCGGCCCCTGCACCAACAAGGCTATGGCTGCTCCTATAATTAGCAGTAATTAATGAACAGGAAGCGAAGACTCGTTTGTATTTTTAAATGATCTTAAATGATCCCATTAGCACTTGTCATAGTCCTGTACACTAAACAGCGTGAGTTCAATTAGGAGGTTTTTTTTGTCATTTTTAAGTGCTTTTTAAGATGCCACATTTGAAGTTTAGCTTTTTTTCCTCATTTTATGTTTTTTTTTATTTTATTTTAAGATGATCTCCAAGATGGCTGCTGCTGCTGCTGCTGCTGCAAATCCTTCCTATGATATAATGTTTTTCCGGCCTGTGGAGCTCAAAGCACAGATATGGTGCTGGCTGTTTTCTCTTATGAGCAAAGTGTTTAGTGGAGTGTATTATATGGGCAGCTGGACTACACTATACCACCACCACCACCACCACCACCACGAGCACTGCCTCTTTACCTCTTATCCCTAACTGTGCGTGCATGACAGCGTGCATACAATAAAATATGTACCCTGTCTTGTACATTTCATTCCCCGGTGCTGAACGGACAAGGGAGGAGGAGGAGGAGGAGGACGGAGAGGAGAAATAAAGTGCCATAATGAATCTAAAAGGCATAATTCATTCTGATCAAACGCACTCAGGGATGAGTCATGCTCCGGTGAACCCTCCTGACCACTGATGGCTCTACAGCAGAGAGCAGGAGGATGAGGCGGGATTGACGAGCGCACATAAATTCTAATTATTCCCAATATATGCGATCCTGCAAATGGCCGTCCTCACAGTGGTGGTGGTGGTGATGGTGGTCGCCGATGACGGTTCTCTCTAACAAAGCCACCACCCTCCTCCTCCTCCTCCTCCTCTGCAAAATGTCCCCTCAGATTTTTTTTATTTTTTATGAAGAGCTCTGGCTGTAAAAAACCTGGGACAGGAAAGAAAGAAAGAAAAGAAAAGAAAAGAAAAGAAAGCAGCGGGTTGTGTAGTTGGTAACAGAGAGAGAGGAAGAGAAAAAACACAGCAGCTCCAGCTCTGGTGCTGTGAAAAGGAAAAAAAAAGGTACGATGATCAATTAATCCAGGCAGTAATTGGATGAGTGTGTGTATGTAATGCGGTAATGCTGTAATGAAAGTCATCCATTGTGCACATTCTCTCCCTGGCCGGTGAACCATCCCCCTCATCATCCTCTGGATCTCAGGTGCTTAGCCATGCAAATCTGTCTGACAGCCCAGTACATCTCTGTCTGCCTAATTGGACAGTATAGAGTTGTTTATGGATATTGCAGACATTTAGGACTCAGTTGGGGGCTGCTCAAAAATCATTAGCAAACGGCCCCTGTTACTGTGGACTGTCAACTTCACTTCACCGACGTCAAAGCGCCACGATAAAAAAAAAGAGAAAAGAAATAAAAAATGTTTGTCTCTGTCAACAACAGTGGAACGGCTCCTCTTTAAAATGGAGCAGGATACTTGCTGAACATTCAAACATGTTATGAAATGAGAGTATGTGGACACAGGCAGCTTGTTATATCACCGCCGCCGCTAGTTTTTTTGATGTGTAAGCGATGTGGTGTTTTTGTTAATTAGAAGAGCACTCCATCTGTAGGAGTTACAGAGCTGCGTATTTACATGCACCACAGATGAAAGGCAGAGAAAGAAGAATACACTGTACCACTGTTACTCCTACTGTTGGGTTTAACTGCTTATAATCATTGTTGTGGTCGTCTGAAGACTTAAAGCTGCTTTAATCAATATTTTTTTTGTTAAATATATTAATGGACTTAAAGGAGAATTGCCATTTTTTACAATCTGGACCTTATTTCTAGCATAAAATACGATCATTTCCTCCCCCAGATAACTTTGGTGTCATTACAAGTGGTTGTGATGAAATGAGCTCCAGCCGAGAGCTGCGTATATCCGTATAATGGAGTCTACAGGGCAGCAGAATGCAGCCTCTAAATAACACATTATCTGCAGAGAAACTCCTTCATTTCACCAAGATTTAGTTCTGATAGGCTAGTGCTATTCCCCTCTGAGTCCGGGGTTAGCTGTTATCAACATCCGGCGTCTGTAGGTTGACCTACTGACCTCTGACCTGGATGATGTCATCTCTGACCGCTGCCCGGCTCATTCTGATAATAATGATTCCACTTCTGTATTCGGGTCCATTTTTATCTCAACTATCCAGAGCTTTTGTGAGTCCAGGTTGAGGAGAGGAAGCCTGTGGAAGCTGAACTTCATCCAGCTGCTCATTTTGTTCTGACAAGTCAGAAACACACAGAAACAAACCATAGCGTTAGCGTTAGCAACAAGCTGCACCGCGTGGCGCTCAGAGATGACATCATCCAGGTCAGCAGGTCAACCTACAGACCCCGGATGTTGATAATAGCTAACCCCGGACTCAGAGGGGAATAGCACTAGCCTATCAGAACTAAATCTTGGTGAAATGAAGGAGTTTCTCTGCAGATAATGTGTTATTTAGAGTATTCAATCTTAGTGTGTTTAAAGAACTTTTATTTCTTGTATTTCAAGATCAGACATTTAATGGATTTAACTAATGAAAATGATGAGATTTGGGGCGGTGTTTAGCTCAGTTGGTAGAGCACCCGCCCCATGTGCAGAGGCGATCGTCCTCGCTGCACGTCGGACAGTACTGCGTGTCATTCCCCCCATCTCTGCCTCCCGTTTCCTGTCACTCTCTGAACTGTCCTATCAAATAAAGGCATGAAAAAAGCCACACACACAAAAAAAAAAAAGATCAACTAACAAACCGTTTAGCTCATTTATGAAGAATAATGCTAAATATTTCTTGGTCCCAGCCAATTCTCGGTTTTATTTCATCATAAAGTAAACATTGGACTTCTATTGGATTGAACAAAACAAAACAAATGATGGTTTATTGATTTTCTGAAAAACTAATCAACAGATTAATGGTCATTAACACTAGAACCGCCAACATTCCATGTATACCTAGAACCGCCAAGAGGTCATTTTGACCTCCATTCATTCTAATGCAAAAATGGTAAATGGACTGCATTTATGTAGCCATATCATGAACCCAGCCAGACACACAGTTCAAAACACTTTATAGTAATGCTTCACATTCATATACATACACATATTTTACAAAAAATAACAATAGTGGTTGCTAGGCAACCAATATAGACGACTCTTTATTTTTCTATTTTCGAACAGTGTGTTTATGTCAAAATTTTCAAAATTGTTTCAAATTTTTGAATTCATGTCCATTTCTCATGGGAGCAAGGGATTGTCATTGTTATGTTCAATGTTTATGAGTAATAGGCCTATTAGTTTTTTATCTGTTTGACCTGTTTTAACTGTTTGACAACTTTCTAGTATCTGAACTCGTGTTGTGTTGTGGGATGAGGTCAAAATGACTAATTAACTAAATAACTAACTATAACTACCGTAACTAACTGGCAAACTGAGAGACTAAATGGACATTATTTAGCCCAGATTGCAATGATTGGAAAATCAATTTTATACATTTTTATATACACACACTATTCGAACAATAGAAAAATGAAGAGTCGTCTATATTGGTTGCCTAGCAACAACTATTGTTATTTTTGGTAAAGTATGTGTGTGTAAATGAATGTCAAGTATTACCATAAAGTGTTTTGAACTGTGTGTCTGGCAGGGTTTATAATATATATGGCTACATAAATGCAGTCCATTTAGCATTAGATGAATGGAGGTCAAAATGACCTCTTGGCGGTTCTAGGTAAAACCACTATTTTTTTCGCTCTCTTTTATATCAGAATCATGAAAACGCATAAGATGATGTAGAACACACTTTTAGGAAAAGTCACCAACTGGGAGAACAGATTTTTCAAAATGACCTCACGGCGGTTCTAGTGTTAAAATGATAATTATTTGTTTCAGCATGATGCACCTACACAATATCCACATCAAAGAACAAAGGTTAACAATGCTAACATAGACTATTAAATGCTATCATTTAATACTATTAAACATAATGAATAGTTAACGATGACAAGACTGTTATTAATTTTGCAACTTGCATGCAATGCCGGGAACATATCAAATCTGAGCTGATGGAAGTTGCTACGGGAAATGCAGTTTATCCTCTGGGGACTGTGAATAAGAGAAGCAAAACAACCAATAGTTGTCAACATATTTCACTCGAAACAGAAGTGACAACATCATTGTGTTGCCAGGTCGAAGGTCAGGGGATTATGATTCATAGTCATTAAGATTCTCTGGAGACCACGAATGTTTTGTATTTATGATCCATCCATCCAGTATCTGTTGAGGTTTTCCAGTTGGACTTACTGACGGAGCAACGCTGCCAAATTAGCCTCGAGTGTGTGTAAATAAAATGAAATAAACACATTCAGTAGGTAAACATGATTTTCTGTTTTTAAAATCAATCCTCATTTGGTTTCACTGCAAACAAAGAATTTCTCCACCTCACGCTTCACTCACTCACTGTCCTTTCACCGGTTTGTGGATGTTGCGATGCTGCATGTGACTGCTGCGAGCTCCCACCGGCTCCAAACACAGGCTGCAGGTTCGGCTTATGAATGTTCAAAACTGAAGGCACTCTGATTTGCATGGCTGAACATGGTGAGGCAGGGGAACAGGTCAGAGCGACTCCGGGCCGGAGCTTTTAGAGGGGATGAGGCCATGCCAAGCTGCACGACGGAGGAGGAGGAGGAGGAGGAAGAGGGGGAGGAGGTGATGTATGCTCATTCTTTCTGATGTGACCTCGTGCACAGTGTGAACAGAAAAAGCTCTGCTCAGACTTACACCTCACACACATACAGACACACATCTGGGGCGTCGTCTCGCCGACAGTACAGTGGCCTATACCGAATCGCCTTGTTGTTTACAACTACTCACAGGTAGAAATTTTGCATGAGAACAATAGTGATGAACAAGAGTTTCATATTTTTCACGCTCTATCACCGTTTAGACAAATCTGAAATGATTGAAGAAACATTACTATTTCTGTGTGTGTGTTTTGTGTTGCTTTGTATTCATTCAGTTTGTGGGACTCACAGTGTCTTGAAAGCACCAGTGGCTCCGACAGGGACAGTTAACGGTAGCTAAGCTAACGGCAGTATAAGCTAACAATAGGACGTTAACTGTTAAAACCCTCCCGTTGTCGGACATGACATGAAACTACTCCAGTAGCTCAGTCATGTTGTAACTCAGATATCCGCTGGAGAAAATATTTTGATATTATATTTTGAGTCAAGTTATTAAAATGTAACTGTTGGCCCAGCTAATCTATGATAACCATGACTAATTACAAAAATGTGCACACAGAAATAGTAATGTTTGTCCAATCATTGGTTTTATAGACTCTAAAAACATCAGATTAGTCTAAACGGTGATAGTGACATGAAAAATGAGATATAGTATAGTGGAACTCTCATCTGTCACTATTGTTTTCATGCTGGTTTTCTACCCAGAAGTGGTTGTAAACAACAACGCGATTCGTTCTATACTGTAAACATTACAGAGCACAACGGGGATTATTAATCATCAAAGTTATTTATTAACGTTCATTAGCAACAAAGCCGTTTCAAAGACAAACCCCCTGCAAAAAAGAAGGGAAAAAAAGGCCAAGCCGGTGTCATCAAGCGGTCGTCTGAGTAGGAACTGTTTCATCATTGCACTTATGGCTGTCAGGATGCAAATGTAGCTGACGGCTGACGATTGATTGGAGGGAGGAAGACTCTCTTTTCTTTTTTTAACGCAATGCACAAAAACCTGGTGATGAGACACAAGGGTAAATTCAAAAAGGTATACCACACTCTCTCGTTCTGTCTCCCCACTCTTTCCCCTCTTTAAACCATTTCATCTTTATAGCCGAGGCCAATCAATGGCAAACCAGTGTCTATTGTCTGTTCTGTGCTCAGGCCGCTGCCCTCCTGCAGCAACCCCCCCATTACAGAAATGTTTCTTCCCATCAGTGCCTTTACTTATCACTTCCCGGGTGACATTGAACTTCCTATGCCCCGGCCGCCGAGACACATCTCTGAACTCACACAATTACTCTTCATCCCCACTAACAATTTAGTAATGAAGTATTGATTTCCAGATTCCTCTCTTATGGATGATATTAGATTTTGTTTGATAAACTGTGCCTGGGCCTCTAATCTGCACTGTCCCTTTTCCCACTGTCTGTAAAACAAAGTGCCACTGGAGAGATAATGACCAGAGAACATCGATGAACTCATTTCATCAATTTGTAACACTTGACAATGAAAAAGGGCAGGCATTTTTCAAGCAGCAATGTCAAAGTTTATTGCTCTGGGTACGGTCTTATTGGAAGCCAGACATCTTGAGCAGCGTTCAGCTCTAATTTATGGGCCCCAGTGTGCCAGTTACTTTTAAAGGAAATGTTTGGATACTGGGAGGATATTAGTGTTGCACCTGGGTTGTCTGATTTCCAGGGCCACCGGGGATTCATGTGTCATGTTAGAAAATACAAAAAACAGCAGAGGAGAGGCTGAGACCCTGGCTGTTTTACAATGCAAGAAAATGCTGCTCGGGGACATAAATCACCGCCGAGATGCTACATGAGAGTCGCATGTGCTCAAATTCAAGAGTTAAATTCCAATGTTATTGCTTAAACCGTGATCTCACATTACTGAACGCATCATTACTAACAAAAACAAATAGGTTTAAGGTCAGAAGTTAATCTCTATTAATTTGTATTTTTGCATTTTTCATGATCTCCACCCCCCTAAAGAAGAAAAAAAAAGATAAAGTCATGTTTAAAACACAGTGAAATCCTTTTTTATGATTGAATAAATCTGTTTTGTGCTTGTGGTCTTTACGAAGTGGAGGTATAAATAACAGCAGTTAGCCTTCAGCTGAAATGTGCTCCAAAAAGGCCCGAGATTACCAGTTAAACCAGTTATTACCATACATCAGTAAATCAGGTTTATTTCCCCTGAAGCGCGTTAAAATAAGTCCGGGCTGAGTTACCATGGAAACGGCTCTCGGCTCAGACTGTCATGTGGTCGGTAAAGGTGAAAACAGGTCAGGAAAGGCTTCCAACCCCCTGGTCGCGTAATCAGCACCAACTTCAAATCTGAGCTCATACAGTATGTTTCTCCACAATATTTCTACCAAATTTATGTGTTTTTTATTAAAATAATCTAATAAACAACGATGGCTTTAGTGTTAAAGTAAGAAATTCACTTTTCAGACGTTCACACCATGAGGATTTTTGTTAGTAACCAAAATATGTATAAAAAACCTGTGAATTTTTTTAGACCTAATTAATGTTTGGAAAGCATTTAAAATTGTTCTATTTTTCATTAAGCTTGCAAAACAGGGGCTCGTCTTTACAAACATTGCTCCACAGCGCCTCTAGTGGTCAAAATCTCCACAGGCACAAACATCAATGTATTAAACAGAGCTTTTACATTAGCTCTGATAGCACTTATAGCTACATTTATTTTCAATATTTAGAAAGCTAACATGAGTCAAATTCATTACTCACACAGGGTTTTTGAATCCAATGTGACATCTTCAACAGTTGAGCTGCATTCACTTCATCTAAGTCGACATTGCGCTGCCAAAATCACCTGTTTACTTTGGTAATCACTGCGTCTTTTTTTTGTTTTGTTTTTCTTTCATTTTCCTATTCTTTATGATATATATTTAAGACGTGTTGCCTTTTTTGGCTGCGGTCGTGGCAGCTTTGATTCATGCTCATTGTCTTGGCTCCGTCTTTCAGAGTCATGAACGATTGATCACCCTGAGGTTTTTGTGCAGATATTCGTGGTCCCCAGAGGATGACATCACTTTTCATGTAGCTAGCACCGTCATCAAGTCAAACTACACTTTATCTGATTGTCTGGCTCAGTCTCAGTTGTTCCTTGTGCTAATAAGCCAATGTTAGCATTGTATACTTGTTTGTAATGTATTTGTATTAGGCTATGCTTGATATTTATTTTACTGTAATTTTATGTGTGGACCATGATGGGACTTTACAGATGGAGATTGGCTCCAGAGCCTATATCTTGCATATGCCTATTTAATCTCCATGAATAAGAGTCCCATTACAAATAAATGAATAAATTAAAATAAAATAAAAATTGCACCAGAATAGCATCAGTGTGTTAGCATTTAGCTTAAAGTCCTGTTGTTTAGCTCCAGAGAACTAGTAGAACTGGCTAACCATTGGTGATAACAGTTTTTATCAGTGGCCCTTCTTCCCTCCCATAAATGTGTTTTTCTTTCAGTCAGATTATGTTGTTTTTCTTTCTTTTTTTTGTCTTTTGTACTCTCTTAAAGGTCCCGTGTGTAAAATAATGGGAAAAACTTGGAGGACTGGGAGTATTTCAGGAGCATCGAGCCATGAGGTGATATGTTACAGGTTATCTAGGTTACTCAGGAAATGTGCTCTGGCTGATTGGATGTTCACTCTCTAAAGAAAGACCCTTGTTAGAAGAATTGTAAGGCTACGAAAACCAAATGAATTTTATTTTATATAGCAATTATACACTTATATTCATGGGTAGCCTATAGGCCTATTCAGATTTTGCTAATAAACCTTGACAAATATTACACACTGGACCTTTAATGTCAGTTTCTGAAGTTGATGTAAAAATATCTAAGATTTGCTAAAGTTGTAGGCTATTAGGCTACTTAACTGAAATCAAAAAGAATGTTTAAAAAAAAACACACAAGAAAAACAACTTAAAGCCTACCCGAGGAGCAGTGTTAGCATCTTGCATGTAGCATTTAGCTAAAAGTCCTGTTAATAATCTTCAGGGAACTAGCTAACATGGTTGCAGATTGCATCAAAGTGAAACTGTTGCCTTTAGATTAGATGAGAACAACTTCACATGAATCATTCATCAATATTACAGATTTTTTTTAAACATGGATTTCCTATTAAATGCACATGTGTTGCCCATTTCTGTATGTTCAATAACCCCATATTGTTTTTTTGTTTTTGTTTTTGTTTTTTAAACTACTGTATTCCTACGGTGCAGACGATCTATCTGGTGCAAAGTCAAATTATTTATTTCCCCTCATTCATCCTGATAAAATGAGAGACCTGAGGAACAACAGCCAATTTAGACCGAAAATCCCAGTTCAGCTCAGGGTAATCTGATTTCTCTGCTCCCCAGAAATCTACATGTATAGTGCTTATCAACTGGATTACTGGCAGGTAGGAAGAATAACCCAATTTGAGGTTACTTGTTTCTCTGTGTGTAGTATTCAGTGTCACATTGCATTAGAGGAGGACGGCTATTGCTTTGCGGGATGGATGCGTAACTTCCTCGCTCCATCTTTCCCATAGATCTGGCTGCTCATTCATTCCCATGTTGTGTGTGTGCGTGTTTTTTTTTTCTTCTCTTCCTTCTTTTGCATTGCACGACCACAGGGAATAACAAAATTATCAAATGTAAATGTTCTGCAATCAGGTAATGGCTTTAAGTGATGCATTTAAAAGAAAAAAGACGAAGAAAAAAAACACATGGGCCTGAGCATCTGCACTTCTTACTTTCTTAAGGTTTTTTAGGTTTAGGTTTATTTGTTTAGCACAAAAAAATGCGTATAGGCCTATCGCTGTGCAAGGAGGGAACGAAGTCCTGGTGAACTTGTACAAGGTTCCACCCCTGTCAATAATACAAAACAGCAGACAACATATATGAGCTAAACAAAAATAAAAGACAAAAGATCAATAGCAGCAGGAATCAAAGTAGGAAAAACAAATAGCAAAAAATACGTGACAAAAGCAGAACAATGGTTTCTACACACATACACACCAAATTCCATACTTTTTCCAGACTTCTCTGTAAAAAAATTCTAATAATTTGTGATATTTGAGTAAATATATGTGTGCATAATATACAGTATATAAAAAGCATGCAATTAATCATTTATGTAACCAAATAATGTCCTGGAAATTGTAGCTATAGGTACAATAGTGCATACAAAATAATTAATCCAATTAACTTTAGGTAAGAATAAACCCAGATAAGTATAAAGATACATACATTTTTCAATTTTCATTCCATACTTTTCATACTTGCGTAGGAACCCTGGAAATAAGGTTAAAGAGCGAGTAAAAAGTCCTTCAGATTCTTTTTAAAAATGCAATGGCAGGAGTTGGACCTCAGTGATAAGTTGAATTCAGTCTTTGGGGTCTCTATAAATTGTTATATTGAATTGATGACTTGATGTTCGGGAAGACGGTTAAAAAATAAGCAGTTTGATAGGAATGAATATCTGTAGTCGGAATAAAGACCTTTATTTTTCTTTCTTTCTTTGTGCAGGGCGACGCCGGTGTTTGTCTTCCTCTTCACTACCAAGCATGTGGTGGAAGTGACAGAGCTGAGATGGGTTTTCTGGAGTGGTCAGCAGGCCACCTACTACTGTATGTGCTACGACAATGATAGGGGCTGCTCCCGACCTCCCCCCACCCACCCTCCATTTGCAGACATTACCCGGGGTCGAGTATGGTGCTGTGGTAACGGATGATCGCCGTCCACGTATAGACTCATCACCGCAGAGGTCAATCCTACTTGAACAAGACCAGCGCTCCCTTCCTCGAGGTGATTATTGATAAAGGATGACACGCCGATGTAGACACGGGGAGAAATTATACTCTGGGGCCAATCAGCACTCCTCCTCTCTTGTTTCTACAGAGAGGGGGAGACCTTGCCTAATGTATAAATACTGTGGTGGGACACTATTCCCTTACCTATTGAGTGACTATAAAAGAAACGGAGTGGAAACCATCAGGGATGCAGGGAGCCATGTCAGCTTCCTTTAGATACAGTCCTCCTAATATCTTTTAAAGGAAACAATCATCTTTCCTGATGAACCAAAATGTCCTGTAGCAGCCAAGGTCAAATACACCGAGTCCACCCACACACACACACACACACAGATACAGTAAATGCATCATGTGTTCAACTGTGCCTTGTGTCTCTCATTTCACCCTCTGGTCCAATACAGGTTACGCTGCCATCTCAAGGTGGTGAGACTTCAAACAGATAGAGCTATATCACATTAACATATAATATTGCAAGGATGTTACGGAATAATAATGTTATATGGCATTCAGGCAATTCTATCTAAACCTGGAACCAGACTGTTTGTCCTTGTTATCATATAGATAGCAGCCTGTCTGGCCAATTCACCATTCATTCAGAGTATATTAATGTTTTATAACGCGCTGTAATGTAGCTGTAAACACATAAAAGGACATTTAAAGTGATTATTGATGTCTTTGTTATCAACTGTAACTCATTATGGGTGTTTTTATTTGATTTATAAACCCTCTTATCAGTGCAAATGTCAGGCAACATATCGATATATGAAATATTAGAGGTTGATGAAGCAAAACACACGTTAAATGATGACTTAAGGTAAGAACTATATGGGGCCAAAATTAAAAGCACCATTTTAGTCGTGACATAATATGAAAAGATGATAGTTTATATACTACAATCAGATATCTTCAGCAGCTCTAAACACAGTTACATAGGAGTTTCTGTGTATGATCTGCATGACACCACATCTGCTGATATCACAACTCAACAAGTTATTTATAGTTGACATTTTATAGTTCATAATTCAGAGAGTTCCAGGTTTTTCTCAGTAAAGTTGCACAAACGCCCAGTGAACATGCTGCGTGGAGCCGTGGCCCTGCTACTGCTTCTGCTGCTGCTGCTGCTGCTGCTTCTACTGCTGCTATAGTATATGATCAGAAGGAAATACACACTGATGTTGTTGCATAAATAATCAATGTCCAACCACAGCACACTCTTGGAGAGTAATTCATAGTTACAGCATGTACAGCAGGTTTAAACTAAATGCACCACTGAGGATATTATATCATTATATATACGATTACAACTGTTATTTGCATCTATACTCCCTGAATCCCTATAACACCAATTATGAACATTACACAATCATCATAAGGCTTGGTTTTATAAATGCACAGACAGAGATGAAGATGATTTAATAAGATGTAAAACAAGAATTTTCTATAGATAATCTAATGAATACTGAAAACATTACTCCAGACACTGTAGTGCATAGCCTGTATGATCAAAGCTGCAAAGTATGTATACTTCCGATGACATTGCAATGCATATTTACAGCACCGGAGCCGGTTGATGAGAAGTGCAACATGGGGAAACTCAGGAAAAAAAACAGTTGCTTAGGAGGTGCCATGTCCTACCAATCACTCTCCTCTTCTAAAGGAGCTCCAATGGCACCTGAGGGGGAATCTCATGGCTGTCATCCCAGAAAGCCTGCTGCACCGATGCCTGCTTACCATCTGCTCCCCATATGAGCAAAAACAGGCAATTGTCTTGGAGAAGGCACCTCAATCACACTGTCATTGAACTAATACACTTTAACATGTTGTTTGTTTCCTTTTTGGTTTGCTTTGGACATGACATCTCTGTAGAAATCTGCAGCGTTGGAAGTCTCCAGTCCGTTTGGTGTGTGGCGATAACGGTAAAATGATGCCGTGTAGGTGGAGCGCGTTTGAAATGTAGGCTATATCATCATCGCCTTGCCCCTGTCTCAGCATGGACTTGGCATCTGACAGTGAAAAAGGCAGAACAGTGGGACCCTGTCAGTGTTACACTTCCTGTAAATAACCCCTCCATGCCTTTGGTTTTATCATTCCCTGCAAATGATTCCAGGCCCCTCCAGAGTCGACAAGAAATAGCATTATTTTATGGCATGGAGAGAAAAAAAAAAGAGGAGATAAAAAGAGAAGCCAGGGAGAGAAAAAGGGAGATGGGGCTAAAAAAGGTCCTTCAGGGAACATGGTGTAAATGAAGTTCCAGGAATGACACAGGCGAGCAATGAGGCGTGGATGGAAAATATACGCTGCACATCATCGGATAGAGATGCCAGTGGAAATGGCTTCATTGAAGTGTCAGCCCTCATCCATCAATCAATCATCCGCAAGAAACAATAACGCTGCGGCGATGGGGCAGCTTTTATGGGGCTTACTCATGGGTATCGGAAACAGCACTTAAGTGTAGTTCTGACACTGGGAGAAAAACAGAGGTGAGCTGCTCGGCTTATTCCACATGCAGGTATAGAGCAGATAGGGAGGTGGAGGAGGAGGGGGGGTTGGAGGGATGGACTAAGTACACTGACTGTGCCCCCCCTGGCAGTAGACGAGCTCTGGACAGAGGAGGTGTTATATCCACCATCTCTTCTGTCTCTCTTTTTCCTGAACACATAACGTTGATATTTTTATGCTGTGTTAGTACAGTAGGCCTGTAGTACTGGTCAGTGGTTATAGTGGGTATACTACTGCTTTTTAGGCGGCTACACTGTTCATATCTGTATCACATAGATTATAGTTTTGTTAGGTATACTGAAATATGAATGCATTTTCACTGCATATACATCACATAGACTACACCACTGGTCTGCTCTGAGTTCACCATTAACATAACACAGGCTCACAATAACAGCATGACAATGTTTAATCGTGGTAATTATGCTCACTATTCTAGTTTTCTGTGTTCATATAGTGCATGCTCATAGTTTAGTGCAAAACACAGAATAGGAGAGGCCTATGGGAATGCAAGCTAACAACATGGTGCTTATTATGTTCACTATACTAATTCACTGTGTTTTCATGCTGCTCACATTAGGGTGTTTCTGCAAAGCACAGAACGGAGGAGAGGCCTAATGCCGAATTTATAATCATCATGTTCACTATCTTTGTTTAACAAAGTAGAGCTGAGGTTGTTGTATTACACACAAAGCTAAATGCTAAACTCTCAATGCTGATCAATATGCTGATGTTTAGCAGAAATTTGAAACATTTAAGCAGCTTAGCTGACTGTGGTTGCAAAAACAAAACAAAAGTCGAGTAGAGGTCAAAGGTCGTGTCTTAAGGAGATAGTTCAGCATTTTGGCAAATTGGCCCATTGCCATAATCCCTATAGTCATAGCAGTAGGTTTGTTACCTTTAATTGTTGGCGCAAGCTAAAAACTGCCCCCGACCGAAACGTCAGCAGCTTTGCATGAATGTACCTTGAAGTTTCAAGTTTCAATACTTTATTGCCATGTCAACAACATTGTAGATTGGGATTTGTTTCAGTGGGCTTCACACACTGACATAAAAACACAACATACTGTAGCCAATACAGTACGTGATAAAACCAAATAAAGTGCACAGAGTAATAAATAGATAATCAGTAAAACAAATGGCACATTAAACAATACCCTGTCCATCCAGTGGACCATCAGTAATAATAGCCTAGATAAATAAATATGGCACAAAACAAGACCCTGCCCCTCTAAAATAATGTTTCTAAATGTTGAGAAGTCAGTTTGTTGGTATGTGCTGTTTTGGAGTCGGATTGTTCTGGATTTTATGCTCCTCAATCTTTTTGAAAACAACTTGTGTAGCCTATTTGATGTTGTTGTTTTATGAGGGAAACCAAGAAATCCCATGAGCCTCCCTAGCGTAGCTCTGAGCAGCTCACGGCTCTGCTCCACCGTTCTAAAAACAGCTTGCACCGACAATTAAAGGTAACAATCCTTCTGCTATGACTATAGGGATTATGGCAATGGGCTAATTTGCCAAAATGTTGAACTATCCCTTTAAGCTTTGGTGTCTGCACTGTATAGCCCTATGTAAACATACTGACCTCAGCATGCTAACAAACTCTAATTCTGATGCTTAACATGCTAACATCTGATAATTTCTAATAAAAGAAAGTGCAGCTGATGCCTTGTCACTGTATGCACTGTGCTAATACTCAGAAATAAATATTATAAATGCTAACATACTCTGAGTTATATCGCCATCCCAGTTTGCTGTGTCAGCATTCTAATAATAATAATTTGTGGAAAAACAAAGCAGAAACTTATGAATTCAGAGGTAGCAAAAGAAACATTTCATTTCTAATGTCTGTAAAACAAAAAATAATGTGAAGTTGTTGAGATATTTTTCTTTGGGTCATGAGTTTATAGTCCACCAACATGGTCGTCATAAATTAGAAGAGTACATTGAAATGTTATAGTTTACTTTTTGCTTCATTGTTCCTTCTATGTAAAAAAAAAAATCTCTTAAGTTGAAATAAACAGGTGTTTGAGTCTGCTTAGTGAAGCAGCTGCTGTAAAACCACATGTAACCAGAATCCTCTTTGTGTTTACTTACACATAACCTCAATTGACCAAGGGCAGTGAGAACTACACATCCTTTAAGCATACACACATGCAGTGCTCTCCCACCATAAAATACACACACATAGACACAAAAAAATGCTAAATGGCCCAACAGTCGCTTTTGCTGTATGTGAGCCTTTTGATTTCCCCAAACCAAGTCTCTTGATGGCTTCTCGGCAACATGAAACATGACACGTCATCCATTATTCTGTACATGTGCCTTGCTATCTCAGCCTGCTCCATATGGCCCCTGTTGTCTCCAGACACCCAAATCCCTTTCCTCAGGCCAGGGGCTGTTTTTGTGGGAAACATTACATTGCTCCTCTTCCTCAGAGGAATGGGGTGATGATGGTGATGATGATGATGAGCAATCACAGCCAGAGCAGAGACGTTCTGCCTCGAATTCTGACAGGATATTCAACAATTGACCGTATCCGCTTTGTTGGCCCAATTGCTAATTCATGCAAGTTGACAATCTGGAGGCAACAATTATGACTGACGAAAAGGGCTGAAAATAAGAGGAGAGAGCACTTAAGGGGAAGGAGGAGGAGGAGGGAAAAAACACAAAGTTTACTTCACAATGAAGGAGGGAGGTGGGAGATTTGATATTCACACGACTAGAGACGGAGCGAGTGGAACAAACACATCCTCATCTGCACATGAGTATATCCACAACAAGTCTTAAAGGGATAGTTCACCCAAAATTCAAATTCCTGAGTTACAAGGGGGGGGCGTGCAGCAGCATTTGTCCATATAATGGTTGTGAATGGATACCACTTTTCTCCATCCAAAAAGACACACCAAAAACTGCTTGTCTGTAATGTCCCTCTTGTATTGAAGCCCCGACATGAGAAATTGTTCCTGAAAAAAATAAATAAGTCTATATTGTAAGCTTGTTTGTAGCGGAAACTCCCAGTGTGGATGTTTTTTGGACAAAGAAAAGTGGTATCCATTCACAACCATTATATGGACAAAGACCCCGCTGTAACTCAGAGAAGGAACGGAGGACTCTGAAAATTTTCCCAGCTCTTAGTCGACATGAGAGAAATTTGAATTTTGGGTGAACTATCCCTTTAAGCAACATAACCTACATAACCACACACGCACACACACATACATGCATACGCTGAACAGGTGAGTGGACAGCAATGCATGCATGAAATGAGCGCTATTTGTGTATTGAATTGTGCACTAAGATGTCCATTGTATGAATCCTTATCAACACGCAAAACCTAATGTGATGAAATAAACTTGATAAGGAAACAGTGTCAAGACCTCAGGTGGTTTGTGCTGAGGCATTTTGAGAGTAAAAGAAATTCCCATGTGAATCTGCTGAACGAAATTGTGCATAGATGGCAATGAAGCATGATGATGATGACGAGATGAGATGGAGGATGTGGTCAAATATGATAAATAAATAAAGTTCTAATCAGATCAATGATGAAATCTGTTTTCTGTAAATTGTATAGGAGGGGAAATGGCATTACTGTATTAATCTGAGATCATTTTGTGCTTCCAGACCATATAAAGGCTCAGAGATGTGATGTGGAGGCCTGCAGTGCCATTCATCTGCAGGGTTTTTACAAATCTAAGTAAAAGATTTCTGTCAGAAATGCACAAATTACACCTAATACCCACACAGAACATGAAGTAAACAGGAAAATAAAAAAAAATCCAAAGTGTATCTTTGCCCATTAAAGGAGATTTTGACATGCAAGACCCTGCAGCAGTCTGGACACGGGGATCGAGAGTATAACAGGACGCATGTCATAAGCTGTTGTCGGCTTTGCGCTCTCTGCCATGCGTTTGCACTAAGTTTGCCACAGTGTGGGGGGGAATGTGAGGGTGATGCTAAGTGAAATGCTCATTTTGCGTTTGTGATTACCAAGGCCCATGGGCGATATGCACTAATGTGAGCTAATGCAATAGATTACACAGTGCTGGCCCAGGGGAACAGACAGCAAACAGATGTGGTATACTCAAAAAGGGAGGAGGGGGAAGACAGAAGGGAGAAGAGAAAGAGAAAGAAAAAAAATCAAAGTTTAAAGTGTTCAATGTTGCTGAAGATTGTCTCTTGCAATTTATTGTTTACAGAATGCACAGCTGTGATAGGCTGCGTCAGTCTTCTCCTTTTATAGAGAAGATGAACGTCAACAGCAGTGAGCTCATGTCTAGAGATGTAGGAGAGATAATAAAAACCAAACTTCTATGTGTTCATAAGTTACCCCCGCTGCTCTGCTCTGTTGGAAACGCTCAGTCATAACGAGTGAGGTCACGGCAGGTGTGTCGGCTTTCACAGCTCGGCAACAACACCTGTATGACATCAGCAATTAAGGTGGGGTCACCGCTGGAGCGTACCATTACTGACTTTAAAGGATGAGTGCAGTAATCCTGAGCTGGGAGTTTTCTAAACGTAGACATGTGTGTTTGTATTCTTAAGCTCTAATCACTATCCTGGTTAATAACCACTACTTTATGTATTACTTCATCTCAGTAATTCCAGTTTCAACCTTGGACACAGTGCACAGTTTTATCAAAGCTCAGCACACTACACACTG
The DNA here is from genome assembly GCA_030347415.2 of Decapterus maruadsi. Taxonomy (NCBI): domain Eukaryota; kingdom Metazoa; phylum Chordata; class Actinopteri; order Carangiformes; family Carangidae; genus Decapterus; species Decapterus maruadsi. Next base: position 29,769,583 of record CM064899.1, read on the forward strand.
TGCCTCTGCTCCTCAGAGTTGAACCTACAGCATAAAAGACAAGTTGTGATCTAGACTTTGTAAATACTGCCCTCTAGTGTTCAATATGACTCATTGACAGGACAGGACGTACTGTGATACTGTACAGTTGTGCTCAAAAGTTTACATACCCAGGAAGATTTTGTAACTGTGTACCATTCATTAAGGAAAACTTATTAAATGTTGAATGTAAAAAAAAGACTCCAGAAACTTTGCATATATTTATTTTCTGGCTCTTTATTGTTCATAATTATCCTTACACATTGTATTTTTATTTATTTTTGTCAAGTTCTGCTATATGTATTACACACTCTCTGTACTTCAGCGTTGTTTCATGTCAGTGTGATGTCATGTTTGTATAATGTCATATTTGTATGTTTCAAATATGATAATTAAGTTTGTTGAAAAAAAAAATCAATTAAGGAAAACATGAGTGATCAAACAAAACATATTTCTTTTATTCTTAATGGGATTCAAGAGAGAATTAAGAGAGTTTGAACACTGCTGATTGGCTTTCTCAAATCTCTGGATATCTTTTTATGTTTTATAAAGTTGAACAACCTTCTTTTGCAGGATTTTTAAAGGGATAGTAGCATTTTTTTTTAAAGTGGCGTTGTATGATCTACAAACAGCCCCTAAGTACTTTAATTGCAGTAGAAGACTCTCTGCACTCCTCCCGTTAGCAACGCCAGCCCATAGCCCTGCCCAGAGATTTACAATAATGTGAATGGGCCCAAAGGAACGGCCTAAAAGAGGTTTTATCTGAAAAAAACAACAACAAAAAAACACAGTTCCATTGTTTGCTATCATATATTTTTTTTCCAGCCCCTCAAAGTGCAGGAAAATACAGTTTTTATTTGGAGCTGCTACTACCCCTTTAACACTTCTTTTGCTTTCCCCACGGCTCAGAATCCAGCAAAGTCAATGCAGCAGTGGATGAAATGTGCAGGTGTTTGTCAAGAGCCCAGAATCTCATTGACTTTTTATACACAGACACTAATTACAAGCAATCAAGTTACAGGTGTGGACAGTTTAGTTTAGTTACCCCAAGCAACCATTTAAACCTGTTTGTGTCAATCTGTGTGTATGTTATTATCAGGGTAAAACTTTGAGGGTATGTAAACTTTTGATCAGGAGCCATTTTGGTGTTTGTACTTATCAGTAGGATTCAAAAAGTCCAAACACAGTTGTGTGATAATAAATGGGTATTTAAACTTTTGAGCACAACTGTATATTTATATAGTATACCATAGATTCTTCAGCCTAATGTCTAGTCACATGATCACCAATGACAAAAATCTTGTGCTGCCAGAACCTGTTATTAAAACACTCTTCTTTCTTCTGTTGGTGGTGCGATGGAGATGAAGGGATGTAAAGGTGAAAGACAGCCATCTGTGAAGTCTCTGCTTGTAAATCTGTCACCAGTCATATTATTAGTTCCACTTTGAACCACTAATTCTTTCTCTCACTTTATAACCGACTCCAACTGACTTTAAATGGTGCTAGTTTAGACGGATCTTTTTCAGCAATGAAATGGAATAAAGGTCCAATCTCAAAAACTCTCAAACAACAGTTTCAAGAATCTTGATTTGGTGAGTCTAGCTTTTTGGGCCATGTAATAATCTCAGTTTTGTTTCAACCCAAGCCTTTATGAAATTAAATTTTTGAGCTTGTTCTTCTCTATAAAATGTCTTTACTTTAACAATTAATAATCCATAGATCCTGCTCCATGTAGCCACCTTTAAAAACAGATTAAAAACCCATCTTTTTGTATATAGTGAAGATGGCAAACATGATTGTTTACTTGCACTTGTACTCTTCAATTGATTTCTAATTGACTTTTATATAACTGTTTTCACTCTATGTATACCTGTTGTGACGCACATTGAATACTGTGGAACATTAACAAGACATTTGATCTGCCAGGTGTGTGGTTCACCTTAAAATCCCTGAGTTGTTTGACGCCTCAGCTGCAGGTACATGTGACCTATAGATGTTTAAATTACAGTCTGTCATATGAAAGTACAACAATCAGCCCTAAAGCTGCAGCTCAACCTGTTTTCTGTGTCTATAAACCTTTAGTCGTGCAGCATGTAGGTCACCGACTGGAATACACACACACACACATCGCGCTTTGCACCTCACTTTATTATGGAAATGTGTCAAATACAAATCTCAAACAATATTTTCAATATTTTTACATAAGTACACATGTAATGTGAATATCAAACAAAAACAAATAACTTAACCAAGCCTTTCAAAGTGGCAAAAATACTAAATTACACAATAGACTAAACTGCTTGTAAATATGAGTTAACCTGAGACTTTTTTTGTTTTTGTTCACAGTGTTTAATTAATTGAGCCGTCAATCACCGTAGCTGCTTCTGTGTTGTTGTTGCTTTTTTCTTTTTTCTCTTTCTCGTGCCACACAGTCATACAACATGTAAAAAGGCCACTTGATGATCAGCTGGGACTGACTGCCGTCTCTTGAAACAAAACAACATTTTCAAGACTCTGCATAGTGAAAAGCAACAGCGACTTAATAATAATAATAATGTGCAGGCTGAAAAAGAAAAATACAGCATGACCATTTTAACACTGAAAAACAGACATCACTGAAATTTGGTACGTTTTGTTTTTTGTGTTTTTTCACTTTTACAGCCTGTGGATTTTTTTTTTTTTAAGCACCACACTAAAGCAAGACAGTCGCCCCTTTCCAAAAAAAAAAAGGGATAAACATTAACCATCAGATCTGTTCTGTGTTTAAAACTCAGCTTGTAAACACCGAGCGTATCAGAAATAAATCCACAGCCCCAAAAATATTGTGTTAATCACGAGCTACGAAGGGCGGACGCCGCGGGCTCTTCGTCATCATCAGATGAGCTCCTGTTTGTTTGTTTTTTTAAACGTGGCGTTTTGACGAAAAACTCTGAAGCCCCCGCTCCGACAAACACAACACACATCCATCTAGTTACACACTAAAAAAAAAAACACAAACATGTCTGTAGTCGACTAGACAACTAGACAGAGGTTCAGCTGACATGATAGCTACAGCAGCTTATCAAGAATAATGGCGTCTGGAGCACAACATGAGGTAGACCACTTCAACAAACACACGACTTGTTACTGTGGCCTGTTTGTAAACCACTGGGCCGAAGCCGTCAAGTTATTCGACAGAACCCCCCCCTCCCCAAACACACACACACTCGCACACACACACACACTCTCACACAGACACACCCACCCTCCAGTGCTTTGGAATAAGAAGGAAAATAACAGAGCAGTGCTTAATTACCGCCCCGGACATCGACTTGTCTGTGAACAACAGCAGCAATTTCTCACACAAATTAATCTTCTTCTCTTTTTTCTTTTTCTTTCTTTTTTTTTTTTACTTAATACAATTTTTATGTACTGAAAGTTTACAGATATATTTATATTGTCCCACATACAAACGTGTTTTTTTACTGTCATGTCATAGACACTTACAGGTATTTGAGCGATTAGTGTGGGTCAAAAGTGGATCGAACAACAGTACTGAGTGGAAATAATAATAATAACAATAACAACATCACAGTGCACACCAGTGGAGTCATATCTACAGAGGGAGACACGCTGCACTCTTTCATTCAAAATAATAAGAAAAAAAAAAAGGAAACGCCACTGAAAGCCTGAGCCCTGAAATGTCTACGCAACGTAAATGTTCCTCTATTGAAAACATATTCATTTAGGAGGTGATTGGGGAAGGGGAGGGGGCTGGACACTTTCTTTCTCTCTTCTTAAACCTGCACATTGAACACATTTTTCTCCAAAATAAAGTAGCAGCACAGTTCAATCCAGAGAGAGAGGGAGGAGGAGGAGGAAAGGGCTTTTCACATATGACTTCATTCATATATTTCAAGAAAAAGGTCAAAGATTTTTGTCAGAGTTTGAAAAAAAAAAGGGAAGTCCTGCTTTTATCCATCTCTAAACATCTGTCAACCTTTTTTCCCCATTAAATTTTTTACCTCGGTGACGCTCTAGGTAGTTTTGTCAGTGGCGCTGTAGCGGTGGTGGTTAGGGAACGGGCCTGGGGCGTCTCGTCTCTGCAGGTTGGGCAGAGTGGGTAAGTGTTGGTACAGCACCGTTCTGCCGCCTAAGGAGAAAACCCTGAGTGTTAACACTACAAACCCAGACAATATGCACATTATAATAATAACGTATCTGTCCCGGCCTGGAGCAGCCGACCAAATACATACCTGTTCTGGGGTTAGGCAGTCCTGCGTGGCCGGCGTTGGGCGGCGTGCTGTGATAGAGCGACGCCAGGTCGTTGGCCGTGTATCGGTGCAGCAGGTTCATCATGTTCCAGTCGCTGTCCAGACTTCCTCCCATCACCGCGCTGGGTGGCACCGCCGTCGTTTTTAGCGGCTCTGGAGCGGCGGCTGCGGATGGACCCGATGACGACGACGACCCCGTCTGTAACGTGGTCGTTTTCACGCTTCTTCCTGGGATGATCATCCTGGTGGAGCCAGGCTTCTCGCCGCCGATGTCAGCCACGCCCTCCCGGACCGACGGCACCGTGAACTTCAGTCTCTTTCCAGAAGGTTCGCTGAAATCCATCTGCGGGAGGCTGCCGAAGCGGCTGGACAGACAGAGCCTGGCGGCGTCCGAGTGCCAGATGACGCCGCTCCGCACTGGGTAGCTCCTCTCGCCGATGCCGACCCGTTCTGGCAGGGTGGTGGCGGCTCGGTCCATTGCGAACTTGTTGGCTGTGTTGGACTTCCTCATGAGCTCTGTGAACCGGGGCGATTCCTGACTGGGCTGCGAGTCGCCGCTCTGCCTGAAACGCTGCGGTGGCGGCGGCTCCTGCGCGGCAGCGTCCTGCTGGGTTTGCGGTGGCGGCGTGGGAACAGGAGAGCGTTTATTGGGACCGGGAGGCGGATTCACGGCCAGCTTCTCCTGCGGTTTCACGGGCTGCTGCGGTGGTAACGGCGGCGGGGATTTGGTCCTACGGGGATGACGGTGCCTGTCGATGGCGGGAAGCGGGCTGACGTCTTTCCCATCGAGAGCGGGGGGGCAGCCCGTGAAGCGTTTCTGCTTCCAACCGCCGGCGGTGAGACCGTTCTTTTTGGCGCCGCTCGACTCTTTGTGCAACAGTTTCTTGTGCATCATCAGAACCTCTGGGTAAAAGGTTTTATACGCGCAGGACGAACAGGCGACTGGACTTAATGCGTTTCTGGGTTCTGCACCGGCGGCGATGGACAGAGACACTTTTAAGGACAGATTTAACGGCGCCTCCGAGTTCTCCTCTTTTATCTCCTCCCGCTCCATCTTCAGGTTAACAGGCACAGGACACTTTATGAGCACATCATCATCCGTCGGGGAGTTAGTGGACTTGGCAATTAATTTCTCATATACAGGGTTTGCCGATCTGGCTGGAGGAACCCAGAGTTTGGATCGATTCAGGGCCTGGGTTTCGTCGGTAGGAGAGGATGCCGATGACGGGGACGGCGACGACCCGGGTCTGCTGGGGATCTCCACGTACGGTTTGTTCTTGTGGCGGCGATCCAGGTGGTATTTGAGCGACGTCTTCTGGGCTGCGGCGTAGTCGCAGTACGCACACTTGAACGGCTTTTCACCTGAGAGAAAAGAGAAGAAGAAGAGGCAGCGTGATTACAAAAATCTAATATTATTGTATGAATCCATGCCATTCCTGGTCAGGGTTCCCAGTCCTTTCATGAAATCGTTTTCCAGGACATTTTCAGCTGCTACAGTCTGACGGACATTAGTTTTTACGCCGTACACTGATCCATCCCCTGTCCCACTCATGCTTTGGAGAAGTGTTCTTTTTGACAATGGTACCTTATTTTGTAAATTTAATCAGTTTTTTTCTATGTGTATTCCTCTCTCTCATTCTTTCTTTCTCTCAGAGATCTCTTAAATGCTTAGAAATTATGATCAATTTATCATAGAACAGCACAAACATGTTTTTTTTTTCCCTTAGAAGGATCTGAAAAGTCAAATAGAGCTCTAATAGCTGTGATAAATCATTTTCCACCAACTCAAGCTTTTCCTGGACATTTCACTATTTTTCTAATTTTCCCTGTGTTTTCCATGACTGGAAAATTTTCCATTTTCCAGGTTTTCCAGATTTTCCAGGATGCTGGGAACCCTGCTGGTATGTTTGCCTCATGCAGTGTTTTATTGTAAAGTGTAAAGTATTTTGAGATCCTGTTGCATGGTGAGTCTACACCTTAAAGGGATACTTCACCCAAAAATCGATAATTCACCAATCATCTGCTCACCGTCATGCCAAGGAAGGGTTTGGAAAACTTTCAGACTTATCAAAACTCTTTTGGAGTTCCAGGAGGGGGTCCGGCTGGCAATGATGGATAGAGTTCACTTTTGAATCGTCCGAAACACACACTATGAAACATCCAGATACCTCCATACTGCTCGTCCGTACTGACCCCCCCTGGTACTGACCCCCCCTGGAACTCCAAAAACGTTTTGATGACTCTAAAAGTTCTCCGAACCATTCCTTGGCATGATGGTGAGTAGAAAATTGATGAATTATCAATTTTGGGTGAAGTATCCCTTTAAATAAAGACTGATTGGTTGATTGATTGATTGATTGATTGATTGATTGATTGATTGATAATAGAGACAATAAGTAAAGTCTCCATACCGCAGACTGTGTGTTGTGTGCGTACCTGTGTGAGTCCTCAGGTGAACTGTGAGGTAGTAGCTCGACCGGAACGACTTGCCACAGTAGCTGCATTGTTTCGATCGGACTTTTGAACCATCTTCACCTTTAAAAAAACAAAACATAAACACACGTCAATGCACTTTGTTTCTCCTCAGGATTTATATTTATGGGTCAATGACATGATGCAACCCAGTGTCAAGCGGTATTTTTTCATAAAAATCTGACTTCATACAGGAAAATAAATCTGGACTCAAGTGTGGAATAAATGTCATTCACTTTTGCAATGCAACATGTTTCTTGATAAAAAAGAAATTCATAATTTGTCACACAATTTAGAAAAAAAAGTTGTGTTTTTAGGATATGTCCTGCCCAATATTACCAAAATGCATTCAAATTTAAATATAGAAACAGCTAAAAATCTATTACAATTTAATTTTTTCATAAGAAAAAGTATATTTTTTAGAAGTAGGCTACACTTGAAAAAAATATACCATAACCACAAAGGAATGATATATCATTCCTTTGTGGTTACACCATTGGACGCTTTCGGGGGCATTCAGTCTCACTTTTGTTTAAAAATGGTTCAAATGTCATTTCAATTGACATACAACCAACACGAATACACAATGTACAAGCAAATCCAATGCTTGCTTTTAAAACAATGTTTAAAGATATTTCTGAATTGCTCATCTTACCAATCCATTTGCCACTGACCAAGTATGTTGGCTTTTCTTCTTCTTTTTTAACATATTTCGGTTCATTATTTATTTGGGATTGACAATAAACTATTGAATAGAATTGAATTGAATACATGAGAAGGAAAAGGCACTAATGATGTATTTTCACCCCTCCCCAGCAGAGGGAGCACTTGGTAACAGAGTCTATTGTGTAAAACTATTCCCAGTATGTCAGTATGAATGAAGTGTGGGTGTAAATTAATACCTGGTCCGAGGTTTTCCGTGAGCGCTGCCTCCTCCAGTCCTTCCTCTGATCCGTCCTCCGGCTGCTCCAGGGACCCCGCCCTAGACAGCTTCCCCTCCAGAGAGGAAGTCGGGCTCTCCTCGCCTCCTCTCTCGCGCTTGTGCACCCTGGAGTGAAGGACCAACTGGTGGTACGTCCTGAAGGTCCTCCGACAGTCCTGGCAGGTGGTCGGCCGCTCTTTGTCCTTATCCTTCTGCATCAGAGACCTGCGGTGTGGTGCGGGGTTTTCTGCTGCCGCCTGCTGCTGAGACCGCGGCTCCCGCCCGAGGCCTTCCTTCTTGTCTCCTTGGCCTTCAGACCAAATGTTATTCAACTCCTCCTTATCAGAGTTGCAGTCCTCGTTGTCTGTGCTGGCTTCCTGGCCGAGATCTTTAGTATTATTGGGGCCGACTGCTATCTTTCCCTTCGTAGCGAGCTGCCAGGCCTGATACGTGTTGAAGGGATCTAACTGAGGAATCCATTTGGAAGATCTCTCGTGTTGCGAACTGTTTCCTGTGGAGCGAGGCGCGAGGTTCAGACCGTGGAGAAATGTTTCCTGTTTTGTTTCGAGGGATTCAGTAGTGGCGTCCACGTTCTCCCAGTCTCTACCTTTGCCCGACGGCTCCGCCTCTCTGTTGTGTACTTTACTGTGTTCCGCCAAACTGTCGTGGTCGGGGAAGAAAAACCCGCACACCATGCACATTTTGTAAACGGTGACCACCGGCTCGGCGACAGGCTCCTGGACGACGCCATTGACCGTGGCCGGCGTCTCCAGGTCCTGCTGGGCCTTGCTCTTCGCTCCCGGCTTCACATGCATCTTCATGTGGTTCTTGAGGAACCATGGCTCTCTGAAGCGCCGTCCGCACACGTTGCAGCAGTACGTAAAGTAGTCCTTGTGCTTCCTCATGTGGGTCTCCAGCTCGCCGGCATCTTGCGATACCTGGCCGCACACGATGCAGCTGTGAACCTCCTCTTTCTCAACGGGGAGGAGGCCGCCGCCGCTCGGTTTGGGTCGAGGTCTCTCTCCGGGGATCCTGAATTCTGCCTCGACTCGTAGCACCGCGGGTTCAAAGAAAGTGGTGGGGTGCTGCGTTAACACGTGAGGTCCCAGCTCCTCCTGATGAGAAAAGGTCTGATCACAGAACATACAACATAGCGGCGCACTTCCTCCTCCTCCAGATTGCGACACAGCCTTCTCTGAGCTGGTGGCGGTGGCGGTGTGTGGCGTCATGCTGGAGCCAGGCCCTGGGATGCTTGCATTGTTGCTAATCAGCATGTCTTGGGCAAGTCCATCTGGGCTCTCCACAAACGGCAGCAACGAGTGAGTTGGCATTGTCCTCTGAAGGTGGAGCAACAATGCTGTATACAAATGTCCAGACTGTTGGGAACCTGGCAAAATAATGGGAAAAGTTTAGTCTTTAGTCACTTCTCGGTATCAAAATAGAAAACAGGTAACTAGTGCTACCTAACTGGAGATAAGCATTTGTTTAAAATACACCAGTGAGAGAGAATTGCCTTCTCTCATACTGAAACAGGAAATGTATCTTTTTAGAAATCAACTGCTCAGACAAGTCATTTCCTCTATATGCAGGCCACCGATAAAACACATGAAAACAATGTTTTTCCTGCTCAGAAGCATTATTTTCTCATTCTTAGTATCTTCATGACCTTTATTATGTGAGCAGTCAGCAACAAACTTTAACAATCATACAACTTATCAACATACCAATCTTGAAGCTTAGACATTGGCATTCCTGTTCATGAATCCAAAGATTTTATCAAAGGAATTGCTTTAAATTGAGAGTAAATGGTGATCATTGGTGCTGAGTCTTGAATAAAAACATAAACTTATATACAAATCCATTTAAGTAATATAAAACATTTTTTCCCCTGATACAAATAACACGTAGCTGTTTTGTTTGTTGTCAGGGTCACACCCGAAATCCAAGTGTCATCAATGGACCTAGTTTGAGTGGAATTAAATAAGCACAGACTTGTCAAATGAAAATCCTTTCTCAAGAATCTTCCTTATCAGTTCTGCTGACTCACACACAGACAAACATTTATACACCTCATGAGTAAGATTTTCTCTTTTCCTTTTGTTTTGTGACCACACTGGGACCACTGACTTCCTGTAAAAGTCCCTCAGCAGGTATAATGCACTGCAGAAATGCAGCCTATATCTATATATAGGAATATAAAATAAAAGATTACAACATTCAAAAATCTCACTGTTACTCTGATTGACTGGAGGGTGGAATAACTGGACCTGCAAGTCTCATGCAAATAAAGACTGTGACAACAACAATAAAGGCGCATAGCAACAGCCAGTTTTACCATATATACATGTATAACAGTTAGATATATATCTGTTTGTTTTTTTGGAATTAGCCAATTGTCATTAGGGGAAACGTATCAATAACAGTGTGAAATCTAAACTGGTAATGCCTGTAACTGAACCTTATCCTCCTCAAAGGCACAAGCTTTGTGTGATACTAATGATATGGAGGCTGTTACTATACTCACCGGTGACCGAGGTGTAATCAGCACTTTTCTTTAAAAAAACGAAACAAAAAACACACCATCCAGGTGACAATTATAAAAGGCAACTATCAACAATGACAGTGGTGTTTTATTGAAACACACACGCTTTGTGTTAGCCACCTTGTTATGCCTCCTAGCTACACACACACATTCACCTAATTCACCAGTCGATGAGCAGCAACAGTTTTTAAACTCACCAGATTCGATGCTTTAAAGTTCAAACCGGAGGACAAGTTATTATTACGTTACTACCGCGAACACGAGGACCTGGGAAAGGGCGACATGGATCAATATACCAATCATGTACCAATGTAGCTGATTGAAGAGAAGGGGTGAGGAGGAGGAGGTGGTGGAGGAGGGGAGGGAGAGACGCTTCAATTCATAAAAAAAAAGCCTAGTTTGAGCTAATGCTAACTTTATTAGCATCGAACGTTAGGTTACTGTCATGGCAACAATAGTTCAAACCGAACCGTATGTGCTGCTCGTGCTCATTGATTTGTGGTTTTTAAAACGACACCACCACCCCACTATTAAAAAAACTTTTACATAATAATGATGAGGGGAAACTAACTATCTGCACGCTATCTATCTATCTAACTAACTCACTAACAAACTAAACTTCTCCAGCTTCGTTAAGTTAGTTAATGAGCTCGCTTTCTTTCTTTCTTTTCCCCCAACGACATTTTTTAACGTTAACGGCAGAAAGTGAGCGACGTGACGTGTTGTTTCTGCTGTTTCTGTTTCTGCCTCGACCGACTTGTAGCCTACTAGTAAGAAACTCACCGAACAACAACAACAATACCTACCAACGGTGAATTTCCGGATTTAATAATGATGATACTGATGTGATAGCTAGCCTACTACTTCAGATGAAAGTGAGCCGAGCTTGCTTTTATACAAACAACAAAAAAAAGAGTGAACGGCTCCTTCACGTGTTGCTGCTGTGGCTGCTGCTGCTGCTGCTGGAGGTGAAGGAGGAGGAGGACAGCTCACCTAGTAGCCAATTGTCTGGATGTGAATCATATTTGTTCAACTTGGCGAGTTCAGTTCAGTTCAGTTGACTCCTCACTGTGCAGCTGTTGAGTCCTCCAGGCGCGTTCTCGCGTCCACACTCACTCACTCTCTACTATTCTCATTCTCACTGGGCAAAGCGCGTTCACGACACGGCACGCCACCCCCCCAAAACCAAACCCAAAACCCACACATACATAGCATTAGGGCGTCATTAGTTCATCACGTGGTCCTCCACTCGAGTAACAGAAAAAGGATTAGTGGTGCAGAGGAAAAATATTCACGAGCAACAAAAACTTAAAACAACCAAAACGTGCATCGGTGTGTGTGATGTACGGCAGGTACAGGTAACCATGTCGCTTCTCGGCCATTTAAAAACAGTTGTCACGCGTTGCATTGGTGTGGTTATTTTATGTAGCCTATACATAAAGGCCAGTAGCCTATCACCCAGGTTGCACTTCCATTTGTATCCAGTGATACTGAAATGATGTGTTCACTGACCCTGGGTTATACCTCAGTGGTTGTAAACTGCACTAAAGTTGTTAATACCAATACAGCTGTTAACAATAACAGCAGCATTGTTTTATAATGTAATATAATGCAACACTGAGCCTACCTACAAGTATTGCCCCTCTTCTTCTTCTTCTTCTTCTACTTCTTCTTCCACGTTCTCACGTCATGCATCAGCTACCATGTGGAGATGGGGGAGGGGTGCCTCTAACTTCACAGATACATGAGGTTTTTTTTTTGCAGAAGCTGCTTGGTTGAGTCATATTAAATTTCAGGTTCTTCCTATTTCCTACAATACACAAAGAATAAAGAATAGAAACAGAGTATAGACCCATTTCATATCCAGCTGTTACTTTTTATATAAACTTTTATAGTTAAAGTTAAAATGTGTATAGGAAGCTTTTCTATAAAAAATAATAGTGATTGTACAGGCAGAACAGGTAACAAAGTGAGGTGTCTATTGTTTTTGTATAAAAAACAAAATAAAACGTAAAGCTATACTTCACTTCTATAAGTTGTCACTTACAGTAGCACCCACTGGCTAATGTTAAAGTTAAATAACAGCTCCTCCTCCAACACTGCAGTGTTGGTTAAAAGCCATAGTGTACACAGATTGAGACACACACACATACACACACACACAACTCCCCCTGAATGCCAGCAATGTCTAAAAGAAAGAAAAAAAAACACAACTTTATCAGTAACCACTCCCAGTTAGAGAACAGTGAACAAAGACTGGGGAGAGACTCCATTTGCCAAAAAACTATCTCTCACATTTTTAGGCTGGGCTGTTGCTGCCTGACCCCTCCCTCTCTCACCCACTGTCTTTCTCTTCCTCTCTTTGTATAAATTGTGGTTATATTAAAAGTTATTTTTTTTAATCCTCCTTGTTGTTGTTGTTACTGGGCAGGTCGGGCAAATGAAGCTGTTCATTGTATGTCATGGAAAACACAAGCAGATCTGCAGGTTTGGCAGGAAGACGTCACCAAAATACAGTAATGGATTTGATTATTGGATCCATGCCAGATCTTATAATTGCACATATTCTATTCCTTAAAGCTTTTTTCTTATATATTGATCTTATACCAGATCCTGTAAAGCAGCAGATAACAATCTAGTATGTGTGTGTTTTCCATTAGTATGACTCAGTTACTGTAGATTAAAACATTTTTTCTACCCCACCCTGTGATTCTCTGAGTTAGTTTTTTTGGTATTCTCTCTCCTCACCCCGAGATCCTGTTACACAAACAAGTCTAGTATGTTAATCAAAGGCACCACATGTGACACATCGAGGCCTCCCGCTCATTTCCCATTGTTCTGTGACCACAAAGGCTGTGTGAAGGGCTATCAATCTGGAGCAGCAGTGTGATGATGATGCCTCTACATGGATGGATAATGAAACTGCCCAGAGATGTTGAGCTGATGATGATAATGATGATAATATATAGCCTATATAAAAAACAACAACAACAAATATGGATGCAAGGTGATGTTTAAATGTTTCTCTATCACAGATACATCATTAGCATTCATCATCTGCAAGAAGAAACAAGTGGGCAAACATTGTTTACTTTTGAACTGATTTAATTAACTTTGTCCTATTGTTTGACTTTATGCTAATGTAATTTTAAAAATCGTCCAAACTCATTGTCTCAGATTGTTTCTTCTTCACAAAACATATATGTCTGCATTCATCATTAAGAACCAAAGCAAAGTAAATTCTAATTAAAGATAAAGCTTCTTTTTTTCAAAAGGAAGAGAAGAAGAAGAAAGAAAGAAAAAAAAACAGATTCTTGAATGAATAATGGTGCATTCAGTTCAGACAGACAGGCTGATAGGAACTGGATCAACGGATGGGAAAAGGCTGTGCTGGCTTGTTTTTGTCTTGACGTGTCAGGAGCAGCTGACTGCATTGTTCTCCTCCAGATTCACAGCCCGGCTTCTTTCATAATCCTGGTGTCGCTCCTGAAAGACACTGATAATATATAATCTCCTCCTCTCTTTCTCTCACTCCCATCGCCATCGCAATGTTTATTCAATACAACCAGCTGTTGCTGCTGTTGTTGTTGGGTTGTGGCTGATCATCAGAGAAATTTGTATCAGTCACCAAAAGCATTCCTAGGTGCAGTCTCATCTGCACATGTTTCAAATAGTTTTGATTCTTTCCTGAGGAGAAATTGAGAAATAAAACAGAGGAGTCTCTTTGTTGTGCTGCTGCTGCTGCTGCTGCTGCTGGTGTCATGCTGTTTCTATGAGCTTTAAGTGAAACCTTTTATCTCCCCCACAACTCTTGAATGGGCAGCAACAAATACAGCGACCAATCAAAGAGTCAATAGATCATTTGCTTTTATTCCTTTGTTCCTAATTTGATCCCTAAACTATTTTCCTATTTGACTGAACTATCTGTAATACTTCAGCACATAATTGTCATAAATGTCTCTCTTTTGTTTTATATCATTTTATATTTGCATATTTTTCTACTCACAACCCAAATTCCCATAAACTTTGTCTTATGTCTTGTGTTTATCTTGGAAAAACTGTTTTTAAGACTTATATGTTTTCCTTGATTGATTGTGTGCAGGTTGTCAGAGATTTGGCTCTGTATTCAGAGATAAATAAGTATTTTTATTTGATCAATCTTTATAAAGGCCTCACAGCCTCAACGTGTCAGTCCTGAAGTCATGTCTGACGTTTAGATGAACCTCCTTTGTTAAGAATGTTTTTTTTTGACTCATATTTAGTTTCTGTAACAAACTAAACACTTAACATGATGATCTTATTACAGCCACAGATAATGTATCATACTCATTTTTTGACAATCGGTCCAATTTGTAACTTGCAGCCAATCTTCAGGAGCCAAACCAAGCAAATACAAAAAAAAAAAGAGTGAACAATTGTTACCATTTGATTTGTGAAGGTGTTTTTCAGCACATAGTTGACCATGTTATTTTGCACATTTCATCATTAAAATGACCTTATAAAGTATACTTTAGTAAACTGAAATGTGGGCTAGAAGTATATTCTTAGTATACTAGTATGAGTGTACTTGTTGTATACTTGAAAGTGTACTTTTATAAACTTAAAATGTTCCAATTTAGTCCGAAAAAGTATAAAATTAGTATAGCCTATACTTTCTAGTACACTACAAGTACATGGTCCATAGTATACTTGCTATACTTGTACTTATACTTAAGCATACTTAATAAAATGAACTTCAAGTACATACTTTTTGCTAAGGGCAGACTTGTTTTCTCTCAGGCAGGATGTAAAATAGTACAGAGCATCTGCATTATAGGAGCTAACACACATAAACATGCATGTAGCACCTGCAGGAACCTGACGGTTACATCCCAGTTCCACCGCTGGTTGGAGCTGAAGTGGATGAGACTCGGCCACAGCATCTCTAGTAATTTGTTATCAGATCAGATGAGAATCGAGCAGAACAGACCAGTTACTAATGAGCGGTGCTGTGATGCACATTGGTCCTGACAGCAGGCCTCCTGTCAGGCCTCCCTGCCCACTGTTCCCTCTTGTTCCACCCCCTCCGAGCTTTAGTGCATTCACACAGTCACATGCATTGTCCTGGGATGAACCGCAGCAACATGGTGCTGCAACTGTGATCCGCTGCACATTTAGTTGTTACAGTTAAATCGACACCCAGGACAGACGGTGTTCCCCCAACTTTAAACAGTACAGCCGGCCGGTTCTCAGGTTCGTTACTGTGCAGAAGGGATTGTCAGATTTGGTTTTTTTTTTAATCATTTAAAGGGATAGTTCAAGTCAGATTCTCCTCTCACCATAATCCCTATAGTGTTAGCTGTACCTTTAATTATTGGTGCATGTTGTTTTGAGATCGGCGGGGCAGAGATGTGAGCTACTCAGTGAACACAATGGTGGTGAATGGTACAGGTCCCCTGTCTCTCATCAAACTAATCAAGCACACAATCCAACAACTCCAAAACGCTCTGGTGGACAAGTTGTGACCTGCACATTCACCACGCTAGGAAATAATCATGTAGTGTTAGAGACAGAGTTGTTTTAGAGGTAAATGCAACCGGAACTACATTCCAGACACGGCTGCTCGGCGGAGGGATTTCAAAAGTAGTTCCGACCATTTGCTTCATGTGTCGTAATATTACATAATTACACATGATTTTTGATGAGAGCGTTTTGGAGTTGTTGGATTGTGTATTTGATGAGTTTGATGAGGGACAGGTGACCTGTACCGTTCACCTCCATTGTGTTCACTGAGCAGCTCACGTCTCTGCCCCGCCAATCTCAAAACAACATGCACCGATAATTAAAGGTAATGAACCTACTGCTATGACTATAGGGATTATGCTAGGTGAATTTACCAAAATGTTGAACTATCCATTTAGGCTCACAAGTACTGGCACAGTGCATGATGGGAGAAGCAGCAGGACATAGATATTTCTGAATGACAACGTGAGGAAGTGACGTCACCAGGAACCGATTGTGAGGTTCAGCTTGAGTTCAGTGAAGTTAAAGATAACGTAGATACGCGTCTGTAACACTTGTTCAACTATCCTTATGTTTACAAGACACTTCAATTAACTTGACAAGTGTAGAATTGGTATTTTTTTTCAGAAAAGCTCAACGCTGCTGTGACCCTTCAGTCTGTCAGTGTGTTTCTTTCCTCCACTCCCATCAGCTGCACCAGCTTGTATTTCATGTTTAGTCATGAACATGAGCTTTTTCACTCATAGCAGCAGCAGCACTCGAGGCCAAACTGATCCCATGCACTGCATCTTAATTTGAAACAATCCTGCAGGGAAGAAGAAGAAAACGAAGCCCAGACAATGGACCACATGCCTTTACTGTGCAAGCACTACCTCACTTTTTCACCCTCGGTGCCACGGCAATTACTTAAATGCACAATTTAAAATGATCACACCTATTATAGAGGGTAATACAAGAAGAGTGTGTCTCATTGATAACAAAGGAGCAGTGTGAGTTATGCCTTGAGGGGGCTGCGACTCATCACTTAATGGCGGGTGAATGGTGGGTCTCAGACATTGCCATCTAAAACACATCCTTCCAGAGACTGCACACTGGGCCATCAATCACAGAAATTACACCATAAAAGCTGAAAGATTTGAGCTGCTGAAATATACAATTCCTTAGATCTTGTTTTACATCTTTTATCCGTAAGGCGTGCCTCATTGACTCTAAAAATGTAAATTAGTATTAAATATTGATGTCCAGCCCCGTCATCATCTCTCCGTCTGTCAGAGTTACACAGTCAATTTTCTTTTTTCTTTTTTTTCTTTCTCTGTGTCTGTCAGATAACTGTCACCTGTCTGTCAGTGAACGCATCAGGTGAGTAAAGCCACAGCTATGAGCCCATACACCCAACAACATAGCAAAGTGTGACTCACGTGTGTCACACCTCGGCAGCTCATGGCATTTACTGCACTAATATAAACACATTATATGCCACATTTAGTGTTGTTTTGCCAAACTTGCTGAGCCACATTTTGTTTTTATTCCTTTACAGTCGCTGCAACGCCCCACTCGATGGACAAGAACGGATGAATAAATGGTGAACATGTTTATTGTCTTCAAGATAACTGAAGTTACACAAGACACGCGTACACATAAGGCAAAACACAAGCAGGATATCAACTGCACACATGGCCAAAAAACAAAACAAATAAACAATAAAAACGAAACAAAAGACTCTAAACACCATTAGACGTCAATTAAGCGACTCGACACAAAGTGCTGATGCTGTCAAATTAAAAGCTACGATGCACAGAAATGACACAGTGCGTGTTTTTTGTTGTTGTTTTTTTTGTTTCACCATCTCAGATGTATTTGTTAACATAAATACTTTACAATCACTCCCCCCCCGACAGAATACTTAAAGGAGAATTCTGAACTAAAATTGATGCAGGCAAACCAGAGTTACACCATGGCTATACGGCGCTAGCGCTTGCGACAACGCTAACCCATGGGGGCAATTCTTTCAACCACAACAAACACTCAAAAAACAGTCAAATATCTCTGGTACATGACTGGAATCCTTAGAGACACCACTGAACTCATAGTGAACAGTAGAAACAGTAGAAACTTTGTGTTTTTGCATGTGGTCACTCACCACAGATAGCCGAATTGTGTGTTCACACCAAAAGCGGCCGGAACAACCGCGGCGACCAGCCGCCATTTATTTTCAATGTACACTGGCGACGAGGAGTGACCAGCGGCGGGAGCGACGCGATGGGAGTGACTTGAGCGATGAAAGTTGAGAGTGTCTCAACTTTATGCAAATGACCTGCGGCGCAACCACGACGACAGCCAATTGCGGACTGGGATTCTCACAGCCGGAGGAATTGAGAGAGCCTGAATGGACACATCTGCAGCACAGCTTGAAAGTCCCGCCCCTTTGGGCAATTTAATCGCTTTTGGTGTGAACGCACAGTAACTCTGAAACGTCCTAGAAAGACATTACTATCCGATCGCAGAGCGCCTGCTCTCCCCGCCACAGAAACTAACACTTTTTCCTTGTTGTGATGATTTCTTTACAAAAATAAATGGTCGAGTGGTAATGTCCAAAATATCTTCTCCTGTTTATTTATGTTAAGAAAAAGTGTTGTTTCTGTGGCGGGGAGAGCAGGCGCTCTGTGATCGGATAGTAATGTCTTTCCAGGACGTTTCAGAGTTGGGCTATCAGATTCTGAGGTGATGACTACATGCAAAAACACAAAGTTTCTACTGTTTCTACTGTTCACTATGAGTTCAGTGGTGTCTCTAAGGATTCCAGTCATGTACCAGAGATATTTGATTGTTTTCTGAGTGTTGTGGTTGAAAGAATTGCCCCCATGGGGTAGCGTTGTTGCTATCCCTAGTGCCGGGTAGCCATGGTGTAACTCCAGTTTGCCTGCATCAATTTTAGTCACGTTTTTTGCTCCCCCCAACACTGGATGACCATCAGGACAACAATTTAGGGGTCAAAAACGACCAGAATTCTCCTTTAAGATTGTGATTTCTTCATATGACGTATATGTTACTCTATAAGTTAAAAATTTGTAAGTGCAGTTTGAACATTCTCCTCTCATGTAGTACTTTTGTCAGTGTCATTTCTGAATTCCTGAACTGCATGGTGATTTTCCTGTAGAAAATAGAGACTATGTGACACTATGTGTGTGTGTTGGAAGATTTTTTTTTTTTTAATTAATTGCCCAAAGCAAAAAAAAGCGTGGTACTGTATGTTGCATAAGCCCAGCGGGATTAGGATGCATGATTAGATTAGAGAGAAGTCACATTAAATGTCTGTAGAAAAGGTTCCACACTCACATTGTGACACTTGTCAAGACATTTATATGACCAGATTTATATACAGTATATTTGTATATTATATATATATAAATATGTGTGTATCTCAACGACCTCACCATCACGTCGGCCATTTCAAATCACCTCCAGTTCTTCATCTACTTGCTCGCTTCTCCTTCTCACTTGCTTTTACCATTTCATCCACTAACCTTTCCTCCGCATATTGTAACTTCTAAACAGTAACAAAAACAGAAAAAAAAAAGTGGTTAAAGTAATTCAAGGGTGTTGACGTTGTGATAAAGACAGATAGAGAGAAAGAGAGAGTCTGTACAGAAAGACTTCAGTGTTGTTTTTGGTTTCATTTGGCCTTCTCTGCTGCTGGAGCGACAACAACCGGCTCCGTCTGGACTCCGGCATCTGTGGAGTGACGTTTCTGACCCTGAAATTAAAATAAAATCAAGATAATGGAGATCATGTTTTTATTATAATTACAGAACTTTTTTACTACCCTGCTCTAACTCCGACCCTTTAAGAGCCATGTGTCAACGGATTTTTAGTTTTAATTCTGACTTTACTTCTTTTTTGTTTTGCCCCATTTTTCTCATTTATAATGAATCTGTATTAATATTTAAACTTTATCACTTGCTGTACTGCACAGTGTGTGTGTGTGTCCTCTGTACGAGGCTGCACTTGAGACAAAGTCAAATTTATGTATAAGTTATTACTGTAAAATCAAACTATTCACAGTGGTTGCCAGGAAGCGTAACATGATGAAGAGGCCTTTAACACCTTCTGCTCAGTGAGTTGCTGCTGCCATCTGGTGGACAGGAACGTGTATAACATATACAGCATGTGCAGCAGTACTTAAAATAAACTTTGGGTGTTGTCTCCTGCTGTCCTCCTGGGTCAAGGAAGGAAGGACAACGGGAAAGAAAGAAGGAAGGACGAAGGGAAAGAAGGAAGGAGGGACTAAGGGAACGATGGGAGGAAAAAAGGAAGGAAACACAGATGGAAACACAGATGGAGGGAGGAAGGAGGGACTAAGGGAACGATGGGAGGAAAAAAGGAAGGAAACACAGATGGAGGGAGGGAACAGATTGGGTCAAAAAAAGCGGAAGAAGTAAGGACGAAGGGAAGGAAGGAAGGAAGGAATGGAAAAGGGATTGTGGAAAGAAGGAAGGGAGAAAGGAAGGATGGAGGAAATGAACAGAAGGACAACAGGAGGGTTAAAGGTGTAATCATTAACACCTGGGAGAGTGATGCTGCTTACCAGGTTTTTAAAGAACAGATGGATGGAGTTTCTCTTCTCCAGTTTTTTGGGAACATTAGCTGCATCGTCTGCAGCTTGGGAGGCCGCTGAAGCTTGTTTATTATCTACACCAGCGGCCTCTGAGGACTTGGCTGCTGCTTTGGGCTCCTCCTTGGCCTCCGCTGTTCCTGATGCTCCTGCAGCTCCGGGGGCAGAGGTCGCCTTCTTGGGCTCAGCAGCCTGAAAGAAGAAGTTGCTAAATTACTCCAGTTCTTCCTGGAGCAACACAGAATAACACCTGCTCAATGTGCTGCTGCAGACAAGTCATTAGGTGCAGATGAGACTCTGGGATGACATTTGAATCAGCATTAAAGGTACATTGTGTAGGAATTCCTCCATCTAGCGTTGTGGTTGTAGATCGCAAGCAACTCAATCGTATTTTTCATGCTGCATTCACGTGAAATTGGGCAGACGGCAGACGGACGACAGCCGCTGCAAGTAACGAAATAGGCAAAACAATACACGTGACAATATGTTGTATTGTTGACCTGACCCACATTTTACCGTCTTTCTCTGGACTTCTGTGACTAAAATGACATCTGGTTTGTTAGCGACGGCCGTCTGACCGACTGCAACTGAATGCAGCATCAGTGTAATGCTCCATTTCTCCTCACTGCGTTACCGCGGTGACTTTTCACAGACGCCACCTGGACCTGAGCCGACAGCTCCGGTGTCTCCGCTGAGTTTCCGTGGTTTCCTACCGTCACGCTGCCACTGAAGGTAAAAACATGGAGACAGGACATGGCAGCCAGCAGCGAGCTGACCGTCTCCATGGAGATAGGAATGATATGAACGGCTCATTCAGAGCTGAAAGGAACATTTAACTTTGCTGATGGGGGGGGGGCGGATTACTGGTTCATTGAAAAACAGACTTTTGAACCAACCAATCGATTTTCGTGAATAGATAACAGGAGAAGTTACACAATGCCCCTTTAAGATGTTCATCTGCTGTTAGCGTCCAGCCTGTATTATGAAAAGCATTGATATAAGTTGTTATGGTTCTCACATGTAACAACAAACAGGTTTTAATACCAGGTGTAATTAATGGAATCACTCTGGTTAATGATGCAGCTTTTTTTTTCCAGAGGTAATTTGACTGTATTTACCAGACCAGTCGTTCTCCTGAGGAGCCGAACTCCACTTGTGGAGGCCGCCTGGACCTTTGTGGTCATGTGGTCTAACAGTTCCTCAAATTCACATCAATCTGTTACTTTTCTGATTTTTTTTTTTCTACAATTCATACTCTGACATGTTTCAGATATTTTCAAAGGATGCTTACTTTGGGCTTGAAGAGAGAGAGGAAGGATGATTTGGAAGCTGTTTTCTTCTCCTCCTGAGCAGGCGGCGGCGGCTCTGGCTTCGCCGCAGCCTCCAGGGTGCCAGCTTTTGAGGGATCCGCTTTCTTTTATCAAAATGGCAGAGAGGGGAAAAATACCATATCATGAGACATTTACAAATTAAAGGCATGGCCATCATTGAAGCTGACAGGTCTGCCACCTGCAAGTGAAAGAAGAGGTAAAAAGGGGGGAAAATATCCAAGATCACAGAGAGAGAGGAGGCAGAAAAAAAGCAGATCCCCCGCACCATCAGCCACAGGAAAAGGGGAAAAAAAACAAAAAACAAGTTATTTTCTGTGAAAGAAAAAAGAGATTGTCTGTCTTTAAAGGAATAGTTTGACATTTTGGGGAATACTCATATTTGCTCTCCTTCAAAGAGTAAGATAAGAAGATTGGTACCACCCTCATATCTGCCCATTAAAAATGAAGCTACACAGCCAGAAGATGGTTAGCTTAGCTTATCTTAGCTTCATTTAGCTTAGCTTAGCTTAGCTTCACTTAGTTTAGCTTAGCATGAAGACGAAGAGGAAGCAAGGGGCAAACAAGCTGGCCTGGGTCTGGTAACAAAATCTTAACTTGCTATTTGTTCAGATCTGTATTTAAAGTGTTTAAAAAATGCAACTAAGCATATTTCCCAAAAAATGTCAAACTCCTTTAATTTTTTTTGTTTTACCTCGGCCTCCACCTGTAGCTGTGGAGCCCCATCGACTCCATCCATCTGCAGGGAGGGAAAAGTTATTTGCTTTCCCATCAGTTCAAACACTGACTCATCATCTGTCATGTTGGAAAAACAGTGGAGCTCAGTGTGAAAGATTCAATTAATCAAACCAATTAAAAATAGCCTCATTTAATTTTTTTTTTTTTTTTTTTTAACTGAAATGCATGAAAGATTGTTTCTGTTTCAGCATAATTTTTGGTAGGCTACATCTGTAATGACATCTTGTCAGACTGAAGAGAAATGAAGACTTAATATTCCCGAGCACTTCTCTCTGCTTTACCTGCTCTTCTACAACAGACTGTGTCGCCTCCGCTGCTGTCTCCTGAGGTTCAACCTCATTTTCAGTCTGAGTGAATGCAAATGAATGAGAACATGTCAAAAAAATAAATAGTCTTACTGAATTTAGAACAAGGTCATGTGATGTAATCAGACGATGAGGTTATAATCTAACAACAACAAAAAACCCAATTGTTGACCACTCTGCTTTGATTTACCTGGAGTTGTACAACTGTGTCTGGTGCCTCCACTGGTGCCTCCTGCAGATTGATTATTCTGCTTGATTAGGCTATTCTGAGCACATGCTAATTTAAAAAAGCGAGCAAAAACATTTTTGTAATGTTCCCCTACAAGCATTCGTCTGTTATGTAACACAGACTTTATCCTTGGTAATAGCCTACACTTAATAATTCAGCTCAAAGCAAAAAAAAAAAAAATCAACTGCTCCAGTGAGACACCTGAAAGAAACCCCTGCAGGTTGATTTAAACACACACACACAAACACAAACACACCCACACAGCAGAATGTAGGCCTATTATTAGGCTACAACAGTCCCAGAATGCAGTTCGGTAGATGCTGGTTTACCTGCACTTTTATAGCTGGTGTCTCCTTGGTTGTCTGTAGGACAGGTGAACGAGTTCTTATTGTTAATAAAAAATAAAAAAATCAACAAAGAAACAACACAAATGTCCCCAGAGCCTCAAAAAAATGCATAGAAAGCTTAATGGCAGTGAATGATAACGAACATGAGCTGGTTAAATGAACATGTTGACATTTTGGGAATCATTTGATGAGAAAACTAATGCCACTGTCATATCAACACTGATTAATTAGTTTTCTCAACTTCTTTATGGTGGTTGCTTCCAGTCTCTCCTCCTCTGTGTCTCTACCTCTTCTCCTCCATGTGCATTTGTTTTCAACGAAGCCGGTGAGAAATCAGTCAATGGAGTGGTGGATAACTTATCATCTACCATGTTACCATTTTGTGTTGATTTTGGCGAACCCTGTGAACAAAGGCAGTAGTGTTCTGCCAGAATGAAGACTGCATGTGGAGGCTACCGTGTCCAGTCTGAGTGCTGTTAACAGTTTCGTCTGGTGGAGAGCAGGAACCAGAGACTTTTGCATATCCAGTTAAAAGTTCTTTGTCGTTGCTTTAACGTAAAAAGCCTGCATAGTTGCGCTTTAAATGCCACGTTTCCATGCCCGTCGTTTATAATGATTACGGGAGCAGCTGGTTGTCATAGTGACGCTGACAGTGCAAAAAAACTTGCTCTGAACAGTTCAGAGCTACAGTCGCTAACAAGATGGGCTGATGCTAGCTGGTTAGCATGCTAGCATAGGTAGGCAAAAGATATGGAAGAGACAAGAGATAGTATTAGCATTATTTTCTATTGCCGTAGGTGAGTAAATAAAATCTGGTTCTGAACTCGTAACTTTAGACTGGTAATTTAAGCTGCTAGTGCTAACATTTGCTACGTAGCATAACTTCAACTAAAAAATGTTTTGTCCTGTTTCCAGTCAAGAGATAAAGATAAGATAAGATAAGTTGACCTAAGCTAACCTAGCTCCTAGATCAGCTCCTAGTGCCAGCTCAAAAACATTACACAGACAGTGGCATCAATCTTCTCATCTAGCCTAATGTGGGCAAAAAAACAAAAATTTGCATTTTCTCAAATGTCTGCTATTATCATTTCATTAAATAGCCTAAAACACTGGTTTGCATTCATGGAAAATGGACTGTGGTAGAAACAGCATCTGACTATCTTCCTGCAGTGAAAGCCTTCTGACCAAAGTGCGGTTCCAGGGTGCCATTCCGAAGGGCCGCCACTCCGAACGTTTATTTTCATTTGTCGGAATGCCGACCCTTAATTATTTATGGGAAAGGGGTGCCATTCCGAACCTGAAAAAGAGGGTGCCATTCCGAACCTGAAAAAAGTTGAATGGTTTTAGCAGGGTACCTAGTCCAGCAACTGCGTTGGTAGCGTAGTTGTTAAAGAATCCGTTTTTGGTGCGGTAGATCAGGGTTCGACTCCCGGGGAAGACACATATTAACAACGATTTTATTGGCCTCTACCTAATCTTTTTACTAAACTTAACCAACTCCTTTCTACATTGCCTAAACCTAACCAAAGCACAGAGCAAGGACATTTATTTTTGCCGCGGCTGCATCAGACTCGCACCTGGGTGAAACTTTGGAGGCGGAGGGGGAGGGGGGGAGGGGGGCGTTGTCCCCGCAGCGCGTCGTGTCAAGACGGGCAGGAAGTCAAACCACGTGAGAATCCAGTCAATTTTCAAAATAAAACACATTCTCGGAAGTTCGGAATGACGGACCTTCGGGAATTTTCGGACTGGCAGACCGTCGGAATGGCGGTCCTTCGGAATGGCGGTCGCCCCCCCCAAAGGGCACGTCTGACTGAGGAGTCACATTTGTGTGACAACTTAATATTCAGTTTCTGCCACTTCCAGACAAAACAGCGTTTGTTCAGTTAGTACCAGGATGAGCCATGGTCAGTTTGAGGACATGATAATCTACTGTACCGCTGCTGATGTCTTGCTGGGGGCACGGGCTCCACCCTTTCCTTTGGATGCCTTCAAACCTAGCAATACCTCAAATTCACATACAGTATATTTCACTCTCTGTTATAATCTGACACCTGTGAAACAAACACTCACTGACAGTCCACATGAATAAACACCCAGTACAGTAAGGATATTATCTTGCCATTTCCCATTACAAGTGCTTATTTACCTTTGGGCGGAAGAATTTGCTCAGAGTATCTTTGGCTGATGTTGCCTTTGAGGGCTCGGGTTGCTTTGCAGCAGCTTTTGGTTCTTCCTTTGGCGTGGGTTTCACAGGTTTGGCAGCTGGTTCTGCTTTGACTTCCATTTTTGGAGGCTCTGGAGGAGGTGGCGGTGGGATAGACATTCCTTTGGATGCTGCAGGAGGCTCAGATACTTGTGCAGCCTATTCAAGAGGCACAGTGGAAAGTGGTGAAATAGTGATTTGCTGAGGAACCCCATAGGAAACTATTCGCACGGTCACTTTTAACAATAAATAGGCTATATTTTGCGTAATGGTAATTTCAGATGACATTGTGTCGGCTATACGCAATTATAGTTTACTCCAACTTAAATCGTTAGAATTTTAATTAGTATGCAAAATGCTATTAAAAATACAATTAAAATGAGCAAATAAAATATAATTTCTACAATTAATGACTCAACTGAACCCAGCCATGTCTCAGAAATCTACGCCTTTTTGATTGCAGGATCTATTATACAAATGAAAACACTTCAAGGGTTATATGCTCACAGTAGTGGTAGGCGCTGCTGCTTGAGGCTCCTTCTGGGACTATTTGGCAAAAGTAAAAGGAAGCAGTTAGAGAAATAAAGCAAAACCAAAGCAACCAAAGATGTGCAAAAAGCTTTGTGTACGTGTCCTGTAAATGATGGTCCCTTAGAAATAAAATTATCTCTTTTTTCTTTTTCTTTTTCAAAAACCTGGTGTGTTCACAAACAGGACAGGAACAGAAGTGAACGGAAATAGTTGCTTGTTACAGCAAATCACACATTTCCCAAATAATATTCAATAAATATTTAAATGTAGTGTAATGCTTCCTGAAAACCAGTTCACCTGCTCTTTTGTGGCATCAGGAGTAGCTGTTTCCTTTTTGGATGTTTTAGTGGGAGACACCTGTGCAACAAGGAAAAGGACATCAACTGTCTCCAAGAATTTCTTTTTGCGTCTATACCACACAGAAAAGAAAATTGCCTGACCATCAAATGCCAAAAGTGAAAGCGCATCATGGATGTTATGTTACATAATGCAGCTGCAGGGTTAAAATGTTCAAACACAGAGGATCTTGTTGATGTGACAGGAACAGAAAAATAATTATATAGATAAAACAGAAGCCTTTCATGGATGCAGACATAGGCCTTTACTGTATGGTAAGCTTACGAAGGCACACAGAGTGCACTCTGAGGTCCCTGGCAGAGCACATACAGTACATGCGCTGTCATTGTGACAGCTATTGTGCTCCGGAGATGGCGTAGGCCTGCCCGCGCTCTATCTTCACGAATCTCAACTTCCAACCGCACAGGCCTCCCTTGTGAGCTCACACTATGGGTTGAACAATAGGCCACCACATTCCCGCATGTTCAAAGACTCGATTAGCATGAGGCTAGGGCAATGGTAACTCTTTAAAACGGCATGAATCCAAAAGACAGCATGATGAAGAGGAAATACAATAGCTGCTTGTTGGGGTTTTCCATAAGGCACAGTCATGTTGGCAGAATTTGGTATGGATACTTTTAAAACCCACCATTCACATATCTCAACATCAGTCAAAGGAATTTGTAACGATCTACTGAAAACTAAACATTTTCACTGTTTAATTTTCTGTTTTGTTTTTTCCAATCACTAATTTCCTCTTTATCCAGCAAATCACCAAATGTCTTGGCTTCAGTGGCTTTAGATAATAAATAAAACACACTCTAACTTCATTTTTGTTGTTGAAACAACTTTTTGCCTTTGCCTCGATTTTGATTACAGCAATTCAATGCTTTTTTCTTTTTTTTACATTTACTTATCTAAAACAACAACTTGTATAAACTACCCAAGCAGTCTAATTTAAGACAAATCAAGAGCATATAAACCACACTGAATTTGAGTCACTTACTAGTGATTTGAAGAAGTTCATAACTGGATTCTCGTCAGGGTCTCTGTCCTCTTGGTTTTCCACTGGCTGTTTGTCTTTGTCGTCAGTTTCCGGAGCTTTTTCCTCCTCTGGACCAGGGTTTACAGACACGCTCTCTGGCTCCTTTCGTGACTCTGATTCTTGCTTTATGTTAGCTGTCTCCTATACACCATCACAAAGAATTAAGCCTTTGAGATTTATGTTAGAGCAGCGGTGCTGATATGCAAGCAGTGAGTGTCTTAATCGCAGCATTGAGATGGGAGCACAATTCCAACCATGCCTCTGCCTACTCGGGGCATTGTCAACAATCACCCTTTTATTAATGTGTGTGTCCCACCCCTCACTCATTGATATTCAACAATGTGTGAGAGTTATGCCCTGAGAAATGTCAGAAAACTCAAATACCTTGCTGTGTCCTTATGGTGTATATCTTTAAAACATAGAATGACCTTGATCCTGATTAGATTTATGTCTTTGAGTGACTGATACCTATTAATTCATTGTTTTTTTGGCTTGATGGAAATGTAATTTTGGTACCATTTGTTATACAAAATAATGCAAATAAATTAGGAACAGAAACATGAATGAAGAAAAGCTTTCATTTTTCATTTTATTGGAAAATGTGTGAGTACTTTACAATGTGAACTTTGTGTTGATCATATATACAAATGAAGGCAGCCACTTTTGCATCAAAGATAATAACACATACAATCCAGTCACAATTACTATCATATACTGTACCACAAAGCACATATGGTATTTTAATGAGGTAGATCAATCTTTTTCAAGAGAAAGTCAACATTCAGCTAATTTCGTCAACATTTTATTGCTGGTCTGACTTTGGACCCACATGAATGGTGACAGTAATGGTGTATCCCACCGAAGATATCTCTAAACCAGCAAGGCCATAGACTGATTCTTCAACAACTGATGTACACGCTGACTGCAGCTTATCAATTAAAGCTCCCAGGGCAATAATGCCAACTTCTTCTGCAACAATCTCCAGTCCTGGCTCCTCTGGGGTCACAAGGTTGCATGCAGCTTCTTCTGCAATGATGTCTTCCACAATAGTTTCAAGAACGCCCTCAAGACTCTCTGCCACCAGTTCATCGAAAATATCATTTTTAGAGTTCCCATCAACCACGGATAAAATATTTTCATGCATGATCTCTTCTTTAGCTTCGTCTTCAGTTGCCTCTAGGATTATTTCCAGCTCTTCGGGTTGTGGTTGTTGCTCACTTTCCTCCACAGGCTCTTCAGGATCAACAGGTTTGGTAGAAGCTGGTTCGGTTGATTCCAAAACTTCTACTTCAACCACAGGTGGAGCATCTTTCTCAGGATCTTCCACCAGAGCTTCAGCCGGGGCAATGTTTTCCTCTTCTTGGGCTGAAACACCAGGCTCAGATTCGTCTGTGATCTCCATTGGTGGCACATCTACTTGTACATCTGCAGGTTCCTCGGCTATGTTTTCAATGACTTCAAGCCCCTCTAAAATAACTTCAACAACTGATTCTAGTGTTGTCTCCAACACCTCAGTGATCACATCTTCTTCACAAGGGTTTGGGCTTTCTTCTGCAGGTTCCTCTGAGATCAAAGGAGTTTGTTCAGAGCTTTCAGTTTGTTCCAAAACATCTTCAGATACTTCAGTTTTCTCCTCTGCCATGTCACTGTCCTCAGTAGGTACTTCAGAAATGATTACCTCTGTGACCTCTGTTTCAGGGGATGATTCAAGTTCCTCAGAGATTAGAGGAGTTTCTTGAGGCGTTTCAGTGCTTTCAGTTTGTGTTAAAGCATCTTCAGGTACTTCAGTTTCATCTGTGTCCTGAGTGTCCTCTACATGTTCTTCAGAAATGACTACCTCTGTGACTTCTACTTCAGCAGGCTCAGGCTCCTCAGAGATTAGAGGAATTTCTTCTGGCATTTCAGTTTCAGTTTGTGTCAAAACATCCTCAGATACTTCAGCTTTTTCCTCTGTCATAACAGTGTCCTCTGCAGGTTCAGGAATTACTTCCTCTGTGACTTCTTCAGTGGATCTTTCTTGGTCAGCAGCATCTTCCTCAACACTTCCAGGTACTGTTTCAAATTCTTTTGATAAAGTCTCAACTGCCTCCTCATTCATCTCTTCTCCAGCTGTTTCATCTTTGACTTCTACTTCAGCGGATGATTCAGGTTCCTCAGAGATTAGAGGAATTTGTCTAGGGATTTCATCTTTGGGTACTTCAGTTTTCTCCTCTGCCATGTCACTGTCCTCTACAGGTTCTTCAGAAATGATCACCTCTGTGACCTCTGTTTCAGTGGATGATTCAGGTTCATCAGAGATGAAAATACTTTGTTCAGGTGTTTCAGTATTTTCGGTGTGTACCAAAACAACCTCAATTACTTCCGCTGTGACTTCTTCAGCGGATGTTTCTTGGATGGAAGCATCTTCCTCAACACTCTCAGGCACTGTTTCAAATTCTTTGGATAAAGTCTCAACAGCCTCCTCATTCATCTCTTCTGCAGCTGTTTCATCTTTGACTTCTACTTCAGTGGATGATTCACATTCCTCAGAGATTAGAGGAGTTTCTTCACGCGTTTCAGTGCTTTCAGTTTGAGTCAAAGCATCTTCAGGTACTTCAGCTTTTTCCTCTGTCATGCCAGGTTCTTCAGCAATTACTCCCTCTGTGACTTCTTCAGTGGATGTTTCTTGGACAGCAGCATCTTCCTCAACACTTTCAGCCACTGTTTCAAATTCTTTTGATAAAGCCTCAATAGCCTCCTCCTCATTCATCTCCTCAGCAATTGTCTCATCGTTGGTTTCTGTTGTTGTCTCTTCCACTGGCTCCTCAGGAATGGTGAAGCTGATTCCCTGCTCTCCTGAGAGTGGCACAAAAATTGTTGCAGCAATGACCTCTTCTACGAGAGGGCTGCCAACATCTGCTGCAGGCTCCTCAGGAATGGTAGCACCAAGTTTGAAGTCTTGAGAGAGGACATTGATTGCTTCCTCTGGTATCACCTCAATGGCAGGACTTGCATCGGATTCTTCAGCTGTTTCTGGTCCTTCATCAGATGTCACATCTTCACCAGTCTCATTTGTAGTGGTGGTATCTTCAGGAATTGGCTCAGGCTCCACTTCCGGAGAATCTTCGGGAAATTTCTCGATGACGATTTCCTCCTCAGGGCAGTTATCACACTTCTCTGAGGGCTCATCATCAGCCACAGGGATGAGTTCATCTTGTTGGCTTATTTCTGGTACATCGTCAGCTGTGGTGACCTCTTCATGACCAGATGCCTCTGGTATCAGAATCTCTGTCTCGATTAGGGCAGGGGGTTCCTCAACAGCTGTGTCTTGGTTTTCAGGTGTAGGATTCGACTCCTCGACTGTTTGAATCACTACCGTCACTGCCTCCTCTTCTATGCAGGGAACACCATTTTCTTCCCCAGCCTCAGTGAAATCATTAGGCTCAGGTTCAGAGGTTTCAGTCAGCTTTACATCTTCAGCTCTGCCACTGATGTCTTCAAAAATCACTTCATCAACTGTTGGCTCTGATGAGAAAACTGCTTCAACACAATCTGCCACTACTTTAGGAAGGCTGGAAGAGACCTCCAAAGGCTCATTGCTGGCATTTTCCTCCTCAACCGTTTCACCTTCTGGTTCTGTAGGGAATTCTGGGTCAGTTTCTTCAGTACCATTGATACTCTCTTCCCCAAGACTGCAGTGGGTGATCTCAAAGTAATCAGTAACTTCCACCCGCTCCGCTCTGAACAGTGCATTCTCTGTGACAACCACGTCTTCATTGATGATCCCGACAGTCTGATTGTCTGAGGGTTCCTTATTTCCCATCTGTTCAGCGGCCTCCTTGGTTATGACAACAGATCCATTCAGTGCATCTTCTTCTGTATTTGCTGACTCTATGATGACAACTTCCTCTACTGTGACCTCAGAAATTATAGTTGTATCGCCTTCGTCACCAGTTTGTATTGAAACATCGGCTTCAGATTTTTTGTCCGTTTGAGTTGATCTTTCAGCTTTTTGATGTGGATGTTCAAACTCCTCTTCGTATTGAGCGATGACCATGACGAAACCCTCTTCTTCGTTTGAGATCAACTCCTTTATCACGAAAATCAATAGAAATTAATGTTTAGATAAAAAATACATTAGGTTTTGCTTCTGGGACACATACCAACAATGTTCTTGATTATATTATTGTACTTCACCAGAAAAATAAGGACCCCTCTACACAGAATGTTAGTTGTTGGCGAGACGGTGATTAAACACAAGTATAACTCTTAACACCACAACATTTAGTCAAGATAATAATCAATGCAATTGTGGTCTCTCAGTAATGTAAGCGGTTTGAGATTACACAATAATCTCATTATCCAATTTTCCTACTGCAAAAAACTTTTGGAATGATTTATGTGTGGTTAATAGTGGAATTATTGATCAAATTTAAAGTGATTTCAAGTGGTTTGGCAGGCAGATTATTTTAGAGATTAGTGTAAAACATTAAAAGCAAGAACAGTATTCTTCTCCTACAAAAAGACCAAAGCCATCTATTTCTTAGCATTTCATGACTATAAAAGCCCTAAATGCCGTTGTACAAATTTGTACTTGGCAATGTCATTGTTAAAAATGTAATACAAATATGAACGTTTTACTGATAAAGACTAAATCATTTCACAAAAACTCAGTTCTTTAGCAAGAGTTACTGAAATTGGTGGACATTGTGCATTTTTGTCAGCTTTCAGACAGCAGAATGATTCAAAATAGACTACAGTGTCAATGCTCATCGTAATAAAGAGGAGTATGTCCTCCAGTGTGTTGATTTGGCCCATTGATATGTGTTAAATTGATGACAGTGGAGCTCTGTGGTCAAGAGGAAGATGATATACTGTATCAGGCTTTACTTGTTCGCTGAATGAGTTCGTTGTTGGGTTTTGGTCTTTCATGGGGCTTGTTAACAAAAGAGAAACAGAGATTATCACTGGACTTAACCCTTAAGAAATTCACACAAAAAGTCTACTCACCAGCTGTGGCTCAGTGGCCAGATGACTTCCATCTATTTGATCTTCATTTGACGTCTCCTTTTCTTGAACATTCTCAGCGTTTGTCGGTGGTTCCTTCTTTTTGAACATTTTGCCAAAGAGACTACCTTTTTCCTCTTCGCTTTTCTTGATCTCTTCCTTCTGGACGGTAGGTTCAGGGATTTCCGAAATAACTTGGGCCTCGACGAGTTTACAGTCAGCCTCGACTACCACAGAATCTGGCTCTTTTGATTCTATGGCAGACTTTAAGGACAAGGGGTTGCCATTTTGGTGGATTATGGTCTCACCGTTAACTGCAAAAGAAAAAAGTACACGAAAGGTTTGTTTCATGCACCAAATGTCAAAGTTATTGTTCAGTCTATGCTGCATCAATTAACCTTATTCAATAGTAGCATGTGATATCTGTGCACTAGTGCATACTTGAGAACTGTCCTTTATTGAGATTTGATGAGAACATTAAACCCATGATATCTACTTGTGCATCACTCCATGAAGTAAATATGGGCAAGTCAACTGAAGAAGGTCACATTATCTTCAGCGTCAACATGAGCTCTTAGACAAACTCTGGCACCACTGGGGATCTCACAGTATTATTGTCACTGCTGGGACACTAACCACATCATGACAAGTCAAACACTTGTTCCCTGTCAATATCTGAGACTACGCCTAGAGTTTACATTGGACAACTCAGTCGCTCAGGGAGTCACAGTGTTTACACAGTATTAAAGGAGTCCAAAGGACTAATCCAGCATGGCCATGGAAAGATCAGCTGATTTTATTTGTCACAAAATGATGTACCATGCAGTATAAAATGTGCAGAAAGATAAGGTACAATTGACCAGAAGAAAGGAGAGTGAAACCACTCTCATGCTGACATTTCCCTTTATCAGTGTCTGGATTTAAATGTTACCACTGACATTTATTACTTTCCTGTTATTCATATTGATAAGTTAAAGAAAAAAAACACTCACCAGCAATGTCCACTCCATTAGATGTGATGTTTGCACTGATGCCATTCACTGATCCATTTTCATGCTTGTCATGAATTTTCCCATTCTATGATGAAAATGATAAAGCAAATATAATGCATTGTCCATTAGGGTTGTTGATTTCAGGAGATGCATTGGTTAAGAGAAAAATAAGCAACTAACATTTACTTTCTCTGTCGGTGTCATGCAATTGTATTTAGAGATGGCAGTGCTATAGATAATACAGTAATAGCAGTATAAGTTGCATCACTTTACCTTGGTTGCCTCTTTGCTCTTGGAGTGCTCGTTCCCCATATTTTTCCCCGGGTCGGACCAAAAAACTTTTCAGCTCAAAATTCAACTGAAACAAATGAAGTTGAGACAAACAGAAAGCCAGGTTTGTTGTGTTGCACTGAAAAGCAAAGATTTACAACAGCTAACACCCTAACCCCTCTGACCTTTTTGGTTCTCTGGTTCTGTCTTCATGTGTTGGTCTTACCTTGTTGCACCTCTGAAAGTAAAGCAGATGATATCCTCCTCAAGACCCCCCCAAAAAAAGAACAGAAAAAAAACCCCAACCAGACAAAACAAACTCTGGAAAGCGTCTGTCTCTCTGCCAGAAAGACGTAGTCACCGATCCTGCCCAACTGTGTACATAGACTGTTGTTAACAGGCTATTATATGTGTGCCTTAAAATGGGTGGGACTGTTTTTAAGTAATCAATTGGATTTCCTCCAGTGAAAAGCCCGCCATCCGCCCAACAGGCTGTAGGTAGGAGCACATGATTAGCTCACAGTAATCTCTCGGTGGATTCTCTGAAATTAACCTGATAACTGTAATGAAGTTACAGTCCAATCAAGGATACTTTGATAAAGTGGGGCATCACAGCTTTGTTGACAAGTGTATAGCCAGGAAGTAACAGGATGTGAATTAAGGATATTGATCTGACATGTTTCTCACACATTCAAAACAAAAATAAATGTGTGAACTTCTAACCGTGCTCCTTTAATTTAGTCATTGTCAGTTTGAAGAGAAAACTTTTAAGCTTTTTGTCACTTGAATCATTTCATTCAAAGATGTTTCAAGATTCAGATTTAGGCTTTGTTTGATATGAAGGCAAAAGAAAAAGTAGGCTAAACAAAATGACATGTGTCTGAAAATATCCACTGAATTACTTTGATAGTTTTTGAGTCAAGGGGTAAGTATCTGCTTCATTATCATAGCTAATCAAGACAGACAGAGAGCTTTGTAATGAAATTATCTCTCTTCAAATGCCTCCACGTGGTCACATTTAAATGCCTTTGAAGGCCTGTCAATGTATCAATGTATCAATAGACACAGATCGGAGCAATCTGACACATTCAGCCATCAAAGACAAACTGACAGTAGTTCATCATTTGATTTATTCCCTCTGTTATTATTCTCATCTTCATATTGTTGTGAGTAAATGTGCAGTGATCAAAGCTCCTTAACACTGTTTTCATTGTTTGTTTCACTACTGACAACCGGAAAAGAATCCAAGCCTGTTTATGCAAATCCAACAAACCACAAAGTAAGACTATCTGTGTTTTACCCCCTGCTGTGTTTTTTGAATGTATTATGACAAGGCCTGGATTCCTTGAACACAATGTCCTAATTGTATCCTATAGCTATGCACATCGAGGTGGGAGTTGGATTCCCCTGTTTGGACTCTGCACGTCTGACTTCATGCGAAGCCTGCAGCTGAGAGACCTCAAGCAAACTCTTCATGGCGTACCAACGCAGAGCAGCCTACCAGTTTTATTAGTGGCACGACCCCTCACAAAAAGCCCATTGATTTTTGTATCACTTGTAGGAAGAGTCCACATATCAGCTCAGGTCAAAACAACATGATTCCTCATCATCATGCTGCCCAGCTGCAGATACTGTTACCGCACTTACCTATCTTTGATGATGTATTCAGTAAATATTTGAAACTGGGTGCAGTTCTGTTTGCTGTTGAAATATTTACAGAGCTGCAGTTCCGGTTGATATAATAACTAGTCTGACATACCCTAAGCAAGGTTGCACACTTTTTTTGATATGATTAATTACATTCAAATTGTAATTCACACCATCTGAACTGTCCCTTGTGGTTTTAATGACCTACATTTCCTAGGTATTATTCAGCTGTGAGTAACGTGGGCAGATTCATGCTACATTAAGACTCATTTGTTTGAAAAGAAGCAGTGTCATCGAGTGCCAACAATATATTAAATTGAGAAAAGTGTCCAAATGAAAGGGATAGTTCAACATTTTGGTAAATTCACCTATTGCCATAATCCTTATAGTCATAGGAGTAGGTTAATTAACGTAGTGAAAGTGAAATTGGAAAAACAGAGTGTCTAAATTAAAGGGATAGTTTAATGCAAGAAGTTCCATGTGTTAGCTTCATGTGTTGTAATGTTAGGTCATAATTAGGCCTATACATGATTATCTCATAGCGTGGTGGTGAATGTGCAGGTCACAGCTTCTCCACCAGAGCATTTTGGAGTTGTTGGATTGATGAACTTGATGAGCGACAAGGGGACCTGTACCATTGACCCCGATTGTGTTCCCTTAGCAGCTCACGTCTCTGCCCCGCGGATCTCAAAACAACATGCACCGATAGTTTAAGGAAATAAACCTACTAATATGACTGTAGGGATTATGGCAATAGATTAATTTGCCAAAATATGTTGAACTTTCCCTTTAAGTCTTAGTTTTGGAAATTAGTTGTGTCATCGAAAATCAACAATAATATCTCATTAAATGGAGAAAAGTGTCGAAATTATGCATTTATTAAGAGTTATTTTTGCATCTACCGCTAGAAGGCGCTGCAGCCGCACTGTGGCGTTCAATGCTGCCGTCTTTGAACACACGAAGAAGCCAAGATGGCAGCCGTGAAGGGACCTGTAGTAAGTTAAACTGTGTATTTTAAATAAAACTCTTTTTGCATTTGAGGTGTACCGTCGTTTATAGGTCTGTGGTTTCAGAAACAGACGGATATAACTGCATGTGTTAAAAAACAAAACATACAGCCTCTCAGTCGCAGGTGTCAGTGATATTTATAGTCCCAGTCACACCCTCGTGCAGCTACCGTTAGGTGTTAGCTCGACGGCTAATGCGCTAGCTAGATTTACACTGCTACTAGTTGATTGTTGAGTGTTTAACCAAACTGAGAGTTAACCATCATAATCGTAATGATATGTAAACTGATAACGGTAATCATAATGATTGGTAAAAACGCTAAATGAGGGCTGTGGTTCCCGATAACAGTGACAGTGACAGGACAACACACCGGCCAGCTAACGTTAGCTTCAGTTAGCACCAGTGTCCATTCATGTGTCTGGTTCATCTGGATGAAACGGGCTTAAACTGTAGATGTGAGTTATTTCCCTCAGTGGGAATGCAAAGATTATATTTATTCAAACAGTTGACTTCAGAATTACTCTGGTCAATAATTTGAATTTCATGGCACGTAATATTTCTTTCTTTTTTTGTCCTCTTTTCTGCACATATCCTTACTAAAGTTACACGACCAGTTGCTTTCAATCAAAATCAACTGCCATCTCACATTAAACATGTGAAATACAGTTTGTTGTTACAGATTAAACTACCAAAGATAATATGCATTAGCACATAGTTTAATAAATAGTCAAACCATAATGGATTTTGTATTAGGTTGTATTATTTTATGTAGTTTACCCTCTGTTTCTGTCCCACAAACAGTATGAAGTGGACAGGATATTGTGCAAATCTCTCAGTGTGATGCTGCACAAAGCATCAAAACACACAACAGAATGTAGTGTAGATACTACTCTTTGTGTTTCTTGCTGGACAGGCGTATCATAGTGTGTGATATCTTACTGATGTGTGTTTGTTTTGTTGGGATGTTTTTATATTACACAAATACATTCATGTTATCCTCCTAATAGGCTATGTGTTTGAAATGCTTTGACTTCTTTTCTCACTACATTTCTCACACAAAACATGTGAAATACAGTTTGTAGGCTAAATGCTTTTGTCATTTAGTCATTCATTTCTATGTATGAGGTGGACATAATATTGTGGAAATTTCAAAGGGAAATTATCAAAGCTTCAAAACACAACAGAATTCAGTGTAGATAACTAGCGTACTCTTTGTGTTTATTGCTGGGCACTGTGGGCAGGTGAATTACAATTACATTCAGTTATTCTCATTAGTAATGCTTCATGTTATGCTAAAAATGAAGTTATTAAAAGAATCTGATTTTAAACGAACACTGATACAAACACTATATCAACAAATACGCTAGGTATGCATTTAAACTCCACATTTTTGTTTAGGCTAATAGCTACAGTTTTAACAGATTACACATGGAGAGAAAAAAAACCTGTCAGGAGTTTATAAAATATAATCCATTATTTTACAAATGGGGAAAATTAGCTTCACTTGATTCTTCACCTGCATCTACAACAAAGTTTGTGAATGTGCAGGTCTTTTAGTGTGAAAGGAGTATTTTGACATTGTGCTATTACCTCTTGATACTTCCTCAACCACTGCTAATTTTAATTTCTCTTTTTCTTTTTTTAGGCTGTAGAAGATGTTAACGTCACCTTTGAGGACCAGCAGAAGATCAATAAATTTGCCAGGAACACGAATCGGATGACGGAACTTAAAAGTGAAATAGATGCAAAGAAGGTAAATGTTGTTCACAGAGTTCACAGCTGAGTTTAGACTTTTATAATGATGTATAATGTGTTTTTTGGTCTAATAATAACATTTAATTCTCCAGTGACAGATCGATACTGGATATTGGATTAGTTTTGTAGTTTATTTCGTCTTCTTTAGTCTTACTTTACTTTCAGGAGGGTTATAATGTTCACTGGTTGAAATTGTTTTTTTTTTAAAGAGGCATTAATTCAACTTAATGGTTATTTTGGGGTCTTTTGTTTTTGTGTAATTGTCCTTCTGTTAAACGTAATTGCACCACTGGAAGTTTTTTTTCTTCCTTTCCTATCTTCAGTCTGTTCTCATGGATATAAATTGTCAGCGCAAAATATTGGAAACACCTCAGAGTCAAACAATATATTTTATTACCAGTGTAAACTGCCGCCTCCAACGTGACCATAAGGTTGAATCAACACTTTGTCATTTTCTTTGGCAGCTCCGTTTGTTCAGTTGAGTCACCGCGAAGTGAGTTGTTTTCTCGTGTGTTCACTTAACGACCTTCGTTCAGACTCTGTAACGCTCTGTTTAATGTGTCCACGCAGAAGTCGCTGCAGGACCTGCAGGACGCCGGCGACGACCTGATGATGCTGGACGACGATGCTCTATTGATCCCTTATCAGATCGGTGACGTGTTTATCAGTCACACCCAGGAAGAGACACAGGAGATGCTGGAGGCCGCGCAGGTGAGGAGTTCATCAGCGTTCCCCTGTAATCAGCAGTTAAAGGCCTCATTAAGACAAGCTCATCAGGTTAAAGACGAAACGTAACGCGTTGTGACTGATACAGAAACCGGTCTGATGATGACAGGTCGGGTTTCGTCCACATCCTGTGTTTGTCTGTTTGTGACTGAGCTTGTTTTGATCTGGGTCGTCTTTTATCTCACTGCTCTGAAGCCAAATGAGATCATGACCCAGTAAAACTAACACAACAGCCAGCAGTTGTCAGGACTGACCCATGTTCAGCTGCTGTTCACATTGAACCCTTCTCCTTTGAATATTTGCTACCACTACCACAAAGACAGAGACTTGACGTCATCAAGCCAACGGGAGAACTGGTGGAAACACACACACCAACTCCGCCCAGAAACGTCCCGACTTCACCAAAACTCAGAGCCCCGTCCACACCGATACGGTTACAGTGAATCCACATCAGTTTTTAATTGTTTCAGCATTTCATCCAGACAAAAACAGTGTTTTGTTTTGTTGTTGTTTTTTTTTAAGAGGAGCATTATGTAGTACAGGTAATAGGGAAATATGGCTCAGATGAACCACACGCGAATCAGCAGACACAGTTTATTTTCTTTTGTATGAGAATTTAGCCAAAGAAAAAGCAAAAGTAGTGAGTAACGAGAGCATTAATAGAAATGTAGTTTTCTACAGGCACCCAAAACAGATCTTATATACTGTATAGAGGTACACAGTCTATGGACTTAACAACAACAACAACAGTGGACTACTGTCTGTCTGAATCTCTCCCGTTAAATCATCATCATCGTCATATTTGCTCTGACTCGACTCCCAGTCAACATTTAATCCACTTCTAATGTTTGGAGTTTGAATGTGGCAGCGTTGGGGCCGTGATATACTTGCTGCAAACAACGCGAACGCGAGCGCATCATGGCCACCACACGTTGCCTGTGTTAGCTTGCAATATTGATATTTCCTCTAGAGGCGCTCGTGAATGAACACAGATGAGAACAGACGAGAATAGACAGTCACTGACGGAGCAATGGTGGAAACTTCTGAAGAGAGGCTGACAGACCTGGTGTGATGTTACCATGCTATTACATAGTGACAGACGCCTGTCAATATAGTTGGTGACAGATCCGCGGGGCTTTTCACAATTTCCAGGTTATATTTCTGTACCCGCCAGTATTGTGCGGTTTGGCTGTGTAGTGCTGCAACAAGTAGGCTATCAGTGTTAATTTTGTCAGACGAGACGAAAAATATTCGTCAACAATGGTTTTTTTCATGACGAAAACGAGACGAAGACGAGACGAAATCAATGCCCTTAAACACTAACTGTGACGAAATTAACACGCATTTTTTGTTGACGAAAAAAGACGAGACGAAATCTATTTAATCAAATAAAAACTTAATAAAATGTGTCTTTCTGTTTTCGTCACAGATTTTTAAATCGCAATCCAAAAAGTGCCTTCACTAGATGCGCCTCGGTTTTTTTTCTCCTCCTGCGCTGCTGCCAGGGGTGTGTGTGTGTGTGAGGAGCACACACAACACCGGTGCTCTGTGCTTAGTGCCGCGAGTAGCTACAAACTTGCTACAGAGTAATTTCACGTGTTAACTCGTGTTTCAAAAAATGATTCCTGCCTGTTAAGATTTATTATTCCTGGGATGTCCTAGCTTGATCGGGGTCGATTTACCTGCTTAAAAAAAATAAAATTGGTGGGATCTTTACTTTAGACATCACGCCACCAGTGTTTTGGGTTCACATCGGTCGTTAATTAGTGTCGCACGGGCCGACAGAAAGCAGCAACACGTGTCTTTGCAGCTACTCCTCTACTCTCCGGTGTGTTGCGTTTGCCTATGAAAGCTGAGCTCCCTTGCCGACATCATGCTTGGAAGAAAACGACGGATGGATGTTTGGTCACATTTGTTGAATTGTTGGTTCATAATAAAATAAATTGATGTATAGAACATTGATGTGCTTCTGTGAATATCAGTCCAGGCACCTTTAGCAACGTAGCATTCCTAATCATTCAACATGTGGAGCTCAGCTACTTCATTAGGTAATAATGACATAAATCTTGTGAGATGAGTGAGAAAAAGACTAAAATTAATCTATTGGTTTGAATAGATTAATTGTGATTAATATTACTGTTAATCTGCTTTCAAAGACTAAAAAAAGACTATTGACTAAAACTAGACTAAGTTACTTTGGATTTTAGTCGACTAAAACTAGACTAAAATACCTTGGAATTTCTTTGACTAAAACTAGACTAAAATGCCAAGACTTTTCGTCGACTAAAATGTGACTAAACAAAAAAGAATACAAGCTGACTAAATATGACTAAAACTAATAAGGGCATTTGACACGAGACTAAGACTAAAACTAAATTGAAAAATAGCCGACAAAATTAACACTGTAGGCTATATGCACAGACCGGCAGAGACGCGACGTGTACGCGTACGTTCGGTCAAGCAGAGAGTATATCGCGGCCCCTTACAGCGCCACACACTTCTGGAAACAATGCCGTCTTTCTGGAGATCTTTTTTAAATGAACAAGAAAAAGATCTTTCTAGGCGAAGCAGGATTTCTGTTAAATTGTTCAGTCTGCATTTTATTTTTTAGGAGAATCCTTAAGAATCTACCTTTTAAGTTACATCGAGGTCATTCTGCGTTTGTTCCCGACCTGATGTTGTATTTACAGTTTTAAATCACCGAGCAGCTGCAGATTACTCACAGCACACCAAGGTCTTCTAGGTTGTGCACAGAGAATCACACAGGAGCTTCTGTCGTGTCGCCGTGAGC
The DNA here is from genome assembly GCA_030347415.2 of Decapterus maruadsi. Lineage (NCBI taxonomy): Eukaryota > Metazoa > Chordata > Actinopteri > Carangiformes > Carangidae > Decapterus > Decapterus maruadsi. Next base: position 29,811,141 of record CM064899.1, read on the forward strand.
GGCACCTCAAGTGTTATCGTGTAATTTTTTTATTTTTCACAGGGGAAATATTTTTGAAGTGAATGTGACAAACTGGAACTGCATTGAAAAGAGTCACAGTCAGTCACGTGTTGGTTGAAGGACATCGCTGCCACAAAAGCCCTTCGGAAGAAAAGAAAAGGAGGTTTCACAGGCTTCATGCGTCCGTTCACACACTCACACTGTATTAAAATGTATTTTTCCCTGTGCTCGTCCACTCGTGCACAGAAAGAGAAAGAGAGAAAGAGCTGTCATCGTCCGCCTGAGGAAATTCAATAAGATAATTCAGATCTGCACAAAACTCAAAACTTCTGCACTGAACAAATGTAGCTGATAATTAAAGCAGAAGTAAGTGATATATTTGTGTTAATATAAGTCTTAAATAGTTATATCTTCCAACAGCAATCACTTACATAGAGTGTTTGGACCAAAACACGGGTCTGTCAGTCACTCTGCTCTGCTCTGAGCCGAGGAGAAAACATTTATCGTATCCTACAGTTTTTATCCAATGAGGAGAGAGAACGGCATGCAGGGCTGTGTGTGCAGCCAAGGAACGCCGTGAATGTGGCGACGTAGGGACGAGGACTGTTATGGTGCGTTCAAGGAAACTCGTATTTTTCCGACCGTGAAGTGGTACCAGTTCGATCTGGTACGAGTTCACCGGTCGGAAGTTACGAGTGGCTGTTATAGTGACTTTCACCGGTAAAACAGGTCGGAGAAACACGAAACAAAGTCGTAAGTTGTGACTTGAAGCTGTAATTTACGATTTCAAAAGCCTGCCTGGAACGCAGCATTAGCGAAAACGACCGGATCACTTACTTCTGCTTTAATTTAATTGCCTCTTAACGCTCATTTATTTACTTATTTATTTATATACAGGAAAATAATTTAGTATCTGTCGGACTAAAATGTAACACATCATCCAAACTTGTATTTAATGTCGTAGGTTTTAATTACTGTGAGAAACGCATCCATGCAATCAAAAGTGTTAATAAAAAAATATATATTTCCATTTGCAGTTTGCTATTTAGACCAATAAATATCTATTGTGTGAGTATTTATTAGAATAAATTAACAGCTTTTCCTCAGGGTAAGATCAAGACTTTAATACTGTTTAATAATATTAGGGAATAAGAAAAATCTGACAACCAATAAATAGGTCGATCACATTTTTCCGTGAAAGAAAAGAAAAATTAAAACAAAAAGTTGCTTTTCATCCATTAGATATAGTTTAAACATGTGTTACGAATATATAAATTGAAGGGAGAACATTTTACTATATTCAAATACTTCATTGGGTGAAGTAGCGTATGAACTAAAATAACAGGTAGGTGGATAATCAGCAATGTGTCATAGAAGTCACCAGTAAAACGTCTCATTTTCTTTCCTCCATCTTTCTGAACCATGAAGTTATTATGAATCGAACTTTGTAGCGCCCCCTACTGGATACATAACAGCACAAGGACATAAAACAAAGTCATATTCCTGCATTTTACCAGTGAAAATACAAGCGTTAACATCGGCGTCTATCAGCCTAACGCCGGGTTCACACCGGCCGCCGAAGCCTCGCGCCACAAAAATCAATCTCGGTATTTTATTTTGAAAATTGCTTTTATGTTGAAAATTGACCGGATTGTCTCGTGTTTCTTTGTGTGACTTCCTGCCAGAATTGACACGATCGCTCGGGTCGCGCACAAAATAGACCAGACACCGAAACGATCCCTGTACGGCGCGAGCCGGCCGCAGAGGATGGAGGTGGTTCACATCTGGTCTGAACAAGGGCGTCGAAAGGAAGCGGGCTCCGTTCCACAGCTATTCACAGCGCTTCGGCAGCCGGTAATTTTGAAGAAGAAGAATATACTGAATTTATCCTTTGCAGGAAATGATGGTGTCACAGCAGCTGCAATAGGACAGAATAAAAACAAGACGGAAGAAGAAGAAAAGAAATAGTCACAAAATATGTATCAAATTAAAAAGAACAATTGTACAATGTGATTATTTTTCTCTAAAGGGCTATAATCGATCGATTAATCAGCCGGCCCTTGATGTGCTGTATTTACAAGTTTAAAGCTTCAGCATTTAGTAAAAAAACACCTCATTTGCTTTCGGACTCATCACACGGTATCCAGACTCCAGATGTGAGCGGTGACAAATCTTTTAAACAAACGAGTGTTTGACTAAACGCCGCGTCCTTCAGGTGGACGAGCAGGTGAGACCAAGCGCAACAACAGAGCGACGCGCTGCAGACGGCGTGTTTATCCAGATGGCCGTTTTCCACAGAGGACGTTGTTAGATCCTCCTCAGTGCAGCTGTGTCGGAGCCGGTGTCGGTGCTCCAGATGCTCCAGATGTTCCAGATGTTGAGGCGCAGACACAGAGAAGTGAAGCTGTAGCTCAGATCAGTCTGAGTCTCTGTCTGTGCCTGTGTTTACACCTTCATCTGCGCTCAGGTCTAATGTCTGCGCTGGTTGATGTGGACTCACAGTGAATGACAAACGTGTTGAGAACATCTCACTCGTTATATCAGCTGATGATCCACACAAACACACACACACACGTACACACTTAACACTGAGACAATAGCAAAGTAAATTTACATTTTTTGAGCATCCGTGCTTTTATTTTGGAGGGATTATGTTTGTTCCACCTCACTACATTTCTATTGATGCTCTCGTCACTCGCTACTTTTGCTCTTACGTCAACTAACGAATTGTGTTTTTTATCTTCCCTCTCACTTTGTCATCACCTCACTCTACTTAGCTGATCACATGAACCAAATCATATTTAATGAGGAAGAAAGGTTATAAATAAATAAAAAAATACTGCTGTGATTAAAAATTTGAATTATCCCACCAATGTTGATTTTGAAACTCTTCTTAAGTTTAAAAAGTCGTTTTTAAAATGAATATGAACTTGTTTTCTTTGCATTATTGCAATTTTTTCTGCAAATAAATGCTCTAAATGACAGTATTTTTATTTCCAATTTGGGAGAAATGTTGTCAGTAGGTTTATAGAATGAAACAAAAGTGTTGATTTTACTCAAACACGTAGCTATGAATAGTAAAACCAGAGGAACTGATCATTTTGAAGTGGTCTCTAAATTTTTTCCAGATGGGGGTGTGTGTGTGTGTACAGTATATAAAACAAACCATAAAATGAGTTTGCGGCATGAAATATTGATTTGTATTAAAACAATTAATAGGAGCTCAGTCATAAGCACAAATGTTTCTAGTAGCTTTGGTAGCTTCACTTATTAGCTAATATTTAGACTTTAGAAGCTACTTTGCCTAGTATTGGAGTAACATATCTGATAAGGAGTTTACGTCTGTACTTTTACACAACTAATGAACTTTTGTGACTTTGTCGCCCTCAGAAAACGCTGGAGCAGGAGGTCAAAGGTCTGGAGGAGCAGGTGTCGGCGATCCAGCAGGTTCTGGGGGATCTGAAGGTCCAGCTCTACGCCAAGTTCGGAAACAACATAAACCTGGAGGCCGACGAAAGCTGAGCAGTGACAGCCCCCCCCCCCCCCCCCCTCACTTCCCCGACACAGACGGACTTTCTTTTCTTTTCTTTTTTTCACGCCGCTCTGGTTTCACAGCCACAGGAAACACTTTTTGCCAAACGAAGCGTCGACAGGAGGAGCTTCAGTTCGTAACGTATCGTAGCGTCTGACGTCTTTTTACATGTGTTAAAACCTGGCAAAACAAAATCCACAGAGACAAAACAAATCAAAAAGCTGATGAAATAAATGCATAGAATTGTTAATTATATCATAATTGGCTCATTATTTAATGTTGACAGTGGTTCTGTTTTGTTTTGTCTTTTTTTACTCGGTTGGTGAAGCTGAAGTAAAAACATGAGGAACTGAACAGATGAGTTGAGTTTTAACTGAAGTCGTCCTGTTTGAGTCTGTGTGTGAATATTTCAGATTGAAAGCACTCACAAACACCCCGACCTGCTCCATCCTGTTAAATATTTTGTGGTGGTGTTGAGACCACGGATCAGGTTAAAGCTGATTAAACCAGAACCCTCTGCTGCTGCTGCTGCTGTTGTAATTTATTTAGATAAAGGCTAAACATGTTTCAACCAATTAATAGTGAAGTCGCAGCTGGAGCGAACACACACACGCACATTTATCAGATTAGATTTATCTCGTCTTAAACTGCGAACACAGAATTTTTTAATTAGTCATGAATTAGCGAGTGAAGGAGACGAGATCCAAGTTTGTTTTTTAAAGGGACATTGTGTAACTTCTCCTGCTATCTATTCACAAAAATCAATTATTTGGTTCAAAAGTCTGTTTTTAATTAATTAATGAGCCGTTCATATCATTCATATCTCCATGGAGCGGGTCAGCTCGCTGCTGGCTGCCATGTCGTGTCGCCATGTTTTTACCTTCAGTGGCAGCGTGACGGTAGCCTGATGCATCAGCCGCTTATTTCATTACATTTCATATAGCGTCTGAACACGAGCCGTAGGGATTCGTTTGTTTCCGGGGGGCGGTTGCTTACATTTGCTTCAACTAATCGCTGCTGCTTGGGGGTCACGTGTGCTATACACCGGTGAAGCTAATAGGTTAGCTTGAGTGCTTGAGTTCAACGTCATTGCCTTCACTTACCCATCTGTTCGCTGATTGGTTTGTTTGCTCCGTCCGCCAAAACGGACGGAGCAAACCGAAACGCATTGCTAGTTTCCTGACTACATGGTTGAGGAAAATGAAATTTGCCGGGACCAGTAGGCGGCGCTAGCCTGGCTAGCGTGACGGTAGGAAACCACGGAAACTCAGCGGAGACACCGGAGCTGTCGGCTCAGGTCCAGGTGGCGTCTGTGAAAAGTCACCGCGGTAACGCAGTGAGGAGGAATGGAGCGTTACACTGATGCTGCATTCAGGTGCAGTCGGACAGACGGCCGTCGGTAACAAACCAGATGTCATTTTAGTCACAGAAGTCCAGAGAAAGACTGTAAAACGTGGGTCAGGTAAACAATACGACATCGCCATGACAACATATTGTTACGTGTATTGTTTTGCCTTGTGCTGACGGACCACTTGTTTACATAGAGGCTTGTTTATGCCGTTACGTGCAGCGGCTGTCGTCCGTCTGCCGTCTGCCCAATTTCATGTGAATGCAGCATGAAAAATACGATTGAGTTGCTTGTGGTGTACAACCACAACGCTAGATGGAAGGAATTCCTACACAATGTACCTTTAAACTAAAACTGCACAGTCTCTACAGTTTGTTACTGATGCTGCTAAAGGGTGAGACAGAGGTGTGTGTGTCTGTGTCTGTGTGTGTGTTTGGTTTGTGGCGGCCAGTCTTTGTAGAGGGACAACAGTCCGTGCTCTCTCTCTGAAATCTGCTACAGCTCAGCGATCACAAGCAGCTCATGCAAAACCACCTGATGACAGGCAGAGAGCAGGAGGCCACGCCGAGCTGCTCCCAGCACACGAAACTAAAAAGAAGAATCCTGAGTTGTTCTGGAGTTGGAGAACTCAGTGACGCATCATCAACACGGTAACTTTTTGTTTATCAGAGGAAAAACAACAGTGAATTTGACAATGGGAAACTTCAAGATAAAACAGATGTTAAACTGAAGCAATTAACAGATCGTTTCCTGTCTTCTCACGACTCAAACACTTCATCACTCCCATCGTCACATGGCTTCAGATAAAGTCTTGAGTTTAGAGATTAAATCAGTATTTCTCAACCAGCGACACTCAGATGACCCCCTCCAGTGGGACTTGTAATTGCATTGAGTGCTTAAAACGTTTAAATATCATTTTATTGAGTGACCTTTAGGGACATTTACAGTTTTTACTAAAATAGTGACCAGAGCCATAATTATTGACCAAACTACAGAAGCTAAGATAAGCTAAGCTAATTGTCTTTTTTCTCCCAATTTCAATGGGAAATTGGTCATATTTTAATAAGAAACCACCTTTTGATGGTTTTGATTGACTCTTGTTTGTTTCTTGTTTGTTTTTTAAAATTTACTGCATTATACCCAGTGGCGTGCAGTCAGGGGCAGCAGGGCTAGCACTGCTAGCCCTGTCAAAAATTAAATAATCTTTTTTTTTTTCATAATTAAAAAGTGAATCTGAAATGTGTCTGGAGTCAATTACTTGTTCAGTATGCAACTTTAGCCAGAAAACGATTGGTTTTGTGGAACTCAAATTTCCTATGTCCTATAAACGCACCACAGCTCCGTTCCTCGTCTGGGGCAAGCAGTTAACTGCATTGCTACCCTTTGGTCGAAGCTGGACGCTGCTATTGGGTTAAAACGTTGAGTGACAGTCTCATCAGCCAATCAGATTTTGATGTGTTATTGACAGAACGCCTCAGGCCTAGCAGAGTTTCTAGAGCTGGCCCTGGTGTTGTCATTGAAATTAGCCTGACTGATTGGCCCATGTGCAGCTGCGTGATGACGCATGTAGTCTGTTATTCTGAGAGGTGACGGCGGGTGATTTAACAGCAAGATTTTTTGATATGACTGCGGACCTTTGCAGGAAAAATTGATTTTTTTGTAAGACAGACGCCTAAAATGGATGCTAACTCAAACCAACAAGCTGTGTGTGGCATAAGGTGGGAAAATATGGTATGGCTGGTTGACAGCTAGCTCGGAGCACAACAAGTGTTCTGATGGACTAGGCCTACTCAGTACAAGCCGTGGTGATGGGTGAGTGCATTTTTTTATTGTTGAGGGTGTTGTTTCTGCTAGCCCGGACTGAAACACCACCGCACGCTACTGATTATACCGTTAATACAAACTCAACACTTCCGGTGTTTCAGCGTTCCAGTGGACAGTCTCCATTATTTAATTTTGTTGTGAAATATCGCACAGGTAAATTGTGTAAAACTCAAGAATGTCCAAATGTTCAGTGCACGGCGACTTTTGAAATCTGAATTTTGTCTTCACAACCATTAGTAAATATGCAATGATGCAATTAAAAAGGCTATTTCTAAGACTAAGGCTTTTACAGCTGCTTTAATCAACATTAACTGGCAGGTAATTGATCTTTTTCTCTCTTTTTTTGGCACTTTAAAAAAGGAAAGCATCAAAGTTTCCCATGTTTTCCCATGTCATATCAATATCAATATCTCCTATGTTTGTTGATCTGTGACAGTAAATTATTATTGTTTTTCTTCCAATTTTGATGATTACAATAAACTTTCTGGCTGGTTGCAGCAGCCAACAGGAAAATAAACAGATTTTTCTTCTTGACAGAGACGATGTACTCAGCCCACTGAGTCAAAGTCTTAGAAGAAGAAACATTTAATTTTCAACATTTGTGTGAAAATATGATAATGTAACCGTTATCAGGCAGAAACACACACCTCTAATGAGAAACGGGTTTATCTGAGTGAGAAACCGATGTTGCAGCAAATCAGTGACCTCACAGCTCCTTTCATGAATGAAAGATTAATAATGGATTTTGGAGAAGAAGAAAAAAAAAACAGATTGCGGTGGATTATCTTGTAAATCTGTTCTCCGTTGAAAAAGTTACAAATATGAACAAACTGCTGCGTCTTGATCAGATTGAAAACATCGTTCACAGTCGGGTTGTTAATGAACGAAACCTCAAACAGGAGTCAGGATTCATTCAACATTTACACAAGTTTTCCTTTTTATTTAGTTTTTCCAGTTTAGTTTCAGTTCATTCAACAAGTGATTAAAAGTTTTAGTTTAGTTTTGGTCTTTCAGGTATCAGGAGGAAAGACTAGATCTCTGTGAGTCGAGTAGAGCCGCTGTAACTGTGTAGTGGAGAAGGGGCTATGATCCTCCTCTCAGATGCGGCTGCATCTCCAGGTCACAGTGTGAGAGAAAGAAAAGCTCTGACTTACTAGAGCAGATGTTAAACTAACAAAATCTTGTTCAGGGCCACCAAAATCCCAGGGCCGGCCCTGATCGTGCAGTTTGATGTTCAACAACTAGATGTCCAAAGATTCACCAGCAGTGTGTGTGTGTTTTTTTTTTTTAAAGACACAAAAAGCTTAAAATTGTTTGTGTGACACTAGTTCAGGGACACTGTGACTGTTTTTTACAGTCGACATGAGATTGAAATCACAGTTCTTTGGACCAGTCAAAGCAGAAAACAGTTCATTTTAACGTGTTTGTGTCGTGTTTTTTTCTTCTTGTCATCGACTTTGTGTTGTGCTGCTGCTTCACAGCTGCCGGATCACCAACAACAACACAAATATCAACAATGCACAACCCTCATTAAACTGTGCCCTCGAGTGTGGCCTGCACGGGCTAATAAAACATCTGAAAGCAAAGAAGAAGAAGAAATGGAGAGCTCCAAGTTTAAAGCAGACACCTCTGGAGGATCAAGATCTCAATTAACAAGTTTTTCCTCCCGGTGGATTTTTCCTGCTGAACATTCAGAGCTATGATTAAGAGGAGCTCCACCCACACACACACACAGTCTTTATGCACAGCTTGTTAAAGCTGCAGCTCAGAGGAACACACATGGAAATGACTGGACTTATTTCCCTGATGGCCTTGTTTACTCTGTGTCTCTGCCCTCCCTCATCCTTCTTTCCCTCCTTCCTCTCTTGTTGTTTCTCTCCACGCAGATGTTGATATTTATTTATCCACCGTGCAGCTGGAGAGAGAATTTGCCACAGAAGGTGAGATGTGGTCTGACAGATCCAGGCTGATGTGTTAATTAGTTTTTACTTATGATTATACAGCAGCAGAAGTCAGGAAATATACTAGAAATGTACAGTAATATAATATATCCACTGAGCGCTGTAATTGGATGATAAACCTGCATGTCAGTTACTTCCTCTATTGAGACGTTAAAGGGATAGTTCACCCAAAATTCAAATTTCACTCATTATCTACTCACCCTCATGTCGATTAAGAGCTGTGAGAATTTTCAGAGTCCTCCATGCCTTCTCTGAGTTACGGGGGGTCCATGCAGCAGTATAATGGTTGTGAATGGGGCTCACTTTTCTCTGTCCAAAAAGACACAAAAAAACATCCAAATACCTCCATACTGCTCAACTGTAATGTCCCTCTTGTATTGAAGCCCCGACATGAGAAATTGTTCCGAAAAAAATTCAATAAGTCTATATTTTAAGCTTGTTGCAGGAGACAGCACTTACACTTATTTAAGGTGTTCTTACATGAATAATTTGGCTTTTAATTACTTTTGTAGTGGAAGCTCCCAGTGTCTCAGTTCACTGCTCTTCCTGTGTCAGTGCACTGACCGGTGGAACAATTTCTCATGTCGGGGCTTCAATACAAAACGGACATTACAGATGAGCAGTATGGACGTATTTGGATGTTTTTTGGTGTCTTTTTGGACAAAGAAAAGTGAGCACCATTCACAACCATTATATGGACAAATACTGCTGCGTGGACCCCCCCGTAACTCAGAGAAGGCACAGAGGACTCTGAAAATTCTCACAGCTTTTAGTCGACATGAGGGTGTGTAGATAATGAGTGAAATTTGAATTTTGGATGAACTATCCCTTTAACATTTGTTGACTAGGAGGGAGATAAACATTTTTTTTTTTGCCAGGAAATAAAATGTAAATGTGACATTCATTGATTTTTCTGTGTGTGCGCGTGTGTGTGTGTGTGTGTGTGTGCAGTAACAGCACCAACAGACCAGAGGGTGTCTCTGTCTCCCCACTAATAACAACGCTGAGGGCAAATAGCTTCAATCAGCATCAGGAGAAGCCCAGAGTTCAGTGGGTTTGGCTGCACGTTGTGGAGAGAAATACCAGACAAAATATGTCGGATATCTGAGAAATCATGAATGAGATGCAGAGAGGAGGCTTTTTAAAAAATATAGAGCAGAGACTTGAGTCTGTAAATGTCTCTGATGTTGTCATTATTACACATCCACATTACTTTATGAATGAAGTGAAGCGTATTCTCCTGGTCGGTGCAGACTCGTCGAGTGTCGTCCTCAAAGAAACAATTTCTGCTCACGTCGTCTTTTATTCTGCTGTGATGCTACAGTGAAGAAGGGTTGTGTGTGTGTGTGTGTGTGTGTGTGTATATGTGTTTGTCTAAATGTCAGGAGAGTCAGCCCTGATGGTGTGAAAAATCTCCAACAGCTACAGCCATTCTTCATCACTTTGCAGCTGTTCTCCAGCTCATTACAGGAGGACAGCGACTCCAACTCTTCTCCAAGGCTTCAGTCCAACATGCAGCAGGTTCCTGCGTCTGCAAACCACCAGGAACCGACTACGGAAGCCCTAAAGGGTCATTCATACCTTTTCCTGAGATAGAAGATAGATAGAAGATAATTAATTTGAGAGATGATAAAGTAGGTAATGTTAAAGGGGAATTGAGTAGGTCTACCTGCAGACCCCGGATGTTAATAACAGCTAACCCTGGACTAGCCTATCATAACTAAAAATTGGTGAAATGAAGGAGTTTCTCTACAGATAATTAGTGTTAAATAGTGTTATTTAGAGGCTTCATTCTGCTGCCCTGTAGACTCCATTATATGGATATACGCAGCTCTCAGCTGGAGCTCATTTCATCAGAACCACTTGTAATGACACCAAAGCAGTGGCGTGCACAGACTTTTTGAAGGGCAGGGGCGGAAAGGAAAAAAAAGGGCACATAATAGCGTGTCCTCGCCACTGAAGAGGGCACTTTAGCACACGTTTTCAGCTCCTAGATGTGGCTCCTAGAGGGCACTTTCAGGGCTGCTCAGTTTCAGAAAATGAGGAGAGTGAGACCATAGTGACATGGTGCATTTTGCACCAACAGACCAGACTGTCTCCCCACTAATAACAACGGTGAGGGCAAATAGCTTCAATCAGCATTGGCCAGAGTTTTTAATGTCGATTTGGCCAGTTATCGATACCTTAAAACTATAAAAACATCGATTTGGTTTTAACATGTGTTTTGGCCCCCAAGAGGGCACTTTAGCGCACGTTTTGGCTCCTAGAGGGCACTTTAGTGCACGTTTTGGCTTCCTAAAGGGCACTTTAGCATGCGTTTTGGCTCCTAGAGGGCACTTAAGCACGCGTTTTGGCTCCTAGAGGGCACTTTAGCACACATTTTGGCTTCCAGGAAAAGGGCAGGGTCATTCATCAATTTGCTCCGTTTTGTCATGCGAGATATTTTTTGGCTTCCAAGATAATTAAGGGCACTTTAATGTTAAAGGGGAATTGATTTTTCAACAATTGGGCATAAAATCCGATCCCTCCCCCAGATAACGCCAGTGCACCAAAGTTATCTGGGGGAGGAAATGATCGGATTTTATGCTAGAAATAAGGTCCAGAATGTAAAAAAAAACTGCAGTTATTCTTTAGGGTTCATCATGCATTGGGTGGTAATCCCCACTACTACGAAAACAGTAGGCTACTTACAATATGCAATGTGCAACGCCTCAGAGAAGCTGAGTGTTTTCATATTGTTCTGTGTGGAGATTTGTTACAAAATTCCACAAATGCATTCAAAACATTTTGTTATTCTCCTGTTTCACTGAATATTAAATCACAGCAGAACAGAAACTCCTCAGACTGGACATCGTTTTGGGTTCTGGATTCACCGGTGAATTAATAGCGAACGTTATTTGCAGCTGAGCCTCAGAGTGATGGGTCAGGATGTGAGGGTCCTCAGCCTTGACAACAGCGGAGCAGCAGCAGCACAAACATGAGGAGAGAGGGAGCAGCGGAGCTTCAGACCGTCGAGGGGATTCAGAGAAACCTGAAAAGAGCTCGGAGCAGTCAGGCTGCAAGACGGACTGGACAAAAACGGCCTGATGAGTTTTCTGTGAGACTTTTAATTAACCCTCCTGTTGTCCTTCTGGGTCAAATTGACCCAATCTATTCCCTTCCTCCATCCTCCATTCTTTCCTTCCTTATTTCCACAATCCTTCCTTCCTTCCTTCTTCTTCATTCCTCTTTTGATCCAAATGACCAGTCTGTTCCATCCCTCCATCTTTCTTTCCTTCCTTTTCCCTAATTTCCTTCTTCCTTCCTTGAACAAATCTGTTCTCTCCCTCCATCTTTCTTTCCTTCCTTCTTTCCACAATCCTTTTTACCTCCCTTCATCCCTCCTTTCGTCCTTACTTCGTCCTTCTTTTTTGACCCAATCTGTTTCCTCCCTCCATCTACTGTATCTTTCTTTCTGTGACAGTGGTGGTCCTGTCACTATGCCTCCAGTTGATCATGTGCCCTGGCTACTGGTTAGCGCGCATGACTCCGACCCGGGAGTCTAGGGTTCGAAGCCCTCTTCACCTTGCCACATTTCCTTTTTCCTTTCCTTCTTTCCTCCCATCTTTCTCTTTGTCCTTCCTTCCTTCCCTTCATCCTTACTTCTTCCTTCTTTTTTGACCCAGTTGACCCAATCTGTTTCCTCCCTCCATCTAGATTTCCTTCCTTCTTTCCCTTCATCCTTCCTGCCTTCCTTCTACCCCTTCATCCTTCCTTCCTTCCTTTCGTCAACAGGAGGATTAAAATTAATTAATTTGTTGATAATGAATTTCCACCCCCACCCCCCAAACACACACACACACACACACTCCTGTGGACAGGGACTGTGTGAGAGGAGGCTGAGCTCTACGCTGGGAGACGATCATGTCATTCATTTCATTACTGTCCATCAAGTTGATCATCCAGGACAACGAAGGCCCAGCTCCTGTGTGGCAGCACATGAATCATCTGAGTGATGAAGACAAGTGTGTGTCTGTGTGTGTGTGTGGCGTCAGTAGTGCAGCAGCAATCAGGACGTATAAGTGCTTTGAAAACAAATCGGCGTCCCAGAGTCGACATCCAGTGGGTTATTTAAAGATTTGTTTATCTTTCATTTATGAACTGCTGCATTGGAAATTAAAAGGTTCACCCCGTGTTTCCATCGAGTCGGTGGGAGTTTCTCTCTCATAAGTTTCCATCACTTATCTGCTTTAATCAGCCAGCTGTGAATATGACTTCAGAAAGGGAATTTCCATATCCAGCATGGAACAATAGACCAAATAACTCACGGTATGAGAGACAGCAGAAGGCCTCTAAATATTTCAATGAATATCATTAATACCAACCACTGGATTTATGTCGGAAACAGAAGCAGATCTGATGATGACTTAAAGGTGGAGTCCGTATAGGTTTGTTGGTTGCTTCTGCGCAGCAATGTTTTTTTTTTTTTTCAGATTAGGTAATTTCAAAGTGAAAGTTGCAAAGCCGTAGCACATGTGGTTGACATGAATTTATTTTCAAAGTTTTGAAATTTAGATACATGCTGTAACACCACGCCACCATCAGGACTATTATCTTGTGTTGAGGACATCTTGCATTTTGATATGTCATCATCATCACCCTTGTTGGGACTTGAACCCACAACCTTTGACACCAACAACCAGCTCCTAACTCACTGAGCTAATTGTCTAGAATTAGAGAGACTGAATGATACTGAAAACATGAGCGTTTTGATGAAAAGTGGTGAATTATCGATTTTGGATGAAGTATCCCTTATATTTAGGTTTTTAGGTTAAATCCTACAGACTCGCCCTTTAAATCTCACCAATATCTTATTAGTGACGTTATTGGACTCTGTGGTGGCTCTGGTTCTGGTGTCGCTCCAGTCTGAACTCTCTCTCATCAACAACAGCAGCTTGAATGTCTGAAGAACATTTCACCCAGACGTTAATCACTGACTCCTGGAGGATTAAGCTCAGTGACTCTGCTGCCGTCACCTTTTACCTGGAGAACCGGCGTCATATTCAGGTGTTTTTAATTAAACTCAACTCAACAACTACTTGATGGATCACACGGGGATTTGGTTTGGACCCTCACGGGCTCAGATTTTCAATAATCCAACTGAGACGTCTCGAGTTCAACAACTCCCAGGTGGACCGGCTCAGACAGGAGTTTAGTATTTTATTTTTTATTTCATGAATTCATCATGTTTGGCTAAACCTGCATGTTGGTGTTTCTGGTTCTTGTTTCTGTCAATATTCAAGTCAGTAAATACTATTCTGATTTTTATATCAAGCTGTGACGAGTTGAAGTTTTCACAGACGACAACAACAACAAACACACAAAGAGATTTTACTGGAACGACATGGAACAAATCAATGTTGATAAACGCTTTATTCTGATTGAGAGAGGAACAGTAGGCAGCCTATTGTGAGTAATCTATTACTTCTCTAATCAGTAAGTGACCTGTGTGTAATCTATTAGGCTACTTTTTTAACCAGTAAGGGGCCTACTGTGAGTAATCTATTACTTCTTCTAACCAGTAAGCGGCCTAGGCCTACTGTGAGTAATCTATTACTTCTTCTAACCAGTAGTAATCCAACAGTAGGCAGAACCCTACCAGAACTGCCAAGTGTAAGGACCAGGACTTCTTCTAATGAAACTGGAACCAGGATTGGGATGTAATCTATTACTTCTTCTAACCAGTAGTAATCCAACAGTAGGAATCCGAACCAGAACCAGGACAACCGGGGCCAGCACCAGGACCAGGACCAAGGGCCACCAGAACTGAAACTGGAACCAGGACCGGAACTGGAACCAGAACCAGGACCAAAAAACCAGGATCAGACCCAGAAACCAGAATTGAAATAGCAGGACCCAAAAGCTGGAACCAGGACCAGGACCAGAACCAGGACCACCAGAACCGTGAACCTACTAGGACCAGAACCATGACCAGAGCCAGAGCCAGAGCCAGAGCCAGAGCCAGAGCCAGAACCAGAACCACCAGAACCCAGAACCAGGACCAAAACCGGAACCAGGACCAGAACCAGAACCACCAGAACTGAAACCAGAAACAGGACCCACAACCACCAAACTGGAACCAGGACCAGGACCAGGACCAGGACCAGGACCAGAACCAGAACCGGACCTGGACCAGGACCACCGGAACCGTTTTAATGTTGGGACTGCATTTGTTTTTGCCTACCAGTTGGCCAGTTGTCTGTTGGTTAGGCTATATATTTTGCTTATTTACTGTTTAAAAGGACTAGTAGCCTATTTAACCGGGTTGAGTCTGATAATAATATCAATGCGTTAGAGACCAGTGATGGCTTCCATTCCAACTGAACTTTCCCAGTTGAAAACCCTGAGTTCCGACTTCAAAACCTTGGAGACAAAATGCATTTTGATGTTTTATCGTTGACTGTGTGTCTCTGCATGGTGAAAAAAATGATTCTCGGCGAAGATGGGGGAGATTTTCATTCTCTGACTTGAGGTGGCGTTCATTGCATTTTTTGTTTTTAAGTCGGAGGTTGGAAAGTTCCGATTTACGACTTGTATCGAACGCAGCATGAGAAAAACTCTCCAAACTAGTAGGTCAGAGCCTTCTTTTTACAGTCTATGGTCAGAGCTCCTGAAACTTCAACACACTCCTGCCTCTTGATATGGCACTTCCACGTCCTCTTAAGCAAGTATCTAACATTTTAAATATATTTATGAGTCCTAAAAACTGGAAAGATGTAGAAAAAGAACAAACAAACAAAAACAAAGTAAGCTAAGCTAGCTAAGAGGGTTAGCTTCTTTCTCATACAAACCATCCTGTTTAATGACATTTTCTATGTGGAATAATGTTATTCTTTTTAAACTTTAACTTATTTTAGTTCCTTATTAACAATAGTTCTGCATTTTGTGGGGCTACATCAGTTACCATGTGAGCATTTGATATCTGAGAGTCTAGCTAGCCGTGTCACAACCACCACAGCTTCACAATGCTGTCAGCTTGTCTGCATACACACACATACACACACACTCACTCAGTCTTGTAGCTAATAAGGTGTCAGACTCTTGTTTTAGTTCCTCTCTGAGCTGCTGATATTTTTAAACACACAGAAACAAGTCCAGGTCCAGTTCCACCTCGGATGCTGATGAGATCGGCCTGTGGGCAGCTTCAGTTGGGACGCAACCTCCGAAATCCTAAGTGTTGCACAAATCACTGTTGGCACATCGACTGTAGAAGAAGCAGGATTTTTGATGAACCCAATGATCCTTCAGTCATGTGAGTCTTGCACCGACTGCTGACGCCCAATTAGCTTCAATTTATTGAGCAACAACAACAAATAACTGCACAGATTTCATGTCGTCGTTATTCTAGTGATGTCCCTCCTGTCTTTAGAAACACAGGCAATTAATGTTGCAAAAAAAAAAGGAAAGTGAGTGAGAAAACAGGGATGAATTATAACGTGTCTATTTTTCACTCAATTTGATGTCACAGCCCAAATTTAAGCACAAAAACAAAACCAGTGTCTGTGAAAAAGAGTCATAGCATTGTATTTCTCTGCGCTCCATTTCCATTATAATAAACCTTCATTCATATGGTTTATAAATTCCATTATAAAACCTGACGACGTGACATCCGTGGGTGGTGCCGCTCACCTTGATCCTTTCTATTAACACCTCAGTGGGTGCTGCGGTTTGTTTTCACTTCACTTTCTGTTTCGACACTTCACTCGGCTCCAAATGGCGAATGTAACTTTGATACGTGCCAATAAGATGATTCTCTCTCTCCCTGCCAATAAATCGTCTATTGAATTCTTTCAATTAGGCCACTCGACCAGCTCGGAGGGGAATACCATCAAAAAGAGGAAGCAGAGGGAAACAGGGAAACACTGCAGCACAATTACTGTAAGTCTATAGTCTGATTGTGGCTAGGTTTTTCTTTATTTAACAGAATACTTGAAAAGAAAAACAATCTGGATTGTGTCATTGAGCTGCTCACACTTTGACATTTACACAACTTGGATTGCTTGCAGTTGAGATCATACAGTAGTGAAATATTATGTGAAACACTTGGAGGAAATGTGTTATTTTGTAATGTAAAATTGATGCAGCATTTAATCCAGATGTTTTGTGTCGAGGGCTCAGTTGTTCAAAAGGTTGAATAATCGGGATTAAAATTCTCAGTGGTTCAAAGCAAAGTTGGCAAAGTGAATGTCACACTGAAGGATGATAGGTCTGTAAAAAACAAAACAAAAAACCAGGTAGAACAGCAGCATGGGGTTACTTCAAGTGTATTTATTTGAAAATGGGATGTATGTGTTGTTTTCTGAGCCAGACCTTATCTGAGCTACAACAAATTAATAAATAAAAAAGCAAATACACAGCAACTACATTAGTCAAGTACATTGTGAATATTTTCCCATGTGTTTCAAATTAAAACTTCAAATTGAATTTAATTATCCAATAGTTGGGGAAAAGTTCTTCATTTGTGGAATAATCAAGTTAATTTTATTTACTGTAATGGTTTAAAAATCAGGTGGGAAATATAAATCAATAAATATTCATTTACTACATGAAAAATGTTTGTTTATTTGACCAGTTGGATTTAATTTAAATCACTTTTTGTTCCTGAATCCACCCTCCAAACTGCTGGGATCAGAATAATCCAGATTTTGGGGGGGATAAAAGTTAAATCCTGATTAAAAGTTTTAAATAACACAAACTGAGGGTTTGATCCAGATCAAAACCAAGATCGGATCATCAGATCCGATTTTAGAATCTGTCTTTTAGTTTTTAAACAACCCATTCTGAAGATTGATCCAGTCCGTTATCCAAAATCTGATCAGATTAAACCTTTGAACATCTGGGCCCAGGTCCAGGTGTGGAGGCGGTGTCGTCCTCCTCAGTCTCATGTCCTCTCTGTCTTTCTGCAGGACGGTCGTAGCTGCTCCTGGACCAGGACCTGAGATGTTGTTTCACCACTGGGATCACTTTGGATCTAACCTCCCACATCTGTTCCAGTTGTTCCTCCAGCCCTCAGGTACCTACTCTTCCATCTTCTTGCACACTGTCATCGCGGTCAACTGGGACTCTGTCAAC
Organism: Decapterus maruadsi; assembly: GCA_030347415.2. NCBI lineage: Eukaryota > Metazoa > Chordata > Actinopteri > Carangiformes > Carangidae > Decapterus > Decapterus maruadsi. The sequence goes on from CM064899.1 coordinate 29,828,917, forward strand.
ATTGTCCTCCTCCTCCTCCTCTTCTACACTGCGATGATGTCTCATATGTTTTTATAAGCCAGCAGCAGCAGCAGCAGCTTGTTGGTGACTGTGTCGTTGCCACAGGGACCTGAGGGTTTCTAATCCATCCTCAGCACAGATGCTCCTGAACGCTGCTGCAGGCAGCTACAGTCATAGCCTTGGTCCTTTACACCATGTTACAATGTGCTGAACTGTCTCTCTGGGGCGTCCAGTCCACACACAACTTCATTTATGGAAGCATATTGCATTCAGTTTTTTAAAAAAAAAGCGGAGTAATTTTTTTTTCGGACGAGATTGCAAAATCCTGTGAAAAACTTTGACCTGCAAGTAATGTGAGGACTTATTTCAAAATTTTCAAAAACTGAAAAATAATTACACTGAAAAACAGAAAAAAATATCACTCAGAAAAAAAAAGAATGCACTATGCTTCAGTAGGAATTCAATACTTTTATTGGTACCTGAACGCACCTTTGAGAGTGGAGGAGAGAGTGTAAACCTGATGTGAGCGGCATTTCATCACGTTAAGTGTGGCTTCGGCTCGACGCCATGACGGCATTGGATGCACAACAGCGTGATCACGTCAGTGGCGCCTTAATGATCAGCACAGCAAACACGGCAGAGTGAAAGCGCTCGAGGGTATAGCTCAATTTCTTCAAACTTGATGCAGAAGCATTTTGAAAATAACAATACTCCTATAAAGGCTGAGTTATAATGTTGAGAAATAAATATTCAAAATTCAGAACTTTAATTACCACACATACACACAAAAAGTACTGAAAACAGGCGGCATGTCGGTTCAACTGTGAAAGGTACTCATCCCTAACCCTGGGTCGTGTCTGCTGGGTGGTGATGCCTTCAGGGTCTGTTGTTGAAGCTGTGATCAGAAGCCTTCAGGATGTGACGGTGCCGTGGGCAGGGTTTTAGTTGTAGTGAGTCATGATGCGTTATGTTGATAGACTGTTACTCCTGTTCTGTTCCAGGTTTAAAGGAGGTTTTAATCACCATCACAGAGTGTTCGCTCTTTGACAGTATCAGTGGATATTATAGAATATTGTAGAAATTACAGTCTAGACCTGCTCTAGTCCACTGAGAAAATTATTGAACACTATATAAATAAGAATGAACTCCTGGTGCATGAGTCATGCTAAAGAAAATCATGTGTATGTCAGACTTTGCTCATATTAAGGAGCTGATTGAGAAAATGTTTGTTTTTTCTTCTGTATAGAAACGTTAACAAATTAGATTGAACTTGATTATTTGTCAGACGTTCATGTCACTCTGAAGAAAGAGTCCATGAAATATATTAGATTTTGGAGTAACAGCAGAACAGTGTTTGTCTGTGTAACAGTGACAGACAGTGTGTGATTGATGAGGTGCAGAAGGTTTCAGTCTGGAAGGAAAACTGAAGAGGTAAAGGTTTTTAGGATGATTTCCTAAAAAAGAAAAATCATTGCCATAGAAACTGTACAATACCTGAGAAAAAAAAACAAAATAATGCAGGCACATCTCTGCCTCTGAATAATCTTCACAGGACACCTAGTCAAAGTACAAGATGTGTTCACAGCACTTTGAAAAAAACCCACGCATACGTAAAAGAATGAGGAGTTTTTTGTGTTTGTCTTCTGTCCACCTGCAGTGTTCGATCAATATCTATCATCAATGCAATACTTCTTCTTTTTCAATTTGTTACATTCAAGTATGTGATTTAAAAACTACACTACATGAAGTTGTCTTGAGTGAAGTGAGATGGTTGGTAACTGAGATCTGCTCGGCCACTTCCCTTCAGCTGCTTATTTATTTAAATTACCTTCAGTAACGAGCTGCGTGACCAGAATGTTAGTTAATTAAATGTTAGTAATAATCATTCTCAGTGGTTTTTAGCCAAAGCTGACTCTAGCGTTTGTTCTTTAAAGGGATAGTTCAAAATTTTGTCAAATGCCATAATCCCTATAGTCATAGCAGTAGGTTCGTTACCTTTAATTGTTGGTGCAAGATATTTTTAGAACGACGGAGCAGAGCCGTGAGCTGCTCAGAGCTACGCTACGGAGACTTGTGGGATTTCTTGGTTTCCCTCAACATACTCATCAAATACACAATCCAATAATTCCACAACGCTCTGGTGGACAAGTTGTGACCTGCACATTCACCACGCTATAAGATAATAACACAACGTTACCACACAGAGCTGTTTTAGAGGGAAATACAGAGACTGTTGATGAAACACTGTCCCTGAAGGCAACGTGCATCGGTGGTTTTGCATGAATTCACCTCTAAAAGAACAGATGTTTACAGAGTTAAACTCTAATCATTGTTTTTCCAGATTGGAAATATTCTATAAGATGCTTTATAATGAGTTGTGGGCGTGGTGTTTGTCCACCTCTAAGGGCTGTGGTCATGACGACGATGGCGACGGGAGTGAATGATGATGAAGTGATGCATAAAGAGCAGCATCTTTATTGTAAGTTGTCTGGATGGATAATACATCATCGTCATCATCATCATCATCATCATCATCATCATCATCATCATCACTGTTGTTTCCTTTTAACCACCACAGTCCCCAAAACTGCCACCGTGTTGAATTTACTGTCGTATCCATGACGACAAAGGTCCTCCAACCACCTTGACCCCGATACAGGATGTTGGATGTAAACATGTAAACACGACAACAAAAGTCTACATCCATTGTGTTTATTGTAACCATGTTGACAAAGGGACCGTAGTACACATAGGATTTATACAAATACTCTAGAAGCAACAAGTGCATCCCAAAATAGGGGACAGCTCTCCATTCCGACGCACCTCCACTTCGACACCCCGCTGTTCCGAAACACCGCTGTTCCGACAGCCTCCGCTCGTGCTGACAGCTGACTGAGGGAGATGCTTTGGTTGGGCTTAGGCAATGAAGAAAGGAGTTGGTTAAGTTTAGTAAAAAGATCAGGTGGAGGCTAGACAGGCTAGAAGCAGAATGAACGTTAGGTCTTTATGTCAGTAGCCTTTTCGAAATAGCGGTGTCTTTAGAAAAAAAAGAAAACCCCGCTATTACGACGAATGGAAGTCTATTGTCGGAAAGGCGGGGCTTCGGAAAGGCGGGGTGTAACCCCCAAAATAATATATTAGAACTGTGTGCTACAAAAAAATGTATCAACATAGCAAGGTCTACTCTGCACACCAGAGGCCGTACTGCGAAGGAGGCTCAACATGCCCGGGCTTTGTGTTCACCTTCCAGCTCAACAAAGCCTCAAGTCCCGGCCCGGGTTAACACCGTACTCCGAAGCTGGTTCAACTTAGTTTGTCAAGTCCGACTCTCAGCTTTATGTTCTGTGCGCGTTCACATCAAAGGGGGCGTTCGGCGTCATATGATTCTACTTACGCACAAAATTGATCCACAACGGGCTGATTTCAGCCAAGAGGAGGGCAGTGTTTTATTGGACAGAGTATGAGTGATATTTAAAAAAAGCACCATCGTAGCCTGAAGCAACAGTGTTGCTGCAAATATGGTCGACTAGACTACGACAAGAGAGGAGATGCTTTTCATTTCTGACAACTCTTGCGCTACTTATATAAATTATAGTATAAATAGCTAAATATGAATATAACTAAATATGAAGCTTATCCATTTCAACTAAATAAACTAGAGCAACATCAACTGTCATTTAAAATTGTGTTTTATATATAGGCCTATTTCAATGATCGCAATTATAACGGGAGTGGGTTTTTATTGGAAGCGAGTCTCAATAGGTTACAGTGGGCTTTTTTAGGTGCTGCAAGCAAATTTAATATTGTCTCTGTACAAACACAACAAAGAGCATTTTAAATGTGAAAACAGCAGAAACGTAGTCAAGATTTGCGTTTGGGCAACACTGATATAACAGGCCATCACATTGGAATTAATTTATTCATGGCCACATTAAGTGAAATTATTAACTTTACAGGTTATCATCTGTTTGTCTGTCCTGCTGCCAGCAGTGACTGACTGTACAGCCTACAATAAAGTATATACGCTATAGTCTAGGCTACGGTTGAGGAGAACATCTGTAGGCGGAGACAGCTCAGTAGAGACGCTCAGAGAGAAGTAACAGCCGCTGATCAGCTGATCTCTCCTCCGTACAAACGCTCCGTTCTGATCCAGATCCACTGGACTTTCAAAGTAAAGCTGACGCAGCTGAAAATGAGTTAAATAGTGAAACAGCTGCGCTTTTATCGCCGGTTTTATGATTAAACTCTGAACATAACCTGGTCGGGACCAGGTTATGTTCAGTGCAGTACACCCCTCAGAAATAGCCTGCAGTAGCTCCAAAGCTTATTTTTATTTCTTCCTTTATGACAATAAACTGAGTCACTCTTTGGTTTGTGGACAAAACAAGACATTTGATGACGCCATTTAGTGGTTTATGAAACACTGATTGATATTTTTCAACATGTTTTTTCTTTACATTTTAACAACCAACTAATCGATTAGTCATTTAAAGAGATACTTCACCCAAAATCGATAATTCACCAATCACCGTCATGGAGAACTTTCTGAGTCATCAAAACGCTTTGGGAGTTCCGGAGGGGGGGGGGTTCCACTGGAAACGGGTTTTCATAATGGCGGCGGATAGAGTTGACTTTTGAATGGTCCAAAACACACACTATGAAACCCCAAACCCTTCCTTGGTATGATGGTGAGTAGAAAATTTGTGAATTATCAATGATTTTGGGTGAAGTACCCCTTTAAATAATGTGCAGATTAATCGATAAAGAAAATAATCATTAGTTCCTTTTTCAGACATGCTGTTTCTATCATAACCTGTGAAAAGCAGATTAATATTACAAGCCATCTCTCTGTTACTGTGTAAATGTTAAGACCTGACCTGTGTTTTCAGTTTTACCGGAGATGTTAACATCCTCTGTTGAGATATTTTTTTTTAAAAGTACGCATGCATGGCGCCGCTGTGAGGTCTCCAGCAGGTGAGTCAAGTTTATGAATATAAAAATAAAGCATGTAATATTAATTTTATCGGGGAAGGAATCAGCCGCACAAGAGGCCTTTATGTGCTGCGGGTTGAGGGATGGAAAGATTCTCAGTGAGGGCTCAGCGGTGGGCTTAGAGAAAGAAAAAATGAGCCGGTGCAAGATTTAAATAAGATCTCAACTTCATTAAATGAGCCGAGAGAGCACGGAGAGGCCAGAGCTTCCCGCAAGAAAAAAAAAAAAAAAACACATTTCAAACTGAGTCTCTGTGATGGGAGTCAGAACTGATGGTGCTGATTTCAGTCAGATTAATGAAGCGTCCAGAGCTCGTTCTCGTCGTCATGCAGCCAATGACAGAGCTCCGATGACAGGGGATGGTTTCAGAGGAACGACAGTCACATCACATTAAACATCTCCAGATCTCTTTTTTGATTATTATTCTTTAAAGGGACATTGTGTAACTTCTGTTATCTATTCAGGAAAATCGGTTATTTTTCATTTTTCATGAATCAGTACTCCCCCCATCAACAAAGTGAAGTGTTCCTTTCAGTTCATATCATTCATATCTCCATGGAGACGGTCAGCTCGCTGCTGGCTGCCATGTCCTGTCTCCATGTTTTTACCTTCAGTGGCAGCGTGACGGTAGGAAACCACGGAAACTCAGCGGAGACACCGGAGCTGTCGGCTCAGGTCCAGGTGGTGTCTGTGAAAAGTCACCGCGGTAACGCAGTGAGGAGAAATGGAGCATTACACTGATGCTGCATTCAGGTGCAGTCGGGCAGACGGCCGTCGCTAACAAACCAGATGTCATTTTAGTCACAGAAGTCCAGAGAAAGACGGTAAAACGTGGGTCAGGTCAACAATACGACATCGCCATGACAACATGTTGTCTCGGATGGACCACTTGTTTACATAGAGGCTTGTTTATGGCTGTCCGTCTGCCCAATTTCACGTGAATGCAGCATGAAAAATACGATTTGCTTGCGATATACAGCCGCAACGCTAGATGGGAGGAATTCCTACAGAATGTACCTTTAAAAAAAGCACAGTCCACTTGTTTTACTGCCTCTTGACTTCATCATCCACCTGTCTCCTTGTGCTCCGCTGTTGGTTTTTGGATTTGCCCTGGAGTTCAACCCAGATATTGACGACTAACACAGACTGTGTGTGTTGGATCATCTCAGATTTAATTACTGCACTGTGTGTGTGTGTGTGTCTGTGTGTGTGTGTGTGTGTGTGTGTGTGTGTGTGTGTGTGTGTGTGCAGATTTTCAGTCTAATATTGGCAAATTTACCGCTTGCAGTTTCGAGTAAATTTGAAAATGTCAGAGCAGAAACCAGGACTGTTGCCAACAGATTTTTATCTGTTGCATTTTTACGCTGAGTTGGAGAAAAAAGAAAAACCCTGTGAAGAGAAGAGACCACTTCAATGTGCACTTGATTGGAGATGGTTGTTTTCTGGTATAACGGTGCATTGTTTAAGGAAATTTTCAAGGAATATTTTATGAAAGAGAGACAGAGGTGGTGGAGGGTATAATTTAATTGGTGCTCTATTATTTCATTGTTGTTTGAGTTCTGCAAATCCTAAAATTTTTAGGATTCACAGAACTCAAACAACAATGAAATGATTTCCCATAAGAACTAATGAAGCGAAACTATGCAACAGAACGGATGTGGAATTAAATAATATAAAAACGTGATTTTTACACAGTGCACAGATGAAAGGGTTGAGCAGTGGTCAGGGGCCATTACTTCATTACTTGAAGTATATCCAATGGAGGTGTATAACTATTACTAGCACTAATATGTGAATGTGCCTATTCATACATTTAATATTTGTGCATGTGTGTATAATGGTGTACATACTGTAGATATATTTACCGTAATTTCCAGACTATAAGCCGCTACTTTTTTCACACGCTTTGAACCCTGCGGCCTATACAACGATGCGGCTAATTTATAGATTTTTACTGGCTAACGGCCTCTGGGGGCGCTCTAGCAGGAGGCACAAGTGATATTCAAGTGCGGCCTATAGTATGTACAAAATGTATTTTCTTTTCAAATTTAACTGGTGCAGTCATTATCAATTAATCTGTTGATAATGTAAACGATTAATCAATTAGTTATTTGGTCAATAAAATGTTACAAAAATGTTGAAAAACACAGTGTTTCCCATAAACACAAGATGACGTCCTCAAATGTCTTGTTTTGTCCACAAACCATAGAGAGACTCAGTTTATTGTCATAAAGGAACAAAGAAACCAGAAATATTCACATTTAAGAAGCTGGAATCAGAGAATTTTGACTTTTTTCTTTAAAAAAAACTACTCAAACTGACTATTAGATTATCAAAATAGTTGATGATTAATTTGATAATCGATCCTACTCCTTTTTGCACATGTAAAGTGTTAATGGAAGAAATGATTTGTCTCTCTTTCTTTTTCTTTTTTTTATTTTATGTACGAAATGAAATATGAGTCAATCAGAGGTGAAGAGGATGTGAAAGTAGTTCCTCTCCAAGTCCACACAGGATGAAGTGCACTTTAAGTGAGTGGCAGTCAGGTCAAATATATAAATATAATGGCCGTCGTGTATAGATAATTAATTTATAAAGGAGACGGAGGTTTGCTCGTACTTCACAAAAAGACACGACGCACATCACATGTTTTCTCCACTGATCTGAGCTCAGCCAGTTCTGACCGGACTGAGCGAGTCCAGACGCTACATTTAGCACTTTAGATTTACAGTCACTGAGGTTGTGATGCTGCGTGGACGTTATTGTCTGTGAAAAGACGTATAATAATAAAAGCCATTTATCAATATAAATGCACCAGGAAAAGACAGTGATAAGGAACCTGGTGTATGAGACTGGATAAGGTGGAGCATAAAGATGAAGAGATATCACAACTGTGGCTTGTGCATTTAGAGAATAGATGCTAAATGATCAGTTCAACCAAGATACATATATTTTATGATGTTCTTTAGCTTTATCTATTTATTTTACTCTGGAGTATTATATAAAATCTTAAACTTGACTGATCCTCAGATATTTGGACTTTTCTCCAACAAAGTTCATCACATCTGTTTAATGAGCTGAGTTTGTCTCATGTACTTTGCCTGTAATCTGCGAAGATATTGTTGTACACTCACACAATATTAACTAACAGACTGACCTCATTTCAGGATTAATGCACTTCCTCCCTTCAGAAGCTTTATCAAGGATTAGAAATGATCATGGGAGCTCCACCCTCCTCCTCCTCCTCCTCCTCCTCCATCCTCACATATCTGTTTTATCTTCCACCAGACTGTGTGTTTTTATATCTGTGGAAAAAGAACAGTTAAACATTATAATGGATAATAAACCAATTCATATTTTAATATGTTTGTAGGCTACATGTTACAGTAGTTGTTGCAGATGGAAAACTCTACATGTCTCATAATATAGACTGTGATGTGAAGAAGTGTCATCTGTCTGATCATGTCCCATCAGAGGAAAGACAAAACAAATCTGTGTCTGTGACACTTCAACATGTTTGTGCATCAAAATTGTTTTATTTTTTCCTAATCAGCGCTCATTGGCAGGGAGCAGAGAGACTGCTATAACCTCATTTACTTTCACTGAGCTCGTCTCCGTCAGAGTGTTTTTAAGTGTGATGTTTTCAAAGTCTTTGAAGAAAGACAACCCAGATTTCTCCTTTTTTCTTTTTTTTTTCTCCTTTGGACTTTCTGGAAAAGTAGATTTGAATTGCACAACTGTAATGTTGCCAAGAAATGTAGAGAATAGTTGTGATGATGATTTGGGTTTGAGACACTAAACGGACATTTGTTCCAATTTGAACATTTTGACTTTTGATTTCATCAATTGCGGATTTATACACCACTAAAATACATATAACATTAATTAAAGGAACAAGTCAGTTTGGAAAATTAGCTTATTTATATACAAGCTGGTCTTGAATAAGGGAAGAAAACCTTCCATGGGAAATTAAGAATTTATGGAAATAAGCTGGAAAAATTGGGGTTAACAAACTGTATCATCATCCAAACATGTTGTTTCGTCATGAGCAGACATCCATGTAAAATAAAACAGATTTATTTGTGAGTAACTTTAAAACTTTAAGGCCTCATCCACAAGTAAACGGAGCTTCACCCAAAACGATCTTGTTATTATTCGTTTTGAGTAGTTTAACGCTGCAGTACGTCCTCCAGGCCCGTGTGTGGCGCTGTAACGCTGCAGTGTGTCCTCCAGGCCCGTGTGTGGCGCCGTAACGCTGCAGTGCGTCCTCCAGGCCCGTGTGTGGCGCTGTAGCGCTGCAGTGCGTCCTCCAGGCCCGTGTGTGGCGCCGTAACGCTGCAGTGCGTCCTCCAGGCCCGTGTGTGGCGCCGTAACGCTGCAGTGCGTCCTCCAGGCCCGTGTGTGGCGCCGTAACGCTGCAGTGCGTCCTCCAGGCCCGTGTGTGGCGCCGTAACGCTGCAGTGCGTCCTCCAGGCCCGTGTGTGGCGCCGTAACGCTGCAGTACGTCCTCCAGGCCCGTGTGTGGCGCCGTAACGCTGCAGTACGTCCTCCAGGCCCGTGTGTGGCGCCGTAACGCTGCAGTGCGTCCTCCAGGCCTGTGTGTGGCGCTGTAATGCTGCCACACATCAACATGTGTTACAACAACTATTGTAACAACATTAGTAGCAGATGAAATGTTGGATTAAATATTCAAGTGTGTTTGCATTAAATCTGGTTATTTTAGTCAAGATTATGCTACAGTAGGCCTATATTTTCCCCAGCTATAGGCCTATTAAAGTTCTCTGTTAAAGGCCAACTATCAATTTTGCAAATTTCTTGTTTCATTCTGGTTTATTCCCATGGAAAGTTAATGATGAAATTCAAGGATATAAAGTTTTTTTTCCCTCTCTTTCGTATCAATAATTGATGGCAACACTGTTAGATCACCTGACACACTTGTATCTCTCTGTGGAGGATCCAGAGGGAATCTGTGGATGACATTGAATTAGCTCAGCTCCACCGTCCCTCAGCGCTCTGTAGCTCAGCCATTATGTTGAATGTGATGTGAATACATTCATGAAGTGAAGCGATGCGTAAACAGTCAGTGTTCGTTTCCTCGAGGGGAGTTCGCACAGATGTGAGATCGGCAGAGAACAGTGGTGAGAAACAAACGTGTGAAGTAAAGAGGGCGATTTTACACCTTTTTTATTTGAAGATTAAAACCACAAACACATCGTCAAAGCTCTCTGGAGCTTTATAACAACAGGTCAGTTTGAGCCAATCAGAAGAGAGGAGGAGGCTCTGGGCCTCTCTTCTGATTGGCTGACTGTTTTATGACTGACCCAATAAAAAACAGAGCAGATTTCAGAATAAAACACTTAAAGAAACTAAATCCGGCAAGTCTTTGGATGGTGGGCCCAGGTGAGGGGGCGGGGCTTACAGTGACCTCTTTGTTGTGACATCACAAAGTCACAGGAAGTCCTGACAGCTGGTTTTAAGGTTCAGTTTCAGATGTGTTTGATTTTCTTGAAATGGTTGAATTCCGTTGACAGTAAGAGAAACTTTTGGCGCTTTTCCGGGTGATGGAATAACAACAGTCTCGATACAGATCAGTGTACTGTTGTCGCTATGTTTTTGAAATTTACGGGTTTGATTCTCATGACTTTCGCGTTTACCGTGCACTGCTGTCATGCATGTGCGCTTCTGTGTGTGTGTGTGTGTGTGTGTGTGTGTGTGTGTGTGTGTGTGAACGCCAATAAGAAAAGCGCTATGCGGAGATGAATGAATGGAACAATATTGCGTTGGTCGAGCCAAAAGCCAAAAAATCTATGTAATTTATTTGTGGCGGCCCAACACAAATAAATAAATGTGTGGGAAGCACTGGAACTCTATCCGCCGTCATTATATGAAAATCTGTAGCCAGCCGGACCCCCCCTGGAACTCTAAAAGGGTTCTGATGACTCTCCAAACCCTTCCTTGGCATGACGGTGAGTAGAAAATTGGTGAATTATTGATTTTGGGTGAAGTATCCCTTTAAATACCAAACAAAAAAACTGTAAATTTATTTTATCATTATGTGAGACTGTGGTTCTTAAACGTTTATGTTGCTAGAGTCAGTCTAAGTAGTGTTTGAGCCTGTACTGTACTGTAGCTGACATGTGGTTGTGTTGTATTTAGTTAATATTTAATATACCAGAGTAAAAGTGGAGAGCCAATTTTAGTGTCTTCATCCTTCTCTTGTTATTCTGCCTGTTTTTAAGATGCAACACCATGACAACCGAGGTCTGGTCACTTCGTGGTACAATCTTAATTTAATTTGCCTGCATGTGAAATCAACTAAAACCAATAACAACACGACCCCACTAACAAGCTGCTGCAGAGATCTCTGTTGTTTCTGTCTCACTCATTATGATTCCACTCGCAGGTGGAGAGGTCAAAGGTCACTGGTCAGAGCTTCACTGTACAACGGTGATGAGCAGCAGGATACTGAGGTGATTCAGTTTTATTAAGCTTTGTTTACTTTTTAAAACGTCTCCCTGTTACCAGCGAAGTAAAAACAGAGAGAAGATTAATAAGATTGTAAAAAATAAAAAGTAATAGTAAATTGTTTTCTTTATTCTTCTTTTCAGTGCCAGAGTTCAATTTACATATTTAGATGCTGCTTTACCTTTCCGACAGAGAAAGGAGTTTCTCTTTTCTGCGTAGTGAACTGCATTAGTAATATGCTTCATCAGATAAAATGATTTGATGCAAAGAAACGTTTTACACTTGAATCCTTTCTACATCTAATCCAATTTTAGGGGATACAGCTTGGCGGAGTCCATTAAAAAAAAAATCCTCTCAGTCAAACAGCGAGCTGTTTACTTTCAGATGAACACGGCAGGTAATGGAAAAATAAATAACCTGAAAGTGCCAATAACTGACTCTACCCCTCTGTCGCCACGGCCGTGTAAAATTAAGACCTACATTAAACAGGGCGTTCCATCAGATTGTCACGCATTAACACCAGAAATGGAGGTGAAATGAAAATGACAACATTTAACTTTATGGGCAGGAAGAACACGTGAATATTAATAATAACGACTTTAAAATGGACAAAACTTTCACCAACAGGAGAATCAAGAGCTGGGAGTCAAACCAAAGTCAGAGAGGTTCATAATAAACTTTTTTTTATATATAGGACCTTTTTTTTTTTTTTTAACAAAGATACAACTTGTTGTACAATAATTTAAGATACATAACATGAGGAGAACAGATACATTAAAAAAAGTAAAATCATGTGGCCTGGTAGCCTATGCAACGGTATGGTAAGGTTGAGTTAACCCTTTAACGGTTAGTTTATAATTAGAGTGAAAACGGTTAAGTTAGGTTAGGAGTTATGGTCGCCACACACGGCGCTCTGCGGATCCATCTGTCAAGCAAAACGTTTAGCCACAAATAATGCTCAGAACTGCAAAGTTCATCAATAGTACATTACAACATCTTAAAGTCAAACATCCGCTAGCTTTGCCTGTTTTCTTCAGCAGACACAGATTACTTCTCCTCCTGGAGCCGCTTGCTGGTGGAGAAGCCCTGAGTGGATAAGCGGAGTTAAAGAAAACAGGTAAAGCTAGCGGATGTTTGACGGCTAGTCCTACGTGCTGGGACCCTGTAATGTTATTGATGTTTAGCAGTTCTGAGCATTATTTGGCTAAAAGTGGCGTTTTGCGGTTAGACAGTGGATTCCGCAGAGCGCCGTGTGTGGCGATAGTGTGGTAAATTGGTGGAACTCGTGAATCTAGCGGTCGGGGTTAGGTCAAACGGTGTGTTTTTACACTTAGAATATTAAGTTAGATTAAGTTCAGTTAAGTTAGGTTAGGTATGGTAAGTTCATGGTCAAGTTGAGTTGTTCAGGTGCAGGTTAAGTAAACAACATCTTAAAGTCTGAGTTAAGATAGATTAAGTTAAGTTAGGTTAGGTTGAGTTAAGTTAGGTTAAGTTAAGTTGAGCTAGGTTGGGTTGAGTTAAGTTTTAAATTGAGTTAGGTTAAATTAAGTTAGGTTGAGTAGTTAGCATGGTAAAGTTGGATTAGGTTAAATTGAGGTATGGTAAATTAGGTCAAATTAAGTTCAGTTGTTTAGGTTAAGTAAAGCTGAAACAACATCTTAAATATCGTCACCCTATTAAAATAATGGCCTAAGTCATTTTTTGGCGAAAATGAGTTTTTGGCCTAAATCATCTCCTGATAATGCTGGCCACCTCTGGTAAAAAAATCTTAATCCTTAGTTGAGAGGATCATGGTTTTTATGTCCTATAAGACAATGGCCTATGTCAAGAGGGTGACTTAGGCCATTATATTCTTGGCCTAAGTCAAAAAATTTTGATTCTTTAGGATAAAATGTCTGACTTAGGCAATTTAACGCTTGTGTGATTTTAACTTCCTGCATACACTGGTGCTTCACTGAATTGAAATTGAACGTTTTAAACTCAAACATTTCAAGTAAAATAAAAGTAACATCTAATTTATACTCATTATCCCACTTATTACATGGCTTATGACGTTTATCGATTCATAAATTGCATCATTAAGTGAATCTGCCAGTCTGGTCACTTCTCCGCTGTTTTGCTAACTTCCCACCTGATTGTGTGCATTTGATTTCAACAAAGCCTTTGATAATCAATCAGTGGATCAATGGATTATCATATACATATTACGATTCAGTACCTGGGATGAGAATCAGCACCTCCAAGTCCAAGGCTAGCTTCTCAACCTCCAGGTTCTGTCTCAAGTGGAGGAGTTTAAGGCCCTGTCCCACTTTACCCACTTCCACTTGATTTTGACCCAAGCACTCAGTTTTGCACATTCTCATATAGGGGTAGTGTGTCCTAATGGGCTCTATGCACAGTTCCACTATTTCCTGAACTTTATGCTGCTCCTTTGTTTGCTTTCTTACATTATTGGACAGACTGGTCAATCCAGGAGGATGGAGGCCACTCAGAACCAAGTGCTAGTGTTAAGGGAAAGAAATGGGACTGGGCCTAAGTATCTTGGGGTCTTGTTCATGAGTAAGGATGGACAGCGAGATTGACAGGCAGGTCGGTGCAGCGGCTGCAGCTTATTGGTCTGGTGTGGTAAAGAAGGTCTTGATTTACCAGTCCATCCACGTTCCTACCCTCATCCATGGTCCTGAACTTTGGGTCATGACTGAAAGAACAAGATCTCAGATACAAGTGACCGAAATTAGTTTCCTCCGCTGGTAGGCGGGGTTCTCCCTTAGAGATAGGGTGAGGAGCTTTGTCACCGAGGAGGAGCTCGGAATAGAGCCGCTGCTCCTCCACATCAAGAGGAACCAGCTGAGGTGGCTGGGGCATCTGTATCGGATGCCCCTTGGAAGCGTCCCTATAGAGGTGTTAAGGCCATGCCCCCCTGGAAAAAGACCCTGAGGAAGACCCAGGACACATAGTAGTGACAATAGGTGCGTTCGAGATGATCCAGGCCTGCGCAGAATCAATCGCTGGTGACCAGCGCACAATGCATGCCGGTTAGATTTGTGTCCGACTTTCTCCTGACTTGCAACCGCCTGTAAGCCTCAAGGCATGATGGGAAAGTCACCGGATCATGAGCTGGTTGGTTTTTAGTTAGGTCTGTGAACACTACGTGTTGTTGTATAATGCTAGCTTATATGAATCTCGTGTTGTACTGCTAGAAAATATTCACACAGAGTCAAACTTCTGTTCTGAGAACTATGTTGGTTATTTATTGGACACTTGCAATACTGCATAAGAAATATTTCGGTGACTTCCTGTTTGTATTGACGATGGCTGGAAACCGAAACTTGACTGCAGCTTTTGTCACCACCCCCTGCTGCTGCCGCCTGCTCTCACCAACCTTCCAGGCAAAGTTCATCTAGAAGACCCAATGTCACTCGGCTAGGTTGGGAACACATTGGTATCCTCCCGGAAGAGCTGGAGAAAGCGTCTGGGGAAAGTCAAAACAAATTTCAAGTCGAAAAAAATTTGCTTACTAGGTTTTTTCTGCTCTTAAACGTGCCAACCAGGTCATTTTTTACCCTAATACGACACAGGAGTTAATTTAACTTTAATTTAACTTAATTGAACGTTTGTACTATGGAATGCTAGGGCACTTTAAGCCAGGTTTAAAGTTGCCTAAGTCACCCGAAAATGTTCGGAAAATTGCCTAAGTCACTTTACTCTTTAATGTTACATAATTAACACACAACGTTCTATGTATGTCAACAGTCATCCACTGTCAAGGCCTTTTTGATTGAAATGATGAATGAATATCATATCCTCTGAATTTGGCAAAGTTTTTTGTGTTTTCCCGAAAACTTGAAAAAATGACTTAGGCCATTATTTTAATAGGGTGACGATATGTAAAACACATCTGTAACATCTGTAGATTTGATATATTTGCACAGCTGGAGTCGTATTTCCTTCTTTAGCATCTCTGTTGTAAAACCTGCTGTTGCTCATCTACATACTCTAAATGCAGCGTGAACTCTCACATGCAGAAACACATCCGTGTTGATTTCTCAGATAATATGATGTGAAATGGTAATCTGAAAAAAAAGAAAAGAAGAAATGTCGAGAAGGAATTCAGATCTGCTTTACCTTGGTGAGTTATTCATTTCAAGGGTTTCCAGTTATTTCTGTATTTGGAAGTATTTGCAAGGTCATATTGGAGTAGAGCCTGATCCTGAGTTACCGACTGAATGAAATGGGTTTCCTCTCCTCACCTACATATTCTGATTCATCCGCCCTTCTGTACTACATCCTCTGTTTTGTGTCTTTTTTTATCAGGGTTTCCTCCTCAAAACGGACCATGACTGAGACGAATCAGTGGTTTTAATACCTCTGCAGCAGCAGAGACCTGTATTCTTCTGAGCCGTGTCCCCAAGTCAGTAATTAGGCTTAAACAATAACATCTTGTCCTAATGAAAAACAAGCCTGTGGTTTTTCACAGCTTTATCTTGCCACACAATCCCAGTGTAATCCCCCCCACCCCTCCTCCACAACATCTCCTGGCTTATTGGTGGCGAGGTGGAGGTGGGCAGCTTTTTAAGTGTGATAGATGGAGTTTAGTTTCAGGCTGCTGCTGCTGCAGCTTCCTCGTCTGACCCAGTCGTCCCCAGAGATCCCGGGATGAGCCGAAGCCACTGTATGGTTCTGCTGAAAAGCCTTTTGTTGTCGTTCAATCTGTATTCAAGCTCAGAGCAAACAAACCTCCGTTACTCCATGATATATATTTTTTTTATTTGTCAGATTCAAATTTATTTGTATTTAGATTCAGATTCTATTACCAACTCTTCCACAAAGAGAAGACGACTAAACAATATCAATGTTGTGTAGATCCTTTTAGATGCATTATCTGTGTTGCTTTTAACTGTGAATGATACAAAAACACTGAAATGCAATATTTCCCCACACACAGACACACACAGACACACGCATACACACTCAAATCAAACCAATACTCATGTGGTTTGTTATGTAAATTTCCCTCTTAAAGCAGAAACTAACACTTTATACCAATGAATATGGAAGCATCCAGGCTGAATCCACAGCAGACTGATTTATTTATGCCACTGTACCTCAGAAGATTTAGTGTAAAATGCAAAACAAACTGGTGCCAGCTCACACTTTCATTGTAATCAGTGCACACAGGAAGTAGACTGGACCGATCCTCATCTGATGAAACTGTAGCTTCAATATGGACTAAGATTCAGGTGGGAGTGTTTTTTTTAAGGCTCCCAAGATGCCAGTGAGCTTTACTACCTTGAAGATGTAGAAAGACTGTCCAACAAGAACCCCCAGACACATCATGCCTCTGTTCAAAGCAAAGGTCAAAACGCTCTAGTGTATGTGACAACTTTGACTCCAGTCGGAGGTTGACGCTGTCTGTGCAGGATTCATGATAGTAAACCAGAGTTTGAAATAAAATGTTGATATGCGAATTACCCGCATGAAAAATATGTCACCAGTGTGTAAAGGCCTTGAGACTGATGACTGATGACAACACGCTGCTGATGACTCTTGGTTCTCAACAGGTTGGGACAAAAATATATAGCCTACCTACGATGACTCTGGGGTTTTTTTGTGGCCTTATTCAGGTTCGGACCGGGTGAGATTTTAATTTTTAGGCCCATGGAGACCATGTCTTTTCCTGGGTAACCTCCTCCTCCTCCTTCCAGGTTAGACTTCTGACCGGTAAAAGAACAGTTGGTTTGCGCATGACATTTGTTTACCACTTTGGACTGTTACTGTGTGAACACAAATGACCCGAAAAGAAAAATGCAACACCTGAATCAGTTTAGCCCCTGAATCGGAACAAAACAAACGATCCACAGGTCTGAATACGCCCTTAGATTGATGTTTGTTTTCTTTCAAAGGGATACTTAACCGAAAATTGATTATTCACCAATTTTCTACTCACCGTCATGCCAAGGAAGGGTTCAGAGGACCTTTGGACCTTTGGTTCGATTCCTGGCTCCCCCAGTCCGCAGTCGAAGTGTCCTCGGGCAAGACACTGAACCCACACTTGCCCTCCGATGTGTCATCGGATGTATGAATGTGTGTGAATGATTAGTTTCTAAAGCCTGTCTGCAAACAGCGCTGTATGAATGTGTGTGAAAGGGTGAATGTGACCATTACATTGTAAAGCGCTTTGAGTGGTCCAAGTGACCAGAAAAGCGCTATATAAGTGCAAGTCCATTTACCATTTTACCATTTACTCAACTGAATTTGGCTGCTCGGGCTAGAAACAGACTGAGACGATCTTTGAACTGAGCTGAATTAATTTCCACCCCGACTCTAAGGATGTCAGTTAGCTCTGTTGGTCCTTCAATGTCACACCTTGGTTCAGGATAAAATATTTCCATTTAATTCGCTCTCAGCTCAGATTCAGAGAGTTAAGCCGCGGACTCATGTAGATACAGAAGGAGCTGCAGGTCAACTCACCATTTGTAGTGAACAAAGCGTCAAATCCACCACAAATATTAAGAATCATATAATATTGATATGAAGTGAGAAATTTTGTTGTATTCGCAAGATGTGAGTTTTGGTCAAAGATGTAAATTGGTTTATCCCGAAGTCCCAGCGAGGATTTCTGTTAAATATGAAGAGATTCTCCTGAAGAGATCCACACACTCACTGTATTTTATGAGGCTACTCTGATCTTGACATTTGGTCTTGGAGTTGAGTTTTTTTTAACCAAATTTGAAGAAATCCGTTATAGATCCATTATAGATGCGTTTCCAATGTGATGTGTATTTCTGTGGTCACTGACCTGTTTTCATGACGTCTCTATTTTGGCATTTCTATTATTAGGGGAACTCTGCAAGTCCAGACACTGTTTTGCTGTTTGGTCGCTTTTTTCTCCTCCAAGCTCCCACTACAGTTTCGGAGTGCATATTTTACAACGTTTTTGTTAAAGAAACTCAACCCATCTCCCATCTGCATTTATTTTCAACAAAGACGAGAGCTGGGACACCGGGTCGGAGGCTCTGATCTTACAAGGTTGGTTTTCATCCAAGGTGGAAGGCAGAATGGAGAATGGACGGCCTCTATTCTCTTTGGAACAAGTTGCAAGTCATTTAATTGACCAGCAGTATTAAGGCCTTTTCACACCAGGGGCGTATTTTTCGTCAATATTTTTTTTTCAAACCCCGGTTTTCATCACGAGTCCTTTCACTCTGGCCACGAATGTTACACAGCATAATATTATATATTCCTGGTCCTCAGAGGAAGATGAATCCTGGAGGTTTTAGAAATACCTCAGAACCACAGTTTATTTTTTTTACCCATTCGGCTTATTTACAATAAAACATCCAGAAATTATCCTGTTCCTTGGTCTGACATTTGGTGTCTCCAGAGGATGCATCATTTCACATTCAGTGTTTTACACATCCAGTAGCTGATGTACGATTCCTTGAAGCTGTGAACTGTAAATTTCTGAATCAGCTGCACTGATCAGATGGATCTGATCCTGTTGTTGTTTGTTTCTCTCTCTCTCTTTCCACCTCAGGCCAAGATTTTTTCCTTTTTTTTTTAAAGGTTTACCTGAGAATAACAAAGATTTACTTCCACACTGTTTGTCTGCCGGGGTGTGTAGAGAGAACCGCCTCGTGGGGCTGCTGTGAGCTTTGTGCTAATGTTCAGCGATGATGATGCGTTTACAGACGACCCCGTCCTCGCTCTGCTGCTGTTCAGTGGAATTCAAAATACTGGAGACTTTGTCGACTTCTTCAAATCTGACAGACTGAGATCCTGTTATTTTCAGCGTGAAAATTACCTGGGATTCTCACTCCGAGGTGAGACAATCACTTTTGTCCACACACACAATGGGTGAAGTGTGTTAGCAGTTATGAAGCAGGAGGATTTGAATTGTCAGATTATTGTAAAAGCAGATTTGAGAGGAGACCTCGACCTTGCGCTGGGACTCCAGACTCATAATGAGTGTGATATATTTTTAATGGAAAACAGTGTTACGGGACAAAAACAGAACGTAGTCCTCCCTTGGATTCTCCACCACAAAAAAACTGAGAGAATCTGCATCCAGGAAAAATAAAACAGGGACGGGATGAACCTTCCAGTTTCTACAGAAGAGTATTGCATTCACTTGAAAAAGTTGGTTTCCACCTGCAAGTAATGTGTTAAACCACTGCGGTCAAGCTTTGGTTTCTGGTTACAAGGCAATCTATGATACGATACGAATTACTTTATAAATCCCCAAAGAGAGATTTATATGTCTGGTGGCATTTCAGAATAAAAGCTCTATAAATATCTAGCTATATATTTAAACAGTGTTCCCTGTAAAATTCAGATTGATAGCAAAGGAAAAGTAATTATTATTATACCCAACAGTTCCCCTTCAGACTGACAGCAGATGCTCAGCCTCAGGGTGTCAGAGGTCATCATAGTGGGTAGTATCTCTGGAACATGATGGACCAGACAACCAGTTTCTCAGGATCAGAATTGTTTTGTAATGACAGTTTCATTTTAATATTAATTCAAATGTACATGGAACATCCTTTAAATATTATACGATTTTATAAGGCTTTTATTCTGAAATGCTACATCAGACATGCTCTGATATTTTCTGAGGTGTTGTTCTGTAATAACAACCAAACCAACAATATCAGTCTGAATAGGGCTTTTCCTTGGAAATCTACATCAACTATGCAATTTTATCAGTTCTTACTCGCTCTTATTGTCGTAGGGTCATGTACCACAAAATAATGCTGGGGTTAGCTTGACAGCAGTGGTTAAACGTTGCTTGCAGGTAAGAGCTTCTCGCAGGATTTTGAAGTATCTTGTTGAAGAGGAACTACACAGGATTTCCACCTTCACTCAACTCCATGTGTCCCTTAGTTCCTGTCGAGTCCTGGTGCTGGTTAAATTAATGACTTGTAACTAGTTCCAGGGAGAATGGAGGCTCTCTGTCTTCCACCTAGCGTCTCTTGGCTGAAAAGCAACCTTGTAAGATCAGAGCCTCCGAACCGGTGTCCCAGCTCTCGTCATCAACGTAACGCACCCCTGTAACCCGTAATCTCTTGTTTATGACAGATAAGACTACACAGATATACACATGGTAACATGGTAGATGATAAATAACCTTGAAAACAAATGCACATGGAGAAGAGGAGGACAGAGCAGCACAGAAGAGAAAAAAACAGCGTGTTTCTTCAAGTGAATGCAATATGCTTCCATAAGATCTTCTCTCTTCTTTTTTTCTCTGCCTCCTATAAATTACCTCTATACACAACTCATTTGTATTTGTGCTGCTCAGTTGTAAAGAGTGTGTGAGTGAAGGGAATTTACAGGGAGAAAGTCAGAGTAGATGGCTGGTGGAAAAAAAAAAAGCGCAGGACTTTGATGCTGAACTCAAGGCCTCCCAGTCTGCGTGTTGTTAGTAAACATGTCCACTCGTCTTTATATAACCTATAACCTGAAAGGAAAAGACATTTTTTCATGGTTTGGGGGGAAAACACTTTTTTTTTTGCTTTCTGACTGAGAATTAGATGAGGAGATGGAAAAACACCCTGAGACTGTATGAAGCCCTTGTGAATTAGCATAAAGACTGAGGAAGGAACACGTTTAACAGGTAATAAAATCCTACGGTGGCCTAAAGGGCTCAATGCACAGCAATTTACACACCTGACAGTCTGAACCCAAGTTGATGTTTTTGCTCCATTGTCTACATCTGATCCGGTTGGTTCTGGTTTCACACCAAAGATCTGATCCAGCATTTGACACATCTGAAAGTGCAAAGTCACCAAAGGGATCTAGCGGAGGAAAATGAAAATGACTTCCTTGACTTAAGCCCATTGCTCCTCTTGGGTGCATAGGCCATCAACGAATGTCCTCCACTTCCCATGGTTCTTGGCAATTCTTTCGAGGTCATCCCACTTGAGTCCACTCCCTGACATTTCTGCCTCAACACTTCTTCTCCAGCTGTTCCTGGGGCGACCTTGTTTCCTTTTCCCTTGGGGGGTTCCATTGCAGGGCTTGTTGGGTTATGTTTGTAGCGGGTTTTCTTAGGGTGTGGCTGATCCACCTCCACTTTCTTCTTCAAATTTGTAAGTCAATGGGATCCGGGCTTGTTCTTTTCCACAGGTCCGCATTGCTCACTTTGTCTCTCCACCAGAGGTGCAGTATTCTCCTGAGGCATGTGTTGATGAATGTTTGCAGCCTGAGTGTTGTGTGTTTTGTTGTCCTCCAAGTCTCAGATCCATGCAGCATCACCTGTTTTACATTGGAGTTGAAGATGCATATTTTGGTGTTTGCTGAGATGTTTTTGGAGCTCCAGATCTTCCTGAGTATGTTGAACACCACTCTTGCCTTGTTGATTCTGCTGTTTATGTCAGCATCTGTCCCTCCAGTGATGTCCACCACATCGGGTTGCTGGTTTTGGAGTGGATCTTGAAAATGAAAATGAAACAACGATAATTATCCTGGTATGGTGTCACCACCAGCAGCATCAACACCATCAGGTCCAATATGGAGCCTATAGGATTCAGTTGAACGTCCTCGTCATGTGGAGGATTTATCGACCCCGTTAGAAAAGGAGAAGACGACTGAAGCTCTGCTGAGACCTGACTCCACGTCAGGCGAGACCAGGGAGGTGTAGCATGAAGGTTAGCCACCGCTACTTCCTGTTAGAGCTATGAAAAGTCTGAACCATCAGAAAAGAAGAAAAAAGAAAAACTTTCACACTGCTAAAGTCCGAACCACGGTTTAGTTTGGTCTGGACCAAGACCTCCTCTTTACGTTGGACCAGATTTAAAGTCCGACCCAAACGAGGTCGGTGTGAAAACCTCCTAAGAAAACAGATGCAAATTCACATGCAAAAGAAAAAAAATCGTCATCAATTTGAACCAAACTGAGAAACACTTGTGTCACATGGAAACACTGGCATTGTGTTTGTTGTATTTACTTGTGTTTCCTTGAGCTGAATTTACACTTAATTAGGGATGCGTACAGAATTAAATACTTTTATTGGTACCGACCAAATTCCTTTTTGTCTGGGTTCAGGCAGAGAATTAATGCTACTGAGTTGGACCACATCAGGACCGGATGATGGGGTTGGGTTGAATTTTCAAGCCCGTTGAGAACTCTACTGTCTGTGAACGGCCAAACCAAAACAATTAATATTCAACAATTTCTATAAACAAAATAACTTCAAATACACTACCATATAGGCACAAAAAAGTACCAAAATCAGGGACGGCTATACTGGTACCAGGAACCGGGCATTGGCACTGTATCGCTAACAGACATGAAAGTGCGATTTATCCTTAAGTAAATAAATAAAACTGCCAAAATATTGAATTTTTCTTTTTAAATAATTAATTATAACTATTAAAATATTGAAAAATAAATAACATTTTGTTGATGCCAGATGCATACACTGGAATTATTACATCAATTATGTGTTGATTCGTTAATTAAACACAGTGTTACTTTAAAAATATCAATGTGATTTCTAGTAGACTGGACTGAAACAAACAAACACAGGCATCTTCTCATGGATCTCAGGGGAATTTGTCTTAATATTAATGTTTTATATCTCAGTTTGACATCATTATTATGGAGTTTAGAGACACATTCATCGCTTCAGAAATAATGTCTCTCATTTGATGGTTTGGTGCATCGCAACTGAGACATGGTGCAAAAATAAACGTACTGTTTCCCCCCTAACATACATAGATAATACATAGACAGATCAAAGTGAATCATTAGAGTTTCTTTTATACCTTACTGTATGTACATGCACAGGTGAATATCACATATCCACGTTTTTACTTTGGAGCGCTCTCATGAATTACCACATCATAAATGCTGCATGTATTCTGTGCAGGAGCGAATACATTACTACAACAACAACAACAACAATAATGAAATATGTGCTGGAAGTAAATGGAAATCTCTGTGGAGTGTTTCAGCTCTGTGTACTATATGAAATCCTGAGGCCACAAACGAAGACAGATTGAATTCAGAGCCTGTGGAGAGACACTAGTTTGGAAATAAAGTTGTCTGAGGTGTGTTCGAGTGACGGTCTGACGCTGAGAGAGAAAAACACACACACACAAAAACACAAAATTGTAATGGTTTTAATCCTTTAATATCTCAGCTGGATGATGAGCATACTGAACAGGCTCTTTCCTCTAACAAACCTTGTGCGAGTGCATGTCCGTGAATAAAAAATGCAGCATGTACTATGTAGTTCAGTTTAGCCTGCAGTGGTTAGTTTAGTTTCCACGGTAACTTTAGCCCTGCTTCTTTGTGACTTTTTTTGTTGTGTTTCGAAACAATGTGCAATCAAGCGTGAAGCACACTTGGATAATTTCATCAGGTGAATTAATATCGAAGCAGCCGAAGCCGTTCGTAACCATGACTCATTCTTGAGTCTTCAATATGACTTGATTAATGCTGCAGACTCTGGACTCTCTGGGAGCTTTCTTTGACTTTCAGAGCTTCAGGTGTGTGTGTTAGTGAGTGTGTGTGTGCATCCGGACATTCATCACTGATTGCAAAAACCTTCATCTCTTTAATTACATCATTTTATGTCATTATACCATCTGTGGTCCTCTGTCAGAGATAACAGAAAGTCAGTTTTCCGCTGCCGGCTCCACCCACCGAGCGACTAAACCCAGTTAGACGTGGGTGACTTTAGCATAAATGTTCCTCTTGGCTTTTTATTCAAACAGGAAGGAGCCGAGGCAACAAAAAAAAAAAAGAGACGACATGAAGGAAGACAAAGAAGTTCCCTTGTTTTTCAAACAGGCTGCAGTAGTGATGGATTATAAAAATGTATTTTGCTGACGCGGTCGTAGTTAATGACTCTCACTCCCACCATCTCCTAATAAATTTCCTCATGAGTTTTATCAGTTGTTATACGATGAATTTTGATCCCTACTTTGTAAAGTGTGACGGTGCAGGAAGAAGCACGGAGCTGGTTATTTTTAATTTCTGTTTGCTTCACGCTGCCCTAAAAGGGGTTTGTGATGGATGATGCTTCAATTAGCTTGGATGAAATATTAACAGACGGAAGCCGATCTGATCTGATCATTAGGAGACTCTTTTAACCCTTTTCTCTGCATCTTGTTGGAATAAAATGATTCTTACAGACAGATCTGAAGTTGCTCTCATGGTTTATTGAACTGATTTACATGAGAAGTGAGTTACAGTGATATTAATCAGGCCTGTATATGAAGTCATTGTCAGTTTAAAGGATAAGTTATGCATCAAAAGATCATTTACTCACCCTGACAATCATTTGAGTCGTTTTCGAAATTGCCCCAATTTGTACGTATATCCAATAATGCGAGTCAATGCAGCCTCTAAATAACACATTATGGCAAAATTTGTTCATTTCGCCAATATTTTGTGATGATACACTAGTGTTAGCCCGTGGTGGCATGTTATCAACATCCGGCTCCTCCAGGTTGACCTACTAACCTCTGATCTGGATGATGTCATCTCCGACCGGTGCCCGGCTCGTTCTGATATTCCGCTTCGGCATTTGGGTCCTTTTTAGCTCAACTAGCCAGAGCTGTAGTGAGGATCCAGGCTGTGGAGAGGAAGCCTATGGAAGTTGAACTTCATCCAGTTGCTCATTTTGTTCTGACAAGTCAGAAACACGCAGAAACGGACCATAGCATTAGCGATAGCAAGTTAGCCGCGCCGCGCCGCCGTCGGAGATGACATCATCCAGGTCAGCGGTTAGTAGGTCAACCTAGAGGAGCAGGAATTGCCACCATTCGGAGGGGAATAACATTATCATCACAAAATATTGGCGAAATGAAGGAGTTTTGTGGATAATGTGTTATTTAGAGCTGCATTATATGGATATATGCGCCGCTCGATTGGGGCTAATTTCGTCAAAACGACTCCAAATGACACCAAAGTTGTCTGGGTGAGTAAATGATCGTATTTGATGCTAGAAATAAGGTCCAGGTTGTAAAAAACGAAAGTTATCCTTTAACTTGTGCAGCTGCAGCTTGTACGTCAATAATGCAGGTCTGAATTGTGCCATGTTGGACATTTAACACATGTTACAAGGACTTTAAATACGAGGTGATACCAGCCTGTTGAACTGGTATCATCTTTAAAGGGACAGTTCACCCAAAATTCAAATTTCACTCATTATCTACTCACCCTCATGTGGACTAAGAGCTGTGAGAATTTGCGGAGTCCTCCGTTCCTTCTCTGAGTTACGGGGGGAGGGGGGTATTTGTCCATATAATGGTTGTGAATGGGGCTCACTTTTCTTCGTCCAAAAAGACACACCAAAAAACATCCACACACCTCCATACTGCTCGTCTGCGCATCATGTTTACTGACAGCATACAGTATTCGACCTGTAGGAGTCCGACTGCAGAGCATGTACATACAGTAAAGGGTTCCTGTTTTCTAGTTCATCACATTTCAGCCTTGTGTGATGTGTTTGTTGTGTTGTTGATGTTCATATTCATCTTGTGGTTTGTCTTTTCTCCCCAAACCTTAATCCGGGTGCTTTAGTTTAAGGGTTTGTGGTTTGATTCGTAGTCAACCAGCGGTCTGTTGTGTAACAGTTGTGCCCCTGGACTGTAGTGCAGCAGATAATGAACACTGTGTTTTGTTCATTCAATGATTTATTATTTATATACTTTAAAAAACAATCCTATAATATCAGCTCTTCCTCTGTGTACAAACCAGTTTCACTTCACCCGCTGCAGAAATTCAGAATTCACACGGTGGTTGTTTTTTTTTTTTCTCTTGACCTTCCAGCGCTCACAGATTCATGAGGCAGCAGTATTGATTTAAACAGGTGTAAGGGCCCCTCACCTGTCGAGGAAATTGAATCATGTCAGCGGGTCGGCAGGTTATTGGACAGGACACCCTCACCGACGCCACGGGACACTTCTGTGTCAGGAGGGGCCAGACAATATTCACTTTACCTCACCTTTATATCACCGCGAAGAGGAAGAGGAGGAGGAGGAGGTGTGGAGGTCCGGAGCAGGTTTCTAAGAGAGCAGCAGCAGCTCTGACACTGAAGCAGCTGGAGAAAAAAAAGAGGTTAATAACATTTAATTCTTGGAACGAGCTCGCAATTCACATTCTGCTCAGATTCCTGACTTAATGTATTCAGGATCTGTGCTCATCCTCCTTGAGAAATCCAATGATATAGTTCTTTACTCTGTTGACTAAGCTAATTAAGTTTTTTTTTTGCCAAAAGAAAATACTCCATGTTTCATAATCAAAGCAACACTGTGATTAATTTCAATTAAAAACTTACAGCGCCGTTATCGCCATCGAGCTGTTAAAGAGTCATTGCGTGAACTCTGCTATTTCTTACAATGAGGCGTTTAAGGTCCAAGAGTTCCTGCGGTCGGTGAAGTGTGTAAGTGTGTGCGTGCGTGTGTGCGTACTCGTACTTTAAGGTGAGCATGCTCAGACTAATTTCAATCCCTTTTGTGAGTGGCTGATTATCACAATCTGTGGCTTAAGTTCAGGGGCAGCGGCAGCAGCGAAAAGCCCTTCAGAGCCAGCGAGCGAGCAAGAAAGAAAGGAAGAAAGAAAGAGACGAGGGGAGTGAGAGAAAGCGTGCGTGTGTGTCGGCATGGCCCAGAAAAAGTGTAAGTTCATGTTCTGATTGAGTTTAATCTTTTCTACCTTTTCTGTCTTTCTTTCAAGTAGCCGAGTTGATTGTGAACGAGCGCGGCGGTAGATGAATGGCAGCGGCGTTAATGTCTCTCAAACTTAAAGACCTTATTGTTTGTTGCCTCAGGGCTCTTCGCTCTTGATTTTTTGAAATCATTAGCATGTTGGAGACTTGTAATTGTATTTATTGAGCCTCACAATGTGACTCTTCAAAATCCTGATGTGAAAAAACAATTGCTCAGTCATTTTAAATTGCGACTTTCACCTCAGGTCGTCAGGTTTTTATAGAATCATGCGGAAAAGTAGTAAAAAAAGTGGTGAAGTTTAAAGTTTCTTTTCTTGTTCATAAAGTTACATGAGTGCGTTGAGCTGATTGTGAAATCCAGCAGGAATTTCTCACTGCAACAACAGGCAGATTAGTCTCGCTGAGCTCTCACTCTTTCACCCCCCTCCCTCCTTTCCTCCTTTCCTCCCCCTCCATCTCTTTCTCTCTAGTCCAGTTCTCCATCAGGGAATACAGACCTTCAGATCGCCACGAGGTCACGTCGCTCTTCCGCGACGGCGTCCTGGAACACGTGTACCCGGGCTTCTTCAAGTCCATGAGCAACCCGGACCACGTGGGCATCACTCTGAGCATCGCCATGGCGGGCTACGTGCTGGGGGGCAGCTCCTATTTCCAGGCGTTGCTGTTCGGCAGCGCCTGGGCCGGCCTCGTCTATTACTGCTGCCTCGACATCTACGAAGGCTACCTGAGGAGACGGCTGAGCGCCGACATGGCCGACGTTCAAGCCAATTACCTGGAAAAGCCAGATAACGGCTTCTGGGTGGCGGAGGTGGACGAGAACGGACAGTCCAAGGTTGTGGGGGTGGTGGCGGTGACCGGGAAGAGGAGTGAGGAGGTGGAGGAAGAAGAAGAGGAGGAGGGGGAGGAAGGAGCTGAGAGGTTTGAGAGCTGGAACGGCGGCGGTGCAATGGGAGGAAGCGCGCAGGACGGCAGCTATGGCGAGATGTCCCACCTGGTGGTGCTGTTCCCGTGGCGACGCCAGACCCTGGGTTCCCAGCTGATGCAGAAGGCGGCCGACTTCTGCAAAGAGCGAGGCTACGGCCGCCTCGTCCTGGACGTCAGCTCGCCGCAGATCGCCGCCCTCGGCCTCTACCAGAAGTTCGGCTTTGTTCAGACCGGATCCCACAGCAACACGCACGCCAACCGCTGGTTCTCCAAACTGGCCCGGATCAGGGTGATGCGCATGGAGAAGTTCATTTAACACTGATAACAACTTCAACTGTACAGCTCATTAAAGGAGAATTCCGGCCATTTTTGACCCCTAAATCGTTGTCCTGATGGTCACCCAGTGTTGGGCGGTGCAAAAACGCCACTAAAATTGATGCAGGCAAACTGGAGTTACCATGGCTACCCGGTGCTAGGGATAGCAACAACGCTAACCCATGGGGGCAATTCTTTCAACCACAACAAACACTCAGAAAACAATCAAATATCTCTGGTACATGACTGGAATCCTTAGAGACACCACTGAACTCATAGTGAACAGTAGAAACAGTAGAAACTTTGTGTTTTTGCATGTAGTCATCACCTCAGATAGCCCAACTCTGAAACGTCCTGGAAAGACATTACTATCTGATCACAGAGCGCCTGCTCTCCCCGCCACAGAAACAACACTTTTTCCTTGTTGTGATGATTTCTTTACAAAAATAAACGGTCAGAGATATTTTGGACATTACCACTGCACTGCCCCACTGTTTGTTTTAGTAAAGAAATCATCACAACAAGGAAAAAGTATTAGTTTCTGTGGCGAGGAGAGCAGGCGCTCTGTGATCGAATCGGGGGAGTGTGTTCCCTGGGTCCTATGTTCCCCGGTCGCAATACATACTGGGGAACACAGGACCCTTTTTCTGAAAAAGTCTTTTTACTAAACTTAACCAACTCCTTTCTTCATTGCCTAAACCCAACCAATGGGACAATTCCACGTCTCACTCAAAGTCACAACTCAACTTCTCAATCAAAAATAGGCAAAAATCTCCGGTCCCATGCAAAGTGGGGAACATAGGACCCGGGGAACATAGGGATGACCCCATCGGATAGTAATGTCTTTCCAGGACGTTTCAGAGTTGGGCTATCTGAGGTGATGACTACATGCAAAAACACAAAGTTCCAGTCATGTACTGTACCATATTTGATTGTTTTCTGAGTGTTTGTTGTGGTTGAAAGAATTGCCCCCATGGGCTAGCGTTGTCGCTAACCCTAGCGCCGGGTAGCCATGGTGTAACTCCGGTTTGCCTGCTCCCCCCAACACTGGGTGACCATCAGGACAACGATTTAGGGGTCAAAAATGGACAGAATGCTCCTTTAAGATTATTCCAGTTAATTTATCCTCCATGTCTCATTTAATGCACACAAAACAACCAGATCTGACCTCTGGCTGAAGATCTGGTCACTCGTATCTCCAGCTTGTTGCTTTATGCTAGTTTGAAGAAAATACATTAAATTTCATGTTTTATGTTTTTTCTCTTTTTTCTTCTTTTTTTCCACAAAGCAGCATTAATGATCTGAGTTTCCTTGTGTTTCTTCTCGCCTTGATGTATTATGTATACACCTGCACCCCTGACAGACCGGTTGCCCACAACCACAGAGAACAATGAGATTAGTCAACTCCTTCTCTGTTTATTTATAATTTGCATAGAGGAGGAAAAACAAATCTTGATTCCTTTCTTTGTATTAAATTAATTATCAAGCGTTAAACAAGAGAGGAAAAAAATACAGTCACATTCAATTATCTATTGTTCTCCTGTCCACCAAAGAAAATAAATCTATAAATCTATATATATATTAGAGAAAGGAGACTGTAGTCATTTGGAAGCAGGAGAACTTTCTTTTAAGCCTCTTTCCAGGGAGAAGTTGAATCCCTCTGCCTCAGAGGAATTAATGCCAGCTGACTTCTAAGACCTCACAACTCTTTGCTTAAAATACCAATGAAAAATGCAATAGTATCAGGACATAGGGAGGTTTAAAATTCTTTGGAGCTAAAAGAGTTTGTGTGTGCGTGCGTGTGTGCATGCGTGTGTGTGTGTGTGTGTGTGTGTGTGCATATGCGTATGTGTGTGGCATAAGAAAGAGAGGGATAAGCAGTTCAGTATACCGCAGCCAGGTCATCACACACACAGCAAATACTCAGATTATCGACACCCTAACAATAGAGAGAGAGAAAGGCTTAAGTGTTTCCACATCGATGGTCTTATGACATATTTATGTGACGTCAGAGTGAGTGGACACACACACAGAGGTGAAAGGGATCATGGGAAACAGAAGCTGTGACGAAAGTTGTCCCGTAGTTTATGAAATAGAGATGTCACGATTATAGACTTTCTATGTATGATTATTGTTGGAGAAATAATCATGGAATTACGATTATTATGCATTAATTAATTTCACAACACTATTAATGTATAGAATCAAATATAGTCAAAATATAATAATAACATTACTAATTATTTACACAAAATTGTCATCTATACCAAATGTGTAAGTTGTGTAAGTGTAACATCTGCCGGGGGGGCAAAATTGAGGCACGAGCCTGATGCAGCCGCGGCGTTCCTGCTGAAAAATAAACGTCCTTGCTCTGTGCTTTGGTTGGGTTTAGGCAATGTGGAAAGGAGTTGGTTAAGTTTAGTGAGAAGATCAGGTAGAGGCCAAGAAAGTCAATCAAATTCTCTGTTCTACAATAGCATTAAATGTGCTAGGTGCCTTAATCCTTTCTGTGACAGTTAAGGGTCCTGTCACTATGCCTTCAATAGGCTCTATGCCGAGCTGGCTGAAATCCAGGAAGTAGTGGTACTTCCTGGTTGGCACTACCTGAATTTCAGCCAGCTCCTTTATTTCCTGTCTTACATGATTGGCAAACTGATAAATCCAGGTGTGTCACACCTGGCTGGGTGAAATTCAGAAAGTACCAACCAGGAAGTACTTCCTGGATTTCAGCCAGCTCGGCATATAGCCTACTGACCACGCGCCCTGGCTACTTATTTGGCCAAGTGGTTAGCTCGCATGACTCATGCCAGTCTGGGGTTCGAAGCCCATAGATATATATAAAAACTAGATGACTCACCCGCCGCTGCTGTCCAATGACACAACGTAGTCAGAACGGCGGCCATCTTGGAACGGGCAACTCTCTCCCTCAGAGCATTATAAGCCTATGGTGCACATTCTGCTAGAATGACCACAACTTGCTCAGTTTTTGTCCGATTTCAAAACGGTTTGATTTTTTATGAACATTTATGCAGTTATGATGCAGCACACTCAAAATCACGGATAATTTTAATCGTGTATTTTTTTTGTAAAGTTAACATTATAGTGACATTATGCAAATAGTTAAAGTAATAGCTGCATACTGATGATTCATTTTTCACAGAGTTATAAATCGTTTTTTTAGTGAAGATGACTGGATCACCATCTACTGCACTGTAACTGCAGCCAGAGTCAGAGCAAGTTGCCCGTTTCAATATGGCCGACTGTGAGCTCCGCCTGCCTGTAGTCTGATCTACCCCCTTGTCGAAGCCTGCCCAGGCCCTCTTCACCTTGCCACATTCCGATGGCGGACATTTTTTCAGGTTCGGAATGGCACTCCTTTTCAAAGGGGCCGGCATTCCAAAACATGAAAGTAAACGTTGGGAATGGCGGCCCTTCGGAATGGCACCCTGGACCCCATCTGCCGATACGGTTCTGACATAATCTTTTTTGGAAAGTGACGGTATTTAGGAATCTTACGATCAATTAATTATGGTGTTTAATAACGCGATTAATTGTGAAAACAAGTAATTGTGACATCTCTATTATGAAATGATGTAAAAACAAACAATGGTAGCCTGATCTGATCCCACCCGGGGCCGAGGAGGGGTGCATCTGTTTCCTTTAACAAACCCGGTATTGTGCAGCATCAGCTAAACAATGTAGATTTATAATAATGTCATTTTTTAAAAACCTACATCGCCTTAGAAATCCCCCCAGAGGTGATTACAACCTGCAAAATATTATCAGCGGCTCACAGTAGCAGCTTATCGAGAGAAGAGCATGCGCCTGCGGACAGTTAAGGGGAAACATCAAGCAACCAATGCTGTGCACTGTGACAGGTGTGGCCTAAATGAGTTTCAAGAGGGAATACTGTATGGATGGAGAAGCCTGGCAAACACACATCAACACCAACACACACACTAACACACCATCAGAGGCCTTCAGGCATCAATCATTCCTGCTGAGGCTGTTGGAAAAAAAAATGAGGCGAGTGGCCAGCAGGCAGGTGCTGAACTAGCCAGAGGAAGATGAGGCTTAATGCCGGCCAACCTGTTGTCATCCTCGCACAATTACCAGTACAATTGGCCTCAAGGTAACGACAGCTTGATTGTAATTCCTCTCATACACATGCTGCACCGAACGAGCCAGCTGCCGACTCCTAGGTGTGTGTGTGTGTGTGTGTGTGTGAGAGAGAGAGATGGGAAACCTTTGCAAAATGCTCTCAACACAGGTCTGAACAGATGAAGCTACAGCTCCAATAAAAAGGTGTTCATCATCTTAGAGGTTGCCATGTTTTCATTTTCCTAAAGCATCGACTCAAAGAAGATTTAAAATAACAAATCAAGTCTCTATAAGTTATCTTAATTCAGCTATATTAAATCTAATATAAATATATGCATGTCTGGGTCTGTGTGTTGATAGACTACGGCTTAGATCAAACTACTAGACATCTAGACTGGGAATGACTTCTTTTCTAACTGAATATAACATGGCTGACTGAGAAACCACTGAGCTCACTTCACTCAACTCTTTTTTTCCTTAGTCTGCAAAAATTGAGCCAATATTTTCAGACTGACAGCTGCCATCTTGAATTTTTTCTAATGGTGAGAATGAAAACTCACTCAAGTCAAAAACATAAAGATCTTTCCCTTCCTCCTGATGTGTGTGCAGCATTTGCCTGCGGGGAGGTAGGTAGTTATTGTGGCTGGCTAACATTATCTTTATTAACAATAATCCACATACTCTTCTCTGCAAAGGCTCAACGCTCAGGATCTGTCAGTCCAACACCAAACAGACTCAGATTAGACTGATGACACGAGTGTTATTGTTGTTGTTTTCAAACCATTTCTATCCAACTTTGTGTTTTAAAGTTTCACCTCCCAGCAAACACGGTCGGACCCGGACGTGTTCGAGAGAGCCCGATTTGGTCGTGATCACGTCAAATCACAACTAGTCCGATCAGGCCCAGAATATGACCATATCACAACCGCACGAGCAAACCCGGACGTGTTCGAGAGATCCCGATTTGGTCGTGATCACGTCAAATTACAACTAGTCCGATCAGGCCCAGAATATGACCATATCACAACCGCACGAGCAAACCCGGACGTGTTCGAGAGAGCCCGATTGGGTCGTTATCACGTCAAATTACAACTAGTCCGATCAGGCCCAGAATATGACCCTATCAATCACAACTGCGCACGGATGGAATGTCTGAGAGGGGGGTCGTGATCTGGTCGTGATCGAGTCATATCATGACCAGTCAGAGAAATGGGATGTGGCAAAAAAAAAATTATACGACATAGTCAAAGATAAACCGTCTTTGATACAGTCTGATGCTGCGACCTCTTTTTCATACAGTCATGATTGCGACCGAGTTTTATTCAATCAAACTTTATTAACATAGACATGCATAGAAACAACAGGAGGCTAGAGTACGTAATAAAAAAATCACACCGAAAGAGCACAAGAGACGTTCTAAGTCTTCTTTATGAAAATCATAGGTGAAAATACAAAAAAAAAAAAAAAAAAAAAAGTGAAGTGGGCGTCATCTGATGGATCTGACCTACGACCCAGCACGTGATGTCATTCTCCAAGACGCACACACGGTGCTGCAGCTGCACGTTCAACATCAACAGGACACAGTTACTCAGCGCGAGTAAACCAGCCCTGTAAGTAACATTTTCATGATTTCGGAGTTTGATTGAAGTAAAATAATACTGTCGAAAGTGGTAGCCGAATTATCTGTATCTCGTAAACTGGGTCACACACACTCACAAAAAACTAGGCCTGCTAGCAGCCCGCTAGTAGCATTGACCGCACTCAGTCCCAACACAGCGATGCTGAGACAATGGTCATGTAAGTTCCTTGACTGTACTATAATTTATAGTATGCCAAATAGCAGCAAAGAAAATACCACCAGAACAACGAAGTACTTAGTTATTTTCTCGCCGAATTACTAAAACTAGCTCGTTGACCTAGCTGCTGCTAACGCCTGCTGCTAATGCTAATAGCATTAGCGCTTGTTGCAGTTCAAATTGAGCCGCTGCTCCTCTCGGCTGTCCGCAGCAGTTCATGAATCATTTTAATGAAAGAACTGCTGTTCCCATCACTACTTTATATGCTTTTAAACTGCAAAAAGAAGGCTTTTACACACAGCTGTGTAAACATGAAATCTTTCAAACTCTGACATTGTACATGTTATTGATTTTGTATTACAGATGCCATCAAACACTGGGACAAGTCTGATGACAACGGCATAGGCTAAATGCTGATTATTTAATCCTCAAAGGTCTGGTGGAGGGAAGAACAACAAAAGGAACCCTGCAAACAACATGGCATCTGATGGCGTCATCTTTCTGTTTCTGTTCATTTGTCAAACAATAAATGGCTCTGTTTGAATTAAATGAAAGTTTTGTGTCTGTTTTTCAAAAATATTGTAGGTATTGAAATTAATGAAATGCTACATTTTGTAAAAGACGATTTGTCATCACGTTGCCTTTTGCATATTGCTTTAACAATGATAGTGCAAAAAAAAAAAAATGAGTTGGCACTTTTATCTTGACCTTATACGTGTAGTAATGGGCCAGATCACAGCTGAATTGGGGGACATCAGGACGTAATTTCCAGGACATGGTCACCAGGACGTCCTCTCGACGACATAAAATTGACCGGTATGTGGTCGGTCAGGGTCATTAAAAAGTGGTCGAGGTGATGTCCTGGTAAAGACGTCCTGAAAAAGACGTCTAAAACATCGCCAATTACACCCGAATTTGGCCTAGTCCGGAACGTCACCGAATGACGTCAGCTCGACGTTAACCGGACGTCATTTGGCTTGCTGGGCTTCAAGTGAAACTTTTCATACTACCACATTTAAATCATGAAGCAGCTCTAGCTTCTATATTAATACTGTTTGAGTGTCAAAACCTCAGTCCACAGAGAAATACACACTCAGACTTAGCCTTAAAGAGGAACTAAGCAGGATTTCTCCGGTGGCTATGCTACATTTTTACCTTAATTAAAAATCTCTGGACTAATTGTGATAGTTAACTACATGATTTGTGACTTATTACAAGTGAGAGTGGAGGCTCTGTGCCTTCCACCTGGCGCCTTATGGCTGAAAACCAACCTTGTAAGATCAGTGTAGTGACTCGGTCGCCGCCGCGGTGTCCCAGCTCTCGTCTCTGCAGCACCGCGACACAAACGCACTCCGTAACTGGCAATCTTTGTTCATGATGGTTAAAGCAGATATCAGTGGAATGTTTTTGTTAATATAAGTCCTAAATAGTCCTATTTTCCGTCAGCAATCACTTACATGGAGTGTTTCAGCCGTAACACGAGTCTCTCCGTCACTCTGCTCTGCTGTAAACCCAGGAGAAAATTTTCCTTGTAGGATACAAGTGTTATCCAATGAGGAGAGAGAACGGCATGAAGGGCTGTGTGTGCAGCCAAGGGGTGCGCGTGAATGTGGTGACGTAGCACGAGGACCAATAGATGCCTGACGAGGGCGGGGGCTGCTAACTCATGGTGCGTTCAAGGAAACTCGTACTTTGTGTTTTTCCTTCCTGTGAAGTCATACCAGTTCGATCTGGTACGAGTTCACGGGTCGGAAGTTACGAGTGGCCGTTATAGTGACTTTCACAGGCAACAGGACGGTAAAAACACGAGTTACGGGTTGCCTGGAACGCTACAGAGTCGTAGTTGTGACTTGAAGCTGTAACTTATGGTTTCAAAAGCCTGCCTTGACTGCAGCATTAGCCGAAACGGCCGTACCGCTGATATCTGCTTTAAGACTACACAAACACACATGTTGTAACATTGTATAACGTCATCGCTCCATGTATTGGTTTTTCGCCAGCTTCGCTGTAAACAAATGCACATGGAGGAGAGGAGGGTTAGCAAAACAGCGGAAAAGCGTCCAAACTTGCATAGTTGCATAAGATGCTTGGGCCCGGATCTGAGTACACTTCAGTTCATTTCAGGCTAATCAGGCTTTCCAACAATACAACATACAACACTAATGTATGAGTTTTATTAAAGGGGAGAAATGATTGACTGAAAAAAAGTCTCCGAACTGTTTTTGAAGAGTTTATATCAAAGAAAAACCATATTTTTGTGTATTTCGTAATTGCAAAGACCTTCTTCTACTCTACTGCAAACTTCAAACCAAGCGTAAACTGCCACTTTGTTTACATATGCAAGTGTATTCAGGCGCTGAGTAAGGTTTGACCAGCAGGGAGGCGAGGATAAAGGAGCAGTTGTGGGGGCACGGTACGAATCAATCTATCCTAATGTGTATTTTTATTTGAACTCGGGTTCATTGTTGGCTGAACTGTTGAACTGACTGACTGAGTGGTGCTACATCTACTCTAACAGCTGGGAAGCAGAGGAGCACTTCCAGTACATAGGTCTGAATTACAGAGACGAGACTCCGTGTAAACGAACCTCATTACATGTGTAGCTGCTGCCAAAGGAGGCAGAGGAAGAGCTGAATGTAGGACAGGAGGGAGGGAGAGTCGTCGGTAATGAGGCTTTGTTCTAACACTTGTGATATTTGAAAGCAGACATGTATTTCATAATTCATATGGCTTTTCAGAGATGTAAAAAAAACAGTTTTTTTTTATTGTTGATCAGTATAAAAAATGCATCAAATCTCCTTTGATTCAATGTTTTAAAACAATGCGGCACAACAACTTTGAGCTGGGGTGAACTACAGTTTTTCACAGATCCAGTATACTGTATGCAACACTTGAGTTTTCCTCCTCACCAATACGGGTCCAGAGTCCAACTGCACATTTCTGTTTGGTTTGTGAGCTTCCTATTTCTTATTATAGGTGGTTATACATAACAAAACCTGACGGGGACTTTTTAATCCATCTGTCATTATTGGACTGGAGGTCTTTCCAGGTGGAGATCAATGACATAGGCAGAGTCTCATCAAAGGATCAGCTCAAGAAATCCTATTGGAAAACATTCCTTTGTCCACTATGTTTAAGGGGCGGGACGGTGAGTGTGTGTGTGTATGTGGTTTATTTGTGAGCAGGGATTATCTGCAGCATTCCTGTGTGCATTCTCCTCCACCATGAGGCATCTCCTTGTGATATCGTATTAATCAGTGTTGCATCAAGACTGAAGCCATCAGAGCCTATCATGGGAAAAGACTTAATAATATATCTTAAAGCAAACTAACTTTGGTGCCACTTTCCAAAGCAATAATAAAGCGAGTGATCAACATTACCCGGTGTGTGTTTGCAAACAGGTCTGTCTCTGTTTCTGCATTAGCGCTCTTATTGAATGGGCAACGATTGTGGAGATTAATTGCATCAGGATACCGGTTGCTGCTGCTGCTGCCGCCTATGTGCTGCTGTGTGAGAGCCAGAGGTAGATTTGTTTGGATCATACATCATCATATGCTGCTCATCACTGGCTTGCATAATCACCTTTCATCCCTCTCTCTTCTCGGTAGCACCACAGGAAGTTGCTTTTTTTTTTTTTTTTTCTGTTTTTGGCCGTGCCACTGAATTGAACTTAACTGCAGAAGATAACACCTGGCCAATTACTCTGGGTATTAAATCACAAGTAGCCTAACAAAGCCATATAGGCACTTGCACACAAACAGAGATAGCTTATCCTGCACTGTCAATTTGCTGTGTTTTTATAGGAACCTGACGTTATGCAGAATCTGCACTTCCTTACGCTGAATAATTGGACAATTATTCGCCGTGTGGTTCGAGAATGATAAATATGTTTCCTCATAAGAGCAGAGCATTAGACCGCAGTGCACAACAGCAGATACTTACACATTAAAGTACGACAAACATCGGAGAAAAATGTGCTAACTGGACTTTAAGTTATAATGCAGCACTGGAACATGTATATAAGCATAATTAGGGTCTCGTTATTATTCCAAATGGGGAAATCAAATCACGAGTTGTTTGTTAACCAATGAGTTTGTATAGAATCTGTTTGCACCACAGTGAACCTAAACATCGTGGATAAATGTTCCAGACGTTATTAAGCAGAGGCTCGTTTGCTGAGCTCCGGCTGCACTGTGAGAGAGAGAAAGGACTGTGGGGATTCGGTCAAGGAAGTAATTGGACACAACAACAACAGAAAAATTGATCACAGCTGTTGTAATTAGGAGGAATATGGGACAATCAATTTTTTTCATGTTTCAGGCTTGCAGCGGAGACACCCACAGTAACTGCATTTCGATAGACTCTGATCCCCTTAAGGTGCACTTAAGCTGATGGTGTAATATTTTAGTTTTGCATGGAGCTAAAAAAGCACAAAACACCTAAACCTATATGACCACAAGGTTAATTTGAGATATTTGTCCTGGTGGCTTTGTTAATAACAAAACACATGGTTGATTCATTAGTGGATTAATTGACAATCCAACAATGTATATACTCAAAGACGGCGTGTGCAATTTAATTCATTCATAGAAAATAAAAAATATTCTGAATATCACACAATAGATTGACATCAGAATATTTTGTCACAGTGTTAATTCTTAGTTACTGCCTCTGTGGTTTGCAGTGAGTGAAAAGTCACACTAATTAGCATAAATATGAGCAAATAATAAATTAGCTAATTCACAGGTGTCAGTGTTTGTGCACACCACACCTGGCTTGTTAGCATATCTAATATATATATTAGATTCATTTACTCAAACAACAAAATACAATCCCAAGGAGGAAAAGAAAAAAATTTAACAAAAACTTAATGACAACAGGACTGTGAGAAAAAAAACTGGCAACAAGACAACGAAGACGAGGACTATTTGAACATGAAGTAGGGGGACACAGGGTGAACCAATCGGGGGGCAGCGTTGACAATCACAACGGAGGGAAAATCACACAAAGGGAGGAAGTCGGGACTGGAAACGAGAGGGAAAAGGTGAGTACAAAATAAGTACTAGTAAGTGCATGACAAGACTGGACATGAGCGACTTAACTAAACATGAAAAACACAAAGGAAACTAATCAAGACACGACAAAACAAGACATTACAAGCCCAGCTATGCTATGCGAACACTTACAGTTGTCACCCAGTCTTGGCTCCAGACACACCCACATCCTTTGGATTAGCAGGAAGTCAGGGGGCCGAGTCACACCTGGGATCCACTGGCGTTCGTTATCGTCTGCCAAGACGCCGATGCCTGTTCATTTTCTATGGGACGCGTCGAACTGTTAATGACGCACCCTCAAACAGCTCAACTTTATGCAAATGAATCCGTCCGACAAAGGGGCACTGTCCAATGGTGAGCTTGTCCACTGTCCGTGCCTCTCAGTTAACTCGCCAATCAGTGTTCCCGCCTACCAAAGCATCACATCCGGCAAGAAATCACAATGACGCCAGTGGATCCCAGGCGTCAGGCGCTGAAGCCAAGATGGCAACAGCAGAGCAGTTTACTCTGAGCTTCAGAAATATTGGACACGGAGCAGACTTCAAATCATAGTCAACAATTGCTGCATAATTGCTGCGTTTCATTTTAGTCATGTTCTGTTCTCTATCCTTGTTGAAAATGTAAATGTTAAGGCTGATTCACTGCAAACACAATTTACCTGAGGGTATGAATAGAGTAACCTTTGACCTTTTACCATGCGTTTAGTATTGTTACTGTAAACCCTGAGAACCCGTCATTTCAATTAAAAAGCATAATGTTCCCTAGAGTTAAACAGTCGTTTCATATCATACTGTAGAATAGGTGTCGGATCAGAAAACGCATGGATTAATGTGATACAACAGATGCTTTAATCTACTTATTTGGTGCTATGGTGCAGAATGATTTAAAGGTGGGAGCCACATAGGCAGGTGAAAAATGCTGCACTCAGTAGAGATAATGTCCAACCATTAATAACTAAAAGAAGACCCACATGTATTCTTTATCATAGAGGAGACATATTGATGAGAATCTCTGAAACAGACATAGTAACCTCCTGATACCTGCGTTTACTCTGTCATGTCCTGTTCTCATGCTATTTTTTAAACATCTGATACTTTAATATCTCCTTTATACAAGATGGAATAAAATGTTAATCTACACCCTACTCACCTCCACCTGCAAATACTTTGCATACAGTCTTTAATTAACACTATTTGACAAGTATAAATCATAATTCAATATATTTTAGAAATCATTACTTTCTGATGACACACAGAATAACTTCATCATATCTCCGAGGTTCCAGACGTATTGAAGGAAGTAGAGGAAAATAATCCCCTACGTCCACAAATGGCCAGTAGGAGAAACCATTAAAATCCGGCTTTGATTGATCTCTATGTTAACTAAAGACTTTTCAAAAGTTATGTGACAGGGAAGCTGGAAGACAGCGCTTTTTTTATCACGCACGTTCAATGAGTCACGGATTAAGTTGTGCTGCAGTGAGGATATCTGGCACGTGTCACGGTGCAGGAGTGAGGAAGGGGAGGATAATGTCTCAGTCTGGCCTGATGTGATTTGTGCTTCAAGAAAGAAGGATAGACCTGTTATAGGAAGCGGCGAGCGAGGATACAGGTTATACGGCGCTCGTCGCCATCTGTTATGTAACTCCATACATGCCAGCTGCCAGATCAAGACAGATTACACATTTGTTAACTGTGCTGCTGCTGTTTGTTTTTGCTCCGCTGCAGATATCTCAGCGTTTTTAACCCTCCCTTGTTGACGTTGTGTCTCCTGAAGCTGCCACCTCCTCTTCTCATTCCGGTCCATTTACATGTATGAACAATACTTTAGCCCCCGCTGCATATTTCAAAAAAGGGATAGTTAAAGTGTCAAATTAGAGCCATTATTGTCTGGGATGCTGACAGTCTGTGAAGTATTGGCTGGAAGAGAGCGCAGTGGGATGTGTGTATAAATCTGAAAGGCTGTCTGTGGGTGAGCTGTATGTATGTGTGTGTGTTTTTTTTCTTTTTCTTTTGTGTCACAGTCTGCAGCGAGCGAGCAACAAGACAAAACACAGTGTGACTGGAGAATGTGCAAGGTGAGATGAGATGTGATCTCTAGAGTGAATCAAATGGTTCAGACGCCAGGTATTGACTGCCTTTGGAAGCTTAATAGGAGATTTAATAGGCCCAGACAGAGAAACAACTTACATTTTTCATGATGCTATTTCTCAGGGGGATTAGTGTTTGGACAGGCTGACAAGCCCCACACCATATTTATAAACAGTCTGTTGTGGACTCTACGACTCGAGTGTCTCTGAGGATCAGTTTGGGCTGGATTCGTACTTCTCGAGCCGAAGGGCCGGAGTAGATCTCTCTGAAACTAAAACGCGGAGAGACACCTGCTCGAAGAAGAAAACAGCTCTGTGGATAAATACCTTTTCAACAGTTTATCATAGGGAGCCTGCAACAGTAGATTAGGGCTCAGTATAAATCTCCATATTCAGTCAAAAAAGAAAAGATGAGACATGTTTAATGCAAAGTGCAGAGATGTGTCGAGTTTTTTGAAGAATTCTTTTGGGGGTTTGTTTTCTTGCTGTCGTATCAGGAGTTTGATGGAGGGTTGACATCAGTGTGGTATCTCTGCTTCCAGCTGAAGATCTCACCACTCACTTACACTCGAGACAAAGACTGATCCCAGCGCTGGGAGCTTTCACGCCGACCTTGTTTGGTCCAGGTCCCGATACCGATATGCCCGGCATCGGATATTGGTTCGATACAGGGCATAAGTACTCGTACTCG
Source organism: Decapterus maruadsi (assembly GCA_030347415.2). NCBI lineage: Eukaryota > Metazoa > Chordata > Actinopteri > Carangiformes > Carangidae > Decapterus > Decapterus maruadsi. The sequence goes on from CM064899.1 coordinate 29,871,026, forward strand.
TACTCATAAAAATTACCACAGATACTGCAACATCGATACCACTGTACTGCAGGACACAGTTTACAGGACTTGACTGTGTGGCAAGGTGAAGAGGGACCCGGGCGGGCTTTGAACCCCAGACTCCCGGGTCGGAGTCATGCACACTAACCAGTCGGCCAAAGTGACATCCCCTTGGCCAAGTAGCCAGGGCACATGATCAACTGGAGGCATAGTGACAGGACCACCACTGTCACATCTCTCCCCCTCTTTTCACAAGCACGTCCTCGTGCTTCCACGCAGGCTGCCACACATTCGGAATCCATGGACCTGCCACATGGATCCTGCCAACAACGCCAGAATGTGGCAAGGTGAAGAGGGACCCGGGCGGGCTTCAAACCCCAGACTCCCGGGTCGGAGTCATGCGCGCTAACCAGTCGGCCAAAGGGACATCCCCTTGGCCAAGTAGCCAGGGCACATGATCAACTGGAGGCATAGTGACAGGACCACCACTGTCACAACTGCAAGGCGGGCAGCAAGGAGTCATGTCAGCAGTGTGGAAATATTTGAAATATAAAATTGAGTTCACTTTTTTTTTTTAAATCTTAGACAGTAGGCAGTGCCATGTTTATAAAAGCAAAATATTAAATGTCAGTAGGCTATATGACAATTTTTTTTTAATTTGTTATTGTACTGCAGTGAAACTTGTGACAGTCACCCATTTCCAAGAAACACATGGGCAGGAATGTTGTTCAAATTTCTGTTTCTGTGTGAACCAAACCAAATTTGCAAGTGTGAAAGTTCCCAGGACTACAGTCCAGACCAAAGGAGTTGGTCTCAGACCACAATTAACCATGGTTCAGACTTTCGTACCTTTAACAGGAAGTTGTGGTGGTTAGCCTACATATGTTAGCGTACATGATTTGAGGCTGTTTTTCTTTTCTTTCTTTTTTTTTCCGCCTTTGGTTTTATCTCAGTCATAGTTTGATAAAGACGGAAAAATAGGTAAGGGATTGAACCCAGGCTGTCAGGGCATGGAGCTGAGCCTAACTCACAAGCGCTGCGCCAGGTGAGCCTGGGCGCCCTGAGTCTGACACACAGTGTAGTTTAACCTTAATTTACTTCCAATTCTAGAAAGTCACAGACTTTTACTTTTACTAAAGACAGGTCTTTAAATCTAACTCACTGTGCTTGGCAATAAAGAGATGTTCAGAGGTGTTAGAGCAAAACCCTCTTTACATTTGTCTTCCCTCTCTCCTGCTCTTTCTGCTTGGTATGTGTTAGGGTTGATTATTCCTGTTGTATAGGAGCTGTAGTGGAGGTGAGGTAGCCTGGAGTTTTCATTTCCCTTCAGTACTCTGCCTGGGATTGAAATGCTTTCTTGGCTTTTCTCCTACAGAGGATTTACAGACTGAGTTGGTAGTTGTTGGATGTTTGCGAAGCCTTTCGTTCCATTGTGGTAACGCTGCTGCTGTTGACGGACAGCTAGCACACACTCGCTTTGCTCAGCTCATTGCAATGGGGGATGGTCGTCGTCGTTTACGGCATACAGCAGCTTCATGGCGTTACAACCGATGCAGTGCATGTAGTATCCACCTACCAGGAAGTAAACGTCTCTCAGTGGAGAGTGGCCAGTGCCAAGAGACTGGTTAGGACCGGGCTAAAGGTGAGGCTCAGTGTATGGGAAGTACTCCTCTGCTTCTCACGCAGTGTCTAAGCAGCTTGGAAACCAGAGCCGCTTAGTCCTAGCTTAGCTTCCCAGGCCAGGTTGGAGATATAGGCCCAGTCATCTCTCATCCCTTAACAGAAGCACGTGGCTTCGAGTGGCCTCCAAAAGGAGATACCCCTTGACGATGAAGTGAGAAATGTTAGAAGTAGAGACCCTACAAAATGGGACACCACTTAGTGTAGTCGATGTGTCCACTACGTTACACGTAGCGACGACCTAGGAGCCACAAACGCGTGGTGGGTTTTCATTCAGGTTTGAAAATGCCACACATTTCCTTATATATATATTATATTGAAAGCCTTGTCGGAATCGCAGTATGTCGGAATGGTGGTATGTTGGAATGGTGGGATGTCGGAATGACAGCATGTAACCGAACATGGAAAACTGAGTGCTAGGGCCAAAATGTGGAAGTGGTTAAAATGGGACAAGACCATAATCTGTCCACCTAGTCCTTGTTCGGCCCGTGGTCTCCTCCTAGTTGGACATGCTAGGAACAGCTCCTTACCTCCTCCTTACCAGATGCCCGAACCACCTCGAGTCTCTCTTTGATGACTGAACGTCTCACCTTATCTACTGTAGAAGGGAAACCCCATGCAACCACCCTCATGAGAAATGTCATTTTGTCCGCTTGCATCTGCAACCTCGTCCTTTTGGTCATGACCCATCGCTCATGACTATAGGACAAGGCTGGAAACGGAGACAAGAGTGGCTTAGTAGATGGAAATATTATCAAGTCAGTCAGTTTATAGCAAATTGTAGCTGCATGTTCACAGTTCATTTATTCAAAGGAGTCGTGAACCTTTGACTTTTGGCTGCTGGTTGGTTCCAGTACAGAAACGAATGATAAGAAGTTATCTACACAAACAAAATTTGCAAAATTTGAATCGTGGTGCACGTCTGAATCTGGCTGAATGACCAAACCGTAGTACAAAAAAACCCACCACATTAATTACATGTGGTTCACGCCTCCCTGCATAGATAGACAGACACAGACAGGAGGTTGATATCAGGGAAAATGAAATGCATACTGCGTGCAGACTCTGCATCTCTGTGGCTGAGCTGGCAGCAGCCTCAGCCATCCGACGCTCTCTGTCTCTCTCCAGGGGGAATAGATTTAGTTGGATTTTTAATTATCCAACTCTGATTTCTAAATTAGTTTTTTATGCCAAAACTAATAATCACAATAGACAGTGACAGATCTTCGGAGACTTGAATCTGCTTATGAAGAGACAGATTGTTCTCTCTCTCCTGGGCCATCGGGGATTTCCAACCTCACTTAGAGACCTATAAGCAAATAAAAACACTTGTAAGACAATGAAATGACACAATCACACCAAGGTCTTAATTATTATTCTTGTCGGGCGTGAGAATAAGAACTGCATTCACAGCTCATTGATACTGGCTTTGCTTTAGTTATTTTGCAATTTTAAGCACTCAGCTGGATATTTCCTGCAATTGTTGAATGAAAATCACCCCCAAAAAAGAAAGAAGAAAAACGTGTTTTTGGTGTAACTAGTGTGTGTACTTGCACAGAAAGCAAATGTGCAGATGTCACACAGACAAATAAATACAAATGCATTGATGTTTAGGAATCTAACACTGGAATCTGCAAAGAGAGGCAGATCCTGCAAGGAGGAGACAGTGTCTTCAAATCACAGCAATAAGTCTTCCTCTCCAACTCAATGAAAGCCCACCCATCCGTCCACCCACACTCAGACTCACTGTCACCACTGTCACACACACACACACACTTCTAGACAAAACCTTCATCCTTCATTTACTGGCGCTGCCCCACTGTACAGCCCAGCCACCGCACCAATATCACTAAATTTGACCAGGCTGCACCTCGAGGCCGCCTCCACCGGTGCTGCGAGCCGAGAACACCTGATTATTACCCAAAGACAACACACTGTGTGGCAGCCGGCAGCCTGGACAGCTGCTCCAGAGGAGAGGATAGATAGACAGATGGATATTTATTAATTCTGTGTGCTGCACAGAGACTGAGCAGTCGGCCTCGCATCTCTGCAGAGTCCTCACTAGGGGTGTACCTGAACCTGAATACGTATTCGGAGGTACACGAATAATGCTTTGATCCCGAATAGTTTTGCTGTCCGAAGTTTCTCCTCATTATTCGGGAGCTTTTTTCTAAAGAAAAAGAAACGTTTGGATCAGCAACAGCACATAACCAGGTGATTCTGGTTCACACTCCAACACAGTAGGTGGCGCTAATGCACCGTAACGTTGGTGCGCCCGCCATAGAAGCACAACACGAGTAGAGTCACCCTGTTTCATTTGTGTCTAGTTAGGATTGCTAAGAAACAGCAACTCCCTGCATTGCAATACAGTAGACAGGAAGTGCTCACTGATAGTTCCAGGGTCACCGTTCAACAACTTAGCATTTTTCTCAGAGAATAATGGGAAAAGAAGTGTCACAACCCCCGTGAAACGACTCATTTCACTACCAGAATTTGATCCTTTCAGCCCTTTCAGTCCAATCCTTTTAGTCCAATTACGAAAGTCTAGAAGAGCTGCACGATTAAATTATTTTATTCCCATTCTAGTTAGCCGAGAGCTAAAGTGGAATTAGCTGGCTAGCTCGGCGTAGCACTAGTTTGGCTGAAGTCAGTGCACCCACTTCCGGTTTCTTCTCGAATCCGAAGTTTTTTTTTAAAGCCGGAATCTGAATACAAATAGTGCACTGGCTGTACACCCCTAGTCCTCACTGAGACCCTCTGAATAAGCACATCCGTTCGCCGCCGCCGCCTCCTCAGGAGACTTAATTGTTGCAGAACATTGTTTGTGATTCCTGCCAAGTTGCCAGAAACTTTCCCCCTCTTGGTTCTTGCAGCTTTCTTCTAACCCCCACACAGCAGCAGCAGCAGCAGTAACGTCGTCCCTCTGCTGTTATTCTCATCACATCATCTGATTCATGACTATGGAAAAAAGCTGATGAGACCAAAATAAGCAGCGTCTGAGGGGCGTCATCAGTCACATCGCCTCCCCAGGGTCAAACAACGCAAAAAAAAAAACTGGAAAAAAAACCCACCATGTCCTGGTCGCACTTACGTCTTAAATTTGCTCGGATCTCCACGTCGGCCTGATGTTTTATACGGTTCATAAACTGGCACCACTTTGCATTGTATTTCATATCTGACTGTTCCTGTGGGTTCAATCAGGTTCAGCCCCATCGGAGTGTTTTACACTCTCAAAACAACACTTTTAATGATTTTTGCTGGTACCCACCATTTCTCAGACACAGTTACCACAAATGAGTAGACGTTCATTGATGATGATGAAGCAGGATTTTCTGTTGTATATGTTTTGTTTTTTAGGAAAAATCCTAAAGATTCTACCTTTAACACAACGTGACACAAATATAGGGTTCAAAACCTTGCTGTAAAAAGTCTCAAATATAACTATTAAAAAGAATAAAGTTAAGATATTCAGTAAGATTTCAATGCAATACTCCTTTAAATCTATTTATATGTTAATATATTGGATTTTTTTTGTAAGCAGGTTTTTGAAGAGTGTGTAAAAACAGTTTTTTGTGGATGGTCCCAATGTTCAGCTTCTGTGCCGTGCAACAACATACAATCGCGGAGTTTAGCAGGCATCATGTTTACTAATTGATGTTTACTATTGACCATCTTATGATAGCACGCTAACATTTAGTGCTATAGGAAGTGTGGCGAACACGTTCATTCGACTCGCCCACCTGTGCTGCAGGTCACATGCCAGATGAATGTGTGTGTGTGCACTATTTCACAGCTGTAACATGGAGCAGATGTTGATATTTCACGTCCTCGGGGGTTTCTGATGTCACTGCAGAATCAGAACCACCGGGGAAACTTTTTATTGCTGTGAAAAAAAGCCTTGAACGTCGTCCACGTTGGAGTAAACAAAAAATTTGGAGTCACGCCATCACAAACTCATTCAGCCGGATAAAAAGGAACCGATGCTTTCCAGCTGTTCCAGTTGATCTCGATCAGTGTTTCAGTTATGCACTGACAATGGCAAATACACGAAGAATCATTGTGGAGCAGAGTGAAACCGACACGCACTTTTATCTCGTCTCATAAATATCTCTGGTGGAGCGACACAGGGAAATGAACTCTCAGCAGTGCAGTAAATAACAGCGTTCAGTGTCAGACCCGACCTGAATGCACAGAGCTCTGAGCTCAGCGGTGAACCAGACCTGAGGTGGGTTAGCTTCTGCTTTCTTTTTATCCCAGCATACCAAGTTTTATTCTCACTGTATGAGTTAATGTTTCTCTTTTATTGTACAAGTTAATATATGATGAAACTAGAAATACTCAATATAATTGTGCACATTGTGTTCTTCTCAAAATAAGACTGCATTGACCGCTCTACAGTAACAGCTTCTTTTATTATCTCTTCTCAATGACATGCTGCAGCTGTCAGTGAGAGCCGAGCCGCTGTGGCCTTCACAATGAAGCCATCCAAGTGTAACTGAAATTATGGTCTGCACTGTACTGTACAAGTCAAATCCCAGTTGTATAACTATTGCCGATTATAACAGCGATAATAATCTGACAATGTGCTTTTTTTATATTTTATATAGCTATTTTATATTTTTCCGTGCCGCCCACTCTGCAGGGAAGCAGGAGTTTAGGATGCAGCGAGCTGTTGAAGGACACTTGAGCAGGACGGATGATCGTTAATAATGGAGTCTGAACTCAGATTCCCAGGATGATAGAGCTAACCTGCTGCACTGTGTGTGTGTGTGTGTGTGTGTGTGTGTGTGCGTGTGTGTGTGTGTGTGTGTGTGGAGGTAGGGGTATAAGGTAGTGTTTCTGCCACACTGCCAGAGATAAGGTGCTGTGGACCATTACATTTAATTCTCGATTAAACACAGACTCTGTTTACTCGAGCTTGTAATTCAGTGCATGACGCGCCAGCAGCAAGGTTGCTCTAACAACCCTATAAGGCTAAAAAGGGGGGGAACTTATTTAACCGAATTACAATTGTACATCAACCTGTTTTAAAAGTCACTCACCCGGGCGACAACTTAAAAGACAGACGTCCCCGGGGTTGTTTCAGATTGAGATGCTGTCATGAATGAAAGGAGGTATTCATGAGGGGGAAGCCGTCGGCGTGATGAATAAATAAATACTACTGGTTCAGGGAGTAACCTGTTGTGACATGCCCATCGCAGAAAAGGCTAAATAATGAGAATTAAAAAGAAAAGGAAAAGGAAGTGGGTCTTTATAACGGAAGCGTATGAGTCTGCCAGTGAACCTGAAACTGCTTCCTGTTCCCTCGTCTAAAAGTCAATACTTTTTTTTATGGGATTTTGGTCAAATATCTCAAATCTGTAGTTAACAAAAGCTTAAGGTTTTGTTCTATGCCATCACATTTAAGCTTTAAATACGGTATAAAAGGTGTTCATATGTGAAGATTATCTTGCTGAACTAAACATGTAAGTATCATGAACTTGTGTTTTAGTCACAGATCAGATTTTCTGACATCATCCAAAACACAAACCAGCGCGATGCAAAACTTCCGGGTTTTGACGTCAGCTCTGGAAACACTCTATTGCATTCACTTGAAAAAAAATAGCCCTGTTTTATTTATTTGTCTGTTTTTCTGAGTATGTTTGTTAGGAGTAATGTTTTTTCTGACTTAATAAGTAGATGATTATGTATAAGCTCCACTTAAAAAACTACAGTCGAGCTATCCCCATCACTCTTTTGTGCTTCATGTACACTACATTGAGAGCGTGTAAGGACTGATTTCAATATAAATTTGACCTTCCAAAACAGATTAAATTGCATAATTTGCAAGGTGATGTAGATTTTCAAAGGAAAAGCCCACTAATCTTTCTTATTTTCAATGTAAATTCAGAATGATATTGAGGTTGCTTTCACACCTAACCAAGCGGGGCTGAAAGTTGCAACATTGTTGCATTATCACTTGGTTCGGTTCCGCGTTCACACTGTAATTCCTGAACCGCACCAAACTTGTGCACCAAGCCACCAAACATTCTGAGTGTCAACAACAGTCAACGTCACAACAGCTGAAATGGCTGCTCAGATTGGACAAAGTAGGAGGGAAAATCACTCCCGACCGACAGACATGCTGGTTAACAGTAAAAATGGAGCAGCATGTGAAGTTGGCTGTTTTGGGGATGTTGTTTCTTTTCTTTTTTTTATCTATCAACTGCACATGGCTCAGCAAGCCCAGTATGACCACACCGGCCGCCGAGGCGCCGCGGTGCTCGCTTCCTTTCAGCGCCCTACACCGATGGTGTAGTTCAGATCAGTCCCTAAGCGGCCGGCTCGCGCCGTGCAGCGATGGTCTCGGCGTCTGGTCTGTTTTGTGTGCGAGTCGCGAGCGATCGCGTCAATTCTGGCAGGAAGTCACATGAAGAAACACGAGACAATCCAGTCCAATGTGTGTAGCCTACGTTTGTCGCCTATTTGTGTTTATAATCAAAACGGAGCGCGAGAGAACACACATAAAAATCGCTACACACACACAGTGCTGAGGGGCAGGGAAATAAAAGTGTCTGATGTGAACAGGGGGGCTGCGGCTCGCATGTGATTTTGGCCTTCGGCTGCCGGTGTGAACCTGCAGCTGCACTGAGGACAGAGAAAAAGACAGAGACTGATGAGAGATGTGGAGTTGTTGGTGTTGCTGCGTCACTACGTCATGCACTACATACATTTGGTCCTGTGTTTAGTCCGCTAAGCTTTCACACTGCATACGAACCGAACCAGGGTTCACTTGCAAACGAACAGAGAACCCCGTTTTCAAGCGGACCAGAGTTTGTTTGATCCACACCAGAGTTCATATGAGCATTCACACCTGCCCAAACGAAGCAGACTATCCGAGCAAACAAACTCTGGTCCAACCTGATCGCACAGAAATTCGTGAAATGACCACGAATACATAATACACTAATAACACTGTGGTCTAGCCCACACTATTAGATCCATGATATGAATATGCTTCACTTCACTGCTACATCCTGTACTATATACATGTAGCACAAAACAATGCCGGGGATACAGTAGTACGAGCATGGGCTGATTTCAAAATAAAGGTGCTATCAGACTGTTCTGATATTTTGGACTAATCTCTCGGACCGAAACTAACCATTCACACACATTCATACACTCCCTAGGACTCTTCGACATGTTGACTGGAGGAGCCTGGAATTGAACCTCCAACCTTCCGGTTAGGGAACGAGCCACAGCCGCTCAGATCCTCAGACCCTCTCTGAAGAAATGTTCTGTAATAACAGGTCATCTCCTTTTAGGGTGCATTCACACTGTCCTCCTTTGGTCCGCTTTAAACGGACCAGACAACCTGATCTCACAGAAATCCGTGAAATGACCATGAATACAAAATACCAGATTCCGTGCTCCTTTCACGTAATGTATTAAAATTATGTGAATCCTACACGAAAGCAGTCTCCACTGAAAGAAATGAGTCCAAATTCGGTGAGATGGCCACGCAAACCGTGTTGTGGTGGATGCACGCATTTTCAGCTTCAATCAATCAATACATTTCCTACGTGAATACGACAATATTTATTCAGCTTCCTGGCCGTAAAAACAACATTTCATCTGCTTTGATATCTGATATATCAGCTTTTCTGACTCTCGCTCAGGGTCTCGCTGGCTTTAAGTCTGACAGGCTCTGAATCTGAAAAGCTGAAATGGACAAAACACATTTCTAAAAGTCGTACAGTTCTGAAATTTTTATCAGTGGTTCGGACGCGCCAAGACAAGCGCATAGACGTGTGTTCGGTCCTGATCGAGCCATTACTTTTCGAGAGGCGGGGCTTCAAACAGCCGCATTCCTCTGTTTCCTGGAGGCCGCCGTTTCCATAGAAACCGACCAAATCACTTGAAACTTGGCCTGTGGACTCATGGTGAGGCCCTTATCCATCACCCCGACACCCAACTCTGTGGGAGCATGGGAAAGCCAAGTGGCCCCCGGGGCCCCCAGTGCAACAGGACCAAAATATTCTGATAGAGGACTCTCCGATATACGACATATCTACATTTCATGATGATTACTTAAAGCGTGTGTGTTTTGTTAGGAAAAAGCAGGAATGGCTGGATTCACTTTGATGTTTGACCCCTGTGACCTTTGACACTTACCAACTGGCTTTATGCACAGCTCCCCTACTTTCTGATCATAAGCCAGCTCCTTTATCTCTTGTCTTACATTATTGGACAAATTGATTGATTAAATAATTGCTGTGGAAATATGTCTCCTGAAAATGGAGGCCTTACACACGACCATTGCTTTTTGGCCATTTTTGACCCTTCTGGATGGAGCAGAGCTCAGATTTTTTCCATTAACAATCTATTCCACAGTCTGAACTAGAATCTAACAGCTCAACTTCCTAGCTCAAAGTATTGGTGATTTGTCCCTAAAATTAGTGCTAAAATCGTCAAATTTCATATGAAAAGTTGACCTTTGACCCCTGTGAAGGTCAGACAGGTCTGTAATTGCAAACACTAGATAGGCCCCTGATAAACCTCTGAACGTTTCAGCATGTGGAAGTTATTAAAGAATTGCTGTGGAAATATGTCTCCTGAAAATGGAGCCTTAATCAGTTTGTCCAATGTAAAACCAGAAATAAAGGACCTGGCTAAAGTTCAGGAAGTGGTGCAGCTGTGCATTAACATTACAACAGTGGATGGGTTCATGCTATGGACACTATAAGTTCAGGTTCCTAGGAGGGAGGATGGAGAAGGGGGGAGAAAGGTTGTTTTCTGGAGAGAAAAAAAATATAGGACTTGACTTGAATCATTTGGACTTTATTCAAAAAGAGCTTTCTAACTGTTCTGATTCCTCACTGTTTATTCACATTTTGTTGAATTAAATCAACATGGCTTAATTCCCACTCTTCATGGTGACAGTGAGACTGACAAAACACACTTTTAAGGTGTTGTCGTTGCGATCCAGACACCCTAGGTGGCGCTGTCACGTCCAGCGGTGGCGCCATGGCATTGACGTCATATCCTCAGCGGAAGCTGTCGGTTGGTGAAATAGGTCCGGGCTGTAAATCGTTTGAATCCTACGTATGGATATACGGTTAAAATTAGGTCACATTGCAGTTGACATTGCTTAGCAGGCTTGAAAAGTGTGCAGGTAACACATCATCTGTCATCACGGCCGATCGGCTTCAATACATTCATGATTTTGACTCCGGAAAGGAGTCTCTGCGGGCCGTTGTTATGGCAACATGATGCCCAAAGCGAGTGGACAAGTCACAAGCACAAGCAGTCAGATATCGTCAGAGGGCTAATAAAACACAATTTGCTTTCATTCAACATTTAGAGAGTAAAACATACATTTCTCGCTAGAAATGTCCTCAAACAATGCCAGATATATCCTGGAATGTTGTTTTTACAGCCAGGAAGCTGAATAAATATAATGTTCTGTATGTACACATTTTTAACAGATTCAATTTGCCAAACAAAACATAATTTGAATTTGTTCAACATAGATTTTGAAAGTAAAACACACATTTCTCGTTAGAAATGTCATAAAAATATGTTGAAATGTTATTTTTACGGCCAAAATGCTGAATAAATATTGTATTATTCACGTAGGAAATGTATTGATTGATTGAAGCTGAAAATGCGTGCATCCACCACGACACGGTTTGCGTTTCCATCTCACGGAATTTGGACTCATTTCTTTCAGTGGAGACTGTTTTCGTGTAGGATTCACATAATTTTAACACATTACGTGAAAGGAGCACGGAATCTGGTATTTTGTATTCATGGTCATTTCACGGATTTCTGTGAGATCAGGTTGTCTGGTCCGTTTAAAGCGGACCAAAGGAGGACAGTGTGAATGCGCCCTAAAAGGAGATGACCTGTTATTACAGAACATTACTTCAGAGAGGGTCTGAGGATCTGAGCGGCTGTGGCTCGTTCCCTAACCGGAAGGTTGGAGGTTCAATTCCAGGCTCCTCCAGTCAACATGTTGAAGAGTCCTAGGGAGTGTATGAATGTGTGTGAATGGTTAGTTTTGGTCTGACAGATTAGTCCAAAATATCAGAACAGTCTGATAGCACCTTTATTTTGAAATCAGCCCATGCTCGTACTACTGTATCCCCGGCATTGTTTTGTGCTACATGTATATAGTACAGGATGTAGCAGTGAAGTGAAGCATATTCATATCATGGATCTAATAGTGTGGGCTAGACCACAGTGGTTAAATGCTTCTTGCAGGATTTTGTTAAGTCATAAAAAACTTAAATGCAGATTCTGATCAGTTTTAACTCAGCAGGCGGTGCAGAATAATCAGGACTGAACGTTTCTGTGCTAAGGACTCAGTTGTAGCTCCCATTAGGAAATATAGCGAGTGAGCGAGCGCCACAGGAAGCAGAAACCTTGGGAGCAGATGTTGCCTGTTAATTGAGAACAAGCAGCAATGGGAGGATGAGAGGGGTCGTCGGTGGTGAAGTGTTTCTTGACTTAAGATTAACAACCTCCTGCGTAAAAAGGTGATTGGAGGCCGTTATAAATAAGCTACAGTACATATAAGTTTATATACCTTCATGTTGTGAGTTTGAAACTCTGTGACTGTTGTTGATTCTTGGTTTCACTTGTTCTGAACAATTTCCAGAGATTCACTCACAGATGTTTCGAAAAGTCCAGTCGGATGCTTCAGCTTCGTGTGTCGTTGTAAGTATGTTGCAGATGTAGTTGATGTTGTTGGCTCAGTTTGCATGGAAATTGTAGATGTTTTCTTATTGCAATCTGTTCTGTCACAAAAGTCAGAGAGTTTTTCTTCTGTAGTTTTTTTTTTGGTGCAGCAGACTTCAGTTGAGCAGAACTCATTTAACATGTTTTTGTGATTCTCAGATTTGCATTTTTCAGGAATTTCACCTCATGTGTACAGATGGAGCCAGGTTTTAAAAAGGAAGGTGAGGAAGAAGGTCTGGTTGTTATCAAGAATTAACCACTCAAATTTGTGCTGCAGTGTTACCTGACATCTTGTGACATTTGTTTATATTGTGTTGATGTGGCCAGTTCATGTCACTCTTAAGAATGATTGTAATAGTTTGTTTCCAACGATTACATGTGTGAGTGCATCAGAACTAGGCCAGTCAGGTCATTTCCAAAAAAAAATGTTGTTAACAATAAGCAAAGATATATAAAATGAAATATATTATTTTCAGTATTTCCACTGGTGACATTCCTGACATAGTGGGTTGCCTCAATGTCAGTACTTTAGTCTTTAAAACAATAAATTAATCAATAAAAATTATTTGGAAAATGGGAAAAACATATGTCAAAACTTTGCAGTGGTTTATATTTCCTTCCTGAAAAATGCAGTTTAACTGATATTAGTAACTAGGTTTAGTTGAAACATTGCAGGGATAACGTCAACATGAACTGTTCAAATAAAATTTGACGAAGCACAGCCGTTTTGACACTGAGCTTCTTTCTCAGACTGAACGTGATTCTCGTTAATGAGGCATTGAGACTTTTGACGGACAAAACGAGTCAAAATCAGTAACTAAAGCTAAAAAAACACACATTTTCCTCTGTTCTGTTCAAATGAATGAACATGATGAGTGAAATCAGGGACAGTTTGATAAACAGCAGCGTTCTCCTGCTAAAGATCAAATGACACGAGCTGAATATCTGTTCCCGCCCTTGATTGAATTCTTCATGGGGAAACGTGATTAATTGCTGGATCTGAGAAATGTTACAGCGATCCACGTATGACTGCTTTTGAACCTTTTCTCTCTGATTTTCAGAGTGATTAAGAGGCACTTTGAGCCCTCACACACAAGGGTTCGTAATTGCAAAGCAAATGAGAGCGAGTTAGTGTTATTCAGGCCTGAAGCACATACCTTCCTTTATTTTAGACTACGGCACAGCGAGGCAAAGGTTTCACATATTGTTTTAATAATCTAAACTCCCATCATTAAAACATGACATGATGATGACCTGGCTCTCTGACAGGTTGCAACGCCACTAAAATATCTGAAAGTCATCTCTCTGCAGTTACATGTAAATGAGTTTGACTTAAAGAGCTCTGTGTTTCTGAGTGATCTCATTTCATCAAGGCAGGAGTTGTTTTAATTCAGCTTGTAAAGAAGTGTGTGAATTTGGTACAGATGACTTTGATGTCGGCTAAACGAATGAGTCACAGCTAGAAGTCTGGATGTGTTTGTGTCTTCATGGCCACGTAAGATTACAAAAAAGGGCTTGATTTTAAATGTTCAGGAGTGATATTAAGTGAGTTATTATCACATTAACGCTATAAAACGAGAGTATAATTAACCTCAAGCATCAAAGCATCATGTCTGATTGTGAGATTACGGGGGGAAAAAATGTAAAAACAAAACATTTGAAGCTCATGTTGAGTTTACAGTGAAATAACAACAGTGACTTAAAAATTCAAGATTAAAGACTTTATTTGTCGTCCCATCCCATGGTACTTGTATTGTATAGCACCTGTGTGGCAATAAAAAAAAATATCGTAGTAATAATAAATTCTAGCAGCAACAAGGTACAGGGTAAAACCAACCTTGTAAGATCAGAGCCTCCAACCCAGTGTCCCAGCTCTCATCTCTGCAGCACTGACACACAAATATAACGCACTAACCCGTAATCTATTGTTTATTACAGATAAGACTACACAGATATACACATGGTAACATGGTAGATGATAAATAACCTTATCCACCGCTCCATGAATTGGTTTCTCGTCGGCTTCGTTGTTGGAAACAAATGCACATGGAGGAGAGGAGGGTTAGAGACACAGAGGAGGAGAGACTAGACCTGGAGAGTTCAGATTTAAAGGGATAGTAGAAACTTTTTGGCAAATTGGCCCATTGCCATAACCCCTATAGTGATAGCAGTAGGTTTTTTACCTTTAATTGTCGGTGCAAGCTAATTTTAGAACGGTGGAGCAGAGCCATGAGCTGCTCAGATCTACACTATGGAGGCTCATGGGATTTCTTGGTTTCCCTCATCAAACTCATCAAATACACAAGACAAGTTGACACCTGCACATTCACCACGCTATGAGGTACTAACAGAACATTACCAGACAGAGTTGTTTTAGAGGTAAATGCAGAGACTGCTTGATGAAAAACTGTCCCTGAAGGCAACGCACATCAACGGTTTTGCATGGATTTACCTCTAAATCAACTCTGTCTGGTAACGTTGTGTTATTATCTCATAGCGTGGTGAATGTGCAGGTCACAACTTGTCCACCAGAGCGTTTTGGAGTCGTTGGATTTTGTATTTGATTAGTTTGATGTAGCAGCTCACGGCTCTGCTCCGCCATTCTGAAAATAGCTTGCACCGACAATTAATGGTAACAAACCTACTGCTATGACTATAGGGATTATGGCAATGGGCCAATTTGCTAAAATGTTGAACTATCCCTTTAAGATAAAGAAAATAAGAGTTTGAGCATGAAAATAATAAGGCTTCAGGAAATACATGCTCTGTGTCCTCCTCCGGTGATATCAACTAACACAAAATGAGATAAACAATTGGGGACAGGTAATAAAAACACTTGATTAAGGAGGAAGTATCATAGTTAACGTTAATAATAAACACAGGCGATAACTGCAGTACCAGAGAGTGTCTCCTGTTCCAACTTCAGTCTGACAGACTGGAACAGTGTGGACACTGTGTCTTTACACCTCCCTTCATAATGTAGACACATGCTCTGCCACCACTGACAGGCGTCAGTTGACATCCAGTATAAAAATAATTCAGTGTGTGTTGCACGATGCACAGCACTAAATTAGATAACGTAGATACCATAATTATCAGCCTCTACTTGCTAAAGCCTACAAATGTGAATCATGCAATATGTATGAAATTATAAGATCTGATCACTGCAATCAGCTCAAGTTGAACGAGTGGTTGAGTGTTGTCATCGTGCCAAATGTGTCAGTACACACTCCAGACTCATCATGTTGGAGGAGCTGCTGCTGCAGAGTCGATGCGGTGACACCACGGTGGAAAAACACTCACAGGCTGAGGAGAAAGATGTTTCATTCCTTCAGATAGAGATGCATTACTGCAGAATTTAAAAAATAAAAGCTGATTTATGTTGATGTGTAACTGTCGATGGTGGACAGTGGTGGCTCAGGAGGTGGAGAGATGGTCATCCAGGTCCAGTAATTTGATCCAGTGGCTGTTCGACAGGTACACAAGTCTCCACGTCATATCGATACCAGTATGCTCAGTCAAATCTGTGTGTGCAAAGCAAAGTAGTTGCAAAAGTATGCAAAAAAAAGCTGCATAACACAAGTGGTACTCAAAATATTTTGCCAAGGTTGGCAGGTCAGCATATTTCAAAACATTCAGAAGAGATTTTTGTTTTGTCAAAAATGAGTCCAATATTTACTTCAGTGACAATGTGAGAAAGAATCAACCATAATTTGAGCTCACGTTCACTCAATAGACCTGCAGCTAGTCTCCTAAAGGGGGTGGAGTCACGGTCTGCAGCTGGCCTCCTAAAGAGGGTGGAGTCATGGTCTGCAGCTGGCCTCCTAAAGGGGGTGGAGTCACGGTCTGCTGGTCTCCCAAAGGGGGCGGAGTCACAGTCTGCCGGTCTCCTAAAGGGGGCGGAGTCACAGTCTGCCGGTCTCCTAAAGGGGGCCGAATTACGGTCTGCCGGTCTCCTAAAGGGGGCAGAGTTACGGTCTGCTGGTCTCCTAAAGGGGGTGGAATCACGGTCTGCAGCTGGCCTCCTAAAGGGGGTGGAGTCATGGTCTGCTGGTCTCCCAAAGGGGGCGGAGTCACGGTCTGCTGGTCTCCTAAAGGGGGCGGAGTCACGGTCTGCTGGTCTCCTAAAGGGGGCGGAGTCACGGTCTGCTGGTCTCCTAAAGGGGGCACAGTCACAGTCTGCCAGTCTCCTAAAGGGGGCGAGTTACGGTCTGCTGGTCTCCTAAAGGGGGCAGAGTCACAGTCTGCCGGTCTCCTAAAGGGGGCAGAGTTACGGTCTGCTGGTCTCCTAAAGGGGGCGGAGTCACAGTCTGCCGGTCTCCTAAAGGGGGCGGAGTCACGGTCTGCTGGTCTCCTAAAGGGGGCAGAGTCACAGTCTGCCAGTCTCCTAAAGGGGGTGGAGTCACAGTCTGCTGGTCTCCTAAAGGGGGCAGAGTCATGGAGAAACCCACGTGACATTGATACAGATAACTGCTTCTAAACAGAGTCTTTGGCCGTAGTGAGTGTAGATATACAGTAGAAGACGACGGACGACTTACCCAGCGCCGCTGCCCAATGACACAGCGTCACCACACCTCCGCTTGTTCCCTCAGAGTATTAAAGGGATATTTCAAATCTTTTGACATGAAACTGTATGACATCCCCATTAGCAGTGTTGTGCATCAACAGTGACTTTCCCCCTACTGCGGTTTGGTTTTGATGTTGACAAAGCTATAGCTAGTTGACTGGGGTCACAAAAATAAAGCGTTTTGCTTCTCAAAACAAAATGCGTTAAACACATTTGCACCACAAAACCGCCGTCCAAGAAAAAGTCTGACCTGAAATTGCTAGGTGCTGTTTTCTCTCCCTCCATATCACTGCACGTTTCCATCACCTGTTTCACTGTGTTAAAAACACACATCAAACTCTGCTGCTCCCTTGTTTCTGCAGGGTCGGGTTGCTCTCTGATTGGTCGATTTGTTTTTGCTGTTTGCTCAAACACACACACACACACACACACACACACATCCATCCGTCCGTCTCCAGTCTGTGCATAGATATATTGGGTCTGTCTACTCTGACTGGAGGATTGCTTTATATATTCATTCCCTCTCACAGCTTACATGCTTATTGTCCATCAAAACCACTAATGCACTTTTGATTTGAGTCGCTCTTGAGCTGCCATGCCAGTAAGTAACCCCCCCACCCCCCTCCTCCTCCCTCCTTCCTGCTCTTCCTTGAGTTTCACTGCAGACAGATGACGATGACAAGACGATGGCAATTCATCTTCATCATGCCGTCCGAATTACCATTAACATGCTGCTTCTCCTCTCTCTTACATAATGCAGCCACGTCAAACTCACAAAGGCATTCAGAAGGAAAAGTACAATATCCTGAGAGGTGGGCACGTCATTCCTGGTTAATATCATCAAGATCATGTCATAGAAGAGTGAAGGGGAAAATGATCAAATCCTCCTCATATGTTTTTAATATGAAATTACTTCCTTTATCTATTTGATAATGTGACTAAAGCAGAAAAAAGGATATAGGTTTATTCTCAGGTGTGAAATGCAATAATACAAGATAAAATATGGATTTATTCTATGGGGGGAAAAGCATCTGCAACTGCTGCATTCCCACTCTGCTTTCAGATGCTTCACGGTGTGTGTCAGTGTAGGACACACACTAGCCTTGAATTTATATTAATTTAAAGCATATAGGATTTTCAATCAATATATGTAGGAGCACAGTATGTATGACTTTGTTTTACTTTGCTGATTTGAGTTGATGTTTTTCTTCTTCCTCTTCAAAGTCGTGGATCTGAGGCAGCATGCTTCATGTGTAAATGATGTGTGTGTTTCTGCACCCTTGTGTGAAACAATGAAACACTGGAGGGCAATCCAATATATACATATATATATATATACACTATATAGTGTCTTATCTGCATATGCTGCAGTCGCTGACCAGGTAAATTGCAGTGTTTCTTCCTTTCTTCTTCTTTTTCTTTTTTTTTACACCAAGACTTCTGCAGAGACAAATAAACATCATTCTGTAAACGCCACTGGGGATTGATGGACATATTGTGATTTAGCTCTTCTATTTCTTCTTGTCTCTTCCTGAGAAATGCTTTGCCAAAAATATCCAGCTTCCTCTGCCTCTCCGCCCGCCGCCGCCGCCGCAGCTCTCCGGTCCCTCTGGATACTGACAGCTGCCTGAATTACAAAGGTAGCATTGTGAGTAATGAACCAACTGAAATCTCATCATATAGAGTGACTAGGAGTTACCCAGAGCAGCCCCCCCTGACCCTACACCCCCATCTCTGAGCCTCACCAAATGAGCTTTTCATTTACTATTCACAAATCAGAATGAGGCGTGCAGCAGGCACAGGGGTGCACTGAAGAACTGCACTGCATGCAAACATGGTTTTGCAATCCTTAAGCCCAACAAATCAGCAATTCTGTTCCAAGCTCATTTGCATACAGTGCTCACATATTCTGCCGATGTGCACGGTGTGAAAGCACAAATTTCACAGCAAGTCCTGTTTGTCTGATGCTCGTGAAATTGTTTATAACTTATATTCTCGGAGCAAAGTCGAGATACGTGCCTTCATGTAGGCTATACATACAGTATATCTTTCCTGTGAAGCAAAACATGTTATTATTTAATGACCCAGGGTTTTGATCCGGCTGATGTATAATGCACCAGTATTAAAGACAGAGTTTAGCAGAGCTGATTAGAGGTGTCTGGAATATGAAAGAGCGCTGGATCCAGGTTGTAAGAGATTTTAAGGCAGCGGGGACCAGAATGTAATGACAGCGTTATATTATTAAACCGTCGCTTCACGACAGCATGAAATATGATGTTGTTTTGGAGTTTGAACAAATAAAATAACATTCTGTTACAATCATGTTATGAGAAGATAAATATACTCCCACTTATTCTCGGAGACTGTGGAGATTCAGGCGAAATGGGCCTTAAACTTTCTAATAAAATATGCATCATCTGAACGTTGGTGATGTGTAATTAACGCAGAATGTACCTGTTTATCATCATGAAGCTTCAGTTAATATATAGTCTAATCTCTTTGTCCCCACAGACTTAGATACACTCATGCATATTGTTGCCAGGACACAAAGTTACTGTCACTTAAACTAACAGGATAAAGGCCCAACTCATTATCCAAGTGGGTCGATTGGACTTCGTGCAGATGTAAAAAACCATGCATAACTCGGACTGCTGCAGCAGTAAACAGCGCTGGGATCAGACTGGAGCGAACGCTCGGCCAAAGATCAGTGTTTGAACAAAGTGCAGTCATCCACATAATAGCTTTGTGAGATCACCTGGTGTCGAGTGTTTTCGACACAGTGGAGCCGAAATCTTTTGCTCAGTTTCCATTCTGACTGATCAGGCAAAACAAAAGGACAAGAAATTTACTTTTTCTTTTATTATGTCTGAGGGAGCTGTCTGTTGTTTGGGTCCTCTATCTATAAGCCTTGTTTGTTTCTTTGGTGTTCCCCTTCATGTACATCTGCTGTGTATTGTTCTTGTGTATCATATTTTCCTTATTACATGAATAAAAAACCTCTAAATCTGAGTGTAGACTTCTAAACCTGCAGTAACGGACTGTAGACATTTGGGGGCAGCAGAAACAAGTTGTAAACAACATGGACATATTAACCCATTGTTTATGCTTGTTTACTTGTTAGCAAAGAGTAACTATTCACACAAATAGGAGTTACAGTAAGTTGTGTTTTGAATCAAGGCCAAAGTGAATTCTCCTTTTTGCTCTACTTTTGGCCTCCACCATGTTGGACGGCGTCTGGTTCTTTATCTGCGAAACGTTCCAATGTTTTACACGATCTATCTGCTAATTGTGAATCGAAACAGAGGCAGGTTTTGAAAACCAAAATAACAAACTCAAAGATGTTCAAATGAAGTGATACTTTTACACTGCAAGTTGTAATTTTCACATCACAGTATCAACTGTTAATTTTCAGAGGTCAGATGTTTATTCCAAAACTACAATTTTCTAGTGTTGATTGCACCTTTTTAAATCTGCTCCATCATCAATACTCACACTCAGGAGGATAAACTATGTAAATGCAAAAACTGTTATGATAATAAATGTGCTTTAAGTGCATCATTATCACAACAGCTGTGAAGCAATGAAAAGAAAAGAAAAGACATCCTGCGAGCTTTGAAGAAGGTCATGAGTTACGGAGGTGAAAACTGTGATCGTCCCGTGCCTTTTTGTTGTTGTTCTGTTGCGTTAAACATCCCTCGAGTAATGGAGCGTCATCTTCTCTGGAGTCAGTATCGTCCAGGTTGACGACAGAACAACAGCAGCATGACGGCGCTTTCTTCACTCTTTACTAAGGTGGAAATCACAGGCTTCAAATCTCACACCGGCGCCTTCTCTATCTGTGAGCGCTGCGGCGGCTGGCTGCCTCTTGTTTATTTGAAAAACATGTCATTTCTTGTCTAAATGTGTTCAAAATGTTGTTTTTCCTTTTAAGACAAGCAGCTAGCTAGACAGATAGGTGAGCAGTTGTGAAAGCAGGGCTGTTGTTGTGTACACAGTGAAGCTGGATCAACTCCTTTCTCCTACTGTCAACACAAACACAGCTTTATGAGCTTCACAGAGGAAGTTGTTTATTGCAAGGCTTTTATATTAGATTGCATTAAACTGCACAGACATCACTGCTGTTGTCCCACACCTTAGAAAACGCTGCGTAAGTGTCCACCTCCCCAGTGTAGTAACGACGACAACAACAACAAAAACGAGTCAGGATGAATGGGAAGATTTCCACGTGTCATCTTTCAATCTCTCGCTAACCTGAAGCACGTTGTTCGTCTTATCTGCAAAGTTGTTTACTCATTCAACACCTGATGCTGCCTGCAGACATACAAAGGAGGGGATTATGAGGAATTAACACTGCAGACAGGAAAAAAAAGGCTAAGCACACCAGTGGCATTGTCATGTTTGGATTCAGTGGCTGTGCTTGAAGATGTAACCTGAAGTTAGAACAAACTGACAGGATGCAGAAAGAAAAACACATTTGAGATAACCGTCTCAGTGTGAAACCAAACGCAAATCTTATTCATCTAATTATGGTATAATAAATACATGAAAAAGAAGAAGGAAAAAAAGATGGAGGTAAATTATATCATTTAAAGGGATAGTTCAACATTTTGGCAAATTGGTCCATTGCATGTCGCAGTTGTCCAGTTTTAATTTTATGAATCGCTTCACAAATTGCTGGTGGTTCAAGTGTTCATGTTAGCTGCAGCATTAGCTCTGGTCCTTCTATGTTTGTGTAACGGAGGTCCGCGGGTGTGCCACAGTCATGAGGGACCAGTAAGGGGAAGTGACAAGTTGTGGTGGTAGTGGTACCAGAAATAAACTGACTCACCCATAAAAGATGTACTAATCACTTTGCCAAGTACAGTACATGTGGTCCTCTTGGCGAAGCGGTTAGCATCATCACCTCCGGTGCAGGAGGTCGTGGGCTCGATCCTCGCTCAGAGCAAGTCTGAACTAAACGACATCGGATACATTTGCTTCTGTAGCCCAACGTTTTTGAGGGTTAGGGTGTTTCCTTTTCTTTGTGACATGTTGACAGGCCATCTACTGAAAAAAAGGTTGTAAAGGCTTAAATGTAATATATGAAGTTTTAAAAAGTTCATGAAGTTTTATGTCGGTATCACAGGGTAAAATATAGAAATTGTTGCACCAGATCCTCAACTGAGCCGTACGTCCGTCAAACCACCATCTAAAAAACCCCAACTTTGTGGAAACTATAAAACTTTTTTTTTTTCATTTTCATTGTTAAATAGAGTGGTGTACTTCTAAATAGTTGTACATATTAAAAGCTCTTTTCTCACTTCCACATCTGAAGTGAAGTGTGTGAATGCTGGATCGTCACTTTCACAGTTGCAGATGTTGTCAGACACCGAATCTCCATCTTGGTATTTCTATTGCATAAGTTTTCCAAAAAGCTGTTGAAGCATCTGACAGAAGCTCACACGGATTAACACGTGGCTGCAGAAGCTGAAGTCTAAACTTTAATAATAATAATAATAATACATTCTATTTATAACACGCTTTTACAAGTGCTCAAAGACGCTTGCTTTAAACAACAGAAGTGCAGACTGTTGCAGAATATTCACAAGCTTTTTAGCTTAGTAAAAGAAAAAAATGAGAAAATGTAGTTTCTCCCTTTTCGCTGGAGAACATACCATCAAAGATTTCACCTCGAACCACTGATCTTTTCCAATCTGTAATGCCTCAAAACCAGACAGTTATCTGAGGGCATGATGGTCTGAAGTAGTTGGACGTGCTGCTATTATTACTGTCGCATCTTCTACAGTTTATCAGACTGTAACACTGGTTGTTACTGTATTTTAATGTGAAGACAAACATTTATGGAAATGTAGAAGTACAAAAAGAAGTAATTTGCCGTGTCTGTTCTAATAAAAATATTTTCTTCCAGGTAAAACATTAATGTTTTAGATAAACATGATTTATCTTTTTTACTTTTTTATTTTCCTGAGAGCAGTACTAATACAGTATATGCAGCTTCCACTTAACAAGATTTTTTGAAATAAAAAAAAGCAGTACATGCAAAACAGTGTGTGTTTTTTCAAGTAGTCTATAGGTATTATGAGTACTTTTTTTTGCCACATCTGGGATGAATGTTTTGTTCGGTTTAGAGAAGCCTTGTGTTTTGTTTTTTACTTGTATCGCTGCGTTATAATTCAGTTCAGGGGGTTATGTGTCCCGCTGGATGCAATCAAAGTGAACAGCGCTCTGCATATCTCAGAACGAGTGCTGCATGAAGTGCTACAGAGACCATACAGTATTCAACCACACTTGGCTGTTGTCCTTTAAAACGCCGGCAGAAAGGTCAGAGTCAAGTTTGAGATGCCACACACACACACACACACACACCTGTCTGTGGTCGTGCAGCTTGGAGGACAGTAAGGAGCTTGTGGTGTTTAAAGGGATAGTTCACCCAAAATTGAAATTTCACTCATTATCACCCTCATGTGGACTAAGGGCTGTGAGAAGTTTCAGAGTCCTCCGTGGCTTCTCTCGGCGTAGCAGTGCATGTCCATGTAACGGTTGCAAATGGATACCAACTGTCTTTGTAACAAAAAGACACACCAAAAAACATCCAAATACCTCCATGCTGCTTGTATGTAATGTCCGTCTTGTATTGAAGCCCTGAAATGCGAAATTGTCCCGAAAAAAATTAAATAAGTCTATATTTCAAGCTTGTTTTGTAGCGGAAGCTTCTCGAAGCTCCTCTTCCCGGTTCGTCAAATTTGGATGTACTGGGAAGAGGACGGACCCTAAGCGGGAAGAGGAGCTTCAGCTACAAAACAAGCTTATTTAATTTTTTTCGGGAAAATTTTGCATATCGGGGCTTCAATACAAGACGGACATTACATATGAGCAGCATGGAGGTATTTGGATGTTTTTTGGTGTGTTTTGTCACAAAGACAGTTGGTGTCCATTTGCAACCGTCATATGGACATGCACTGCTACGCCGAGAGAAGCCACGGAGGACTCTGAAACTTCTCCCTGCCCTTAGTCCGCTTGAGGGTGAGTAGATAATGAGTGAAATTTCAATTTTGGGTGAACTATCCCTTTAAATCCTCTTGTCCCTCAGCAACATGACCATAAAATCAGGGTGTGTGTTAAAAGTTCTCCAGGTAACCTTCTGCCAGGCGTCTAATAAAATTCATATAAAGTGGAGACATATGGAGTTTACTTAAAATGACTTTCTGCCGGCGAGATTCGTGTCTCGTAAACAGTCTTTAAAACACACCCAGAGACGAATGGAGCTGCAGCAGCATCTGACTCATTAACAGACGTCGTTATCGCTCCTTTAAGACACAACGTGACATCACAGAATCCGTTTCAGCACATTTACTGCTGCTTTTAATCTTAAAGAATTAGACCATGGTGGAGAGTTAAAGGGTCGTTTCAGACCTCAGCTCGTCCATTATTGGTGCTATATTATCAGTAATGACACAGTCAGCATATCTTTAATGTTTGATAGGAGAAGTGAAGCATCATGGTAGGAAACTCCGAGATAAAGCCCTGTTATCTCTTTGATAGATTTATTTTTGTAAGAAGTATTGATTTCCAAATTGTGACGCAAGTTTATTGATCAGCAACACATCCATGCATCCTGAACATAAAGGCCTTCGAACACCAGGGACGTGACGAATAAAAGACAAGAAGAAAAGGTGAAATATCTTGTCTTGTCTTCTTCTGCTTTACCCTCAGACTTCCCTCTCCCCGGACACTTGCTCCGGCTCTTCCAGGAGGATCCCAAAGCGTTCCCAGGCCACAGCCGAGTGACAAATCCCTCCGGCGTGACCTGTGCCTCCTCCCATGCCCTGAACACCTCCCCAGGGAGGCGTCTGATCCGATGCAGACGCCTCAGATGGCTCATTTCAATGTGGAGGAGCAGCAGCAGCTCTACTCTGAGCTCATCCCAGGTGACAGAACCAAAGATGTTCTTGGTCGTCATTTAGGGCGTGACAGGCTGAGACTGGTTCAAAGACAATCAAAGACCAGTCCCAGCCTGGTCAGATGCAAACATGAACTGATGAAGCCTCTTGGATGAGAGGTGAAACGTCTTCCTAGACAAATAACCACGTCCAGTTGCTTTCGAGTTAAATTTCTTTGAGATCATTTCAGCTGCTTGTATGCAAGATCTTGTTGCAGACATTTCATATCAGAACTGTTCATACCAGCAGCAGCGATGTGAATATGCAAGACGCGACAATTATAAACCAAAGTTTTGCATCAGATTGTTCTTTGCCTCCATGTAGCACACACATACTGTACTCGTTGATTTTAAATAAACTATATAAATATAGATAAACCTGCTGTACCTCTGTCGTCTTGTTACCAACTCTACGAACTCAGACACGGCAGCTCATCGTCTGAGGATACAGTCTAGTCACCACACAAGTGTCCTTCATTTCATTGTCTTTGTGATGTGTGTGTCTCTTTGTCAGACCAGACAGGGAGGTGAGACACAGGTTGTTGTGTTGTGTAGGGTTGTAATGTAACATTGGTTGGTTGATGCGTTTAGTCATTGGGCGAAAGCTCTGGAAAATCAACTTTGTCGCATTTTCATTGTGTAACATTCACAGTAAACTTGCAAATTACCCGCATGAAAAATAAGTCTCTGATGTGTACGTCTGTTAAATTTATTTTGTTTTCCGTTCTAATGTATATGTTTGTACATGTTTTGCTGATAAATAAAATTCAGTTAGTTTGTGCAATCCTATAAAATCCTATAAAATAACCCACCGCCCCCCAAAAAATAGCTGTCACTCTGATTGGCTGATTGAAAACATAACATCGTTGACTCAACAATGAAAAGTAAAAAATCTCTTTTTTCAAAAATCATGATATTTATTCATCATTAAAAGCCAGAATCCTCCAACACATTAATAAACTGGAACATTTAATGTTCACGTTAAAACATTTTTAACCCATTGATTCACATTTACATCATTTAAATACTGTAAATAAAGCCATAATAGACCTTTAAATATCTATATCATATAATGTGAGCAGAGACAAACAAATATAGACCCAAGAGTTTAGCAAAAGAAGTATACATATTCTCATAAAAATAGCAGGGTGGTTAAATAATCTTGTTTTAACAGAGCATTATTTGTGTTTTCAACCTTGTCTCGTTGTGCAGCCGTTGTGGGAATATGAATGTGACACATCTACAGCTGTAAACATTCAGGAGGCTGATTGACCTGCACAGTTATTTCATTTCTACCTTTTTTTTTACTTCTTCTTTATTCACATCCAAATGCTGCACACACACACAAAAAAGGAAAACTCACTTCCATCAGACACTTTCATGGTCACAAGGATTGACAGTGATGCCAAGGGCAACTTATCAATCACTGACAGGAAGAGAGGGAGAGACAGGAAAAAAAACTCAGCAAACACACAAAACACTCGCTAGCATGGATTTGACGAGTTAAAGTGAACAACCCAGAGAGGAAAGTGGTGAAGTGTGTTGTTATTATTATTATTTCCACTTGAAATGATGATTCAGAGTAAGCCCTAAAAGAAAACACTTCAAAACAGAAAATGCAACAACACATGTGCAGAGAGGCCGACAGCAACTCTTCATGGTCATCACAAACTGTACGAGTGCACAGAGCAACAATTAAATAAATCTATTATTAATTCATCAAATATCCCACTGAAACCCCATTAATGCTCAGCCACTGTGACAGACTGTTTATTATTACCCCGTCGGTTGACGCCCATTAAACTTTATTAAGATCCATAAACCAGGAGTTGACTTGTGTAAGATTTATTATAAATACACAGGTTGAAATATGACATTTATATACCACACATTTTTTCCAGCAGCAGCAGTTGGTTATGTTTTTTTAAGAGAAATAATATAGTGCCGCTCGCCTCAACACACTGCATTGTTTCAATAACAACATGTTTTATTTGCCCCCCCATCCCTCCCTCCTTTCTCTATAATATCCAACGTCTTGCACTTGTACGGTTGCAGGTAAAGCATTGATAACATTTGTCATTGTTTTATTTATAGGCACAATGTCCGGGAAAGACTATGATATCTGTTGAATATTGAAAAAGGCAACAGTGACTTTGAAAAATGATCGACTTTATTAACATATGACCCCCCCACCCACCTCCCCCACAAAAAATGATAATCTTTCCCCCAACCTTAGTTTCAGATTTTCTTTTTTGTTTCTGTTTGTTTGTTTGTTTGTTTTTCTTCTGGTCACTTGGAGGCAGCAGAAATGTATGGAGGCACACTTGTGTCTTTATTATTTAATCAAAAGAAAAGGTCATTATTTAAACAAAAAATATGTTTTCAATCAAAACAAAAACTTTTCAATCAAAATCAAAAAACAGAGCGTTTGAATGCAAAAAATATTTGATACCCCAAAAATTGCATTTGTACCCTTTTTTTCTCTCCTTTGATTTAAAAGGTTTTTTGATTGTAGTGATTTATTATCTGATTGAAAATACAGTATCTTTTTTGTTTAAATCAAGTGGGGTTTTTTTATTGAATAATAAAGACACAAATATCCAACCTATATGGCCCAAATACAAAAAGACTGATGACTTTAATCCAAAACGATATTTTCAATCAGACAATAACTCACCTCAATCAAAAAAACAAACCTTTTCAATCGAAGAAAAAAAGTGATTGAATGCTCAGTTTTTTTGTTTGTTTTTTTTGCACTCAAACATTTTTTTTGATTGAAGTGAAGTCTTTTTTTGTTTAAATCAACTTTTCTTTTGATTGAATAATAACGACACAAACATACCTCCATAAAATGTGGCGTAAACAACAATTACATGGTGAACTCGTTTAGATGCCTTCTTTATTTATTTATTTACACCCCCAGCAGGTTCAGACTGAACGTTGAGTTCACTGTTCACTCATCTTTCAGCTGTTTTTTTTTTCAGTCTCAACGCTCTCCGCTTGGTTCACTCCAGCTGGCCGCTGTAACGTTTTGGTGCCAATGAAGAAGAAGAAGAAGAAGAAGAGCAGCGACGGTGACGAGTGTACTGTATAGGCCACAAAAACCAAAAAGAGGAGCAGAGCGATGACGACACATTGAGCTGAGTGGAAGTGCATAGCTGTGGCTTCATCATATAAGCAAAGAAAAAAAAGAAAGAGTCCCAGTTCCCTTCAAGTGCAATTGTGGCAAAAAAAAAACCAACGTGTTGGTGGAATAAAAAATGCAACATCAAAGAGACGGTGGTGGATGAACCGGCCACGATAACAACTCAGCTGAACCAGACCATAGCACACAGCAGCAGGAAATGACACTTTGGGCCCTTTGGACATGAAAAAGGCCCCAAACTGAAAGAAACACAAAACGACAACAAAGCCTGTGTTGTGTCCTGTTGTTGTGGTTGTTTAGCGTCTTGGTGTTGTCGTCGTTATTTGGCATCTTAATGTTGTTTTTTCCTGTTCTTGTTTGTTTCTGTGTTTGTTTGGCTTCATATTTTGTTATTTATATATATGTATGTATGTATACATATATATACGTATATATGTATATATATAATATATGACCAATTCTTAATCCTCAGGGGAAATAAATTGTCATCTATATCAAATGTTTGCGTTTATTTCTAGCGTTTTTTGTTTTGTTTTGCTTCTTTAAAAAATTAAAAATGACATGCTAACACAGTGTTTCCTCCAAGATTTTTTTAAGGAGTGGCGGTGATGTTACATTAGTTAAATGGACCAGTATCTGTGCATTTACCTTTAGTTTATGCGCACATCTGCCGATACGGTTCCAACATCATCTATTTGTGAACGGTATTTAGGAATCTTTACGATTAATTAATTGTGGCGTTTAATACCACGATTAATTGTGAAAACAAGTAATGGTGACATCCCTAGACGTGGGTGTCTTATGTTGTCTCAATAACGCCCACTAAAGACTGTCTAGGATTTTTTAAGGGGCTCCAGATGCTAAAAAGACTTTTTAAGGACTTTGTGAAACAACAGAACATCATGTTTTTACAAGTGGCTGCATTTCTTTTAAATATTTTAGAACATCCACTTCAAACTTGGTCAGAAAATCCTTCAGACCTTGATGATGTTTCACTGTAAAAAAAAGAAAAGAAAAATAGAGAGAGAGTTTTAGTGAAAAGGTGCAGCTGTGGTTTTGGCCATTAAACAGGAAGTTGTTAGACCTTTCGTGCAAATCTGCACCAAACTGCATATTCTTCTTTCATATTGTCATTATTGGTAACCGTTTTATAAAAAGCTGTGGAATAATGAGCATATACCACGGCCTGTCATGATATATTGCTTAAATATTGAAATATTATCACAATGATATCGTTTCGCGAGACAAGTGTCGACCACCCCTAAATTTAATACATGTTTCGTTCGTCCTATAGTCACTTCGTCCTCGTCCTTCACTGCTATTAGACAAGAGTGTTGGGGTCGACTCAACGCTGCTTTGGCTTTGATTGTAGTTGTTTTGTGTGTGTTTGTTCTCTATCTGTTTGGAGTCGTTGTGTCTCTGTGCAAATCTTAGTTGTGTGTGCGTCTTTGTGGTTATTTGGTGTCTCTTTGGAGTCAGTTTGTGTCT
This sequence comes from Decapterus maruadsi, assembly GCA_030347415.2. Classification (NCBI taxonomy): domain Eukaryota; kingdom Metazoa; phylum Chordata; class Actinopteri; order Carangiformes; family Carangidae; genus Decapterus; species Decapterus maruadsi. The sequence continues at coordinate 29,900,570 of CM064899.1, forward strand.
CTTTCAGGTTTATTTTGGAGGTGAAACCTGGCGCCCTAAGCCTCAGTCTCACAGGCCCCTTCAGTTACACCCCCCCACCTCCCTCCAATACATAGCAATGTGAAACCTTTGGTGGTGACGAGTCACAGAAATAACACAGGCATCTACAGGTTACACCCAAAAGGCAGATGACGAACTAGTTGTCAGATGGAGAAAAACAGATCTGGATGTTAAACTTATTATTCCAAAAGAGTTTGAGAAGTGACGTCCTTCTGGGATGTTTTGGTGTTTTCCTCTCTGAGTGGCGGGAACACACAACAGGGATCATCAGGAACGTTCCAGGTCTCGACTCGGCTCTTCAGAGTTTACACCAACCGTTTTTTTCCAGAAGTCTTTTTTTCATTTTTTTATTCCCACCTCCATCCATCATCTGTCAGGATCCGACCGATGCAGCAGAAATGTTTCGATTATACGGTGACGACACGTTATGAAGAAGTAGAAGAAGAAGTCAACAAGCTCACGGTTCTTCTTTTCTTTTACAGAGGGAACACGAGGAAGCCGGAGAAGGTGGAGTACTGCCAGCCGCCCACCAGGTTCCCCTTCTCCAGCTTCAGGTACACCTTGTCCTCCTTGTCCAGGTACAGCAGAACGCCGTTGGTGGCCGCCTCGCGAGTCACGTCTTTGTCCCCGGCGAAGGCAGAAATGACCGGTTTTCCGTTCAGCATCAGGTTCACCTGGAGCGTCCAGAGCAGAACAAACAATCAGAGGTGATAAGAGACAAGAAAACAGCAAATTGCATCGTTAACAATAGTGTTTCCATTCACTATTTAGAGTTATTGTTGGCATAATTAAATATTCTTTGTTTTTTCTTTGTTGTTGCTGATAAATTTGAGGGTTTTTTTGTTGTTGTTGTTGTTGCCTTTTTGGGGTTTCGCAAATCACACCCACATAGTTTTAATGCATTATTGTGTTATGCACAAACTGCTGTTTTTTATCTGTCACTACGAGGCGTTTTTTCATTGGAACGACTTGTAATGACACCAACGTTATCTGGGTGAGTAAATGATCGTATTTTATGCTAGAAATAAGGACCATATTGTAAAAAAAAAACACGGCAATTCCCCTTTACAGTAATATAAAATAACTTAATTACAGCAGTTCAGCAACACATTGAAATTGAATGCATCCAATAAAAGTGTGAGATAGAGTGAAAATACTCTAAAAAGCATAGGCCAATAAGAAAAGGTGCAGGAAACATTTTTTACATTAGTTTATTTTTTTTCTCTTTTAAGAAATGTGTTTATTTGTTAATTTTTTTTTAAAGAAATTTGTTGTTCACAAAAGTAAAATATGCAAAATCTGTGAAAATTGAAAAAGGTCACAAAGTTTGTGTTCACTTGCAGATTAGCTACTTGTTAGAAAAAATAATCAAAAAACAAACTTGGAAAAATCTTGTTTTCTATTCATAAAAAACTTAAAGGTCGAGTCTGTAGGTTTGTTTGTTGCAGTTTGTAAAAACGACATTCAAACTGGGCCGCTCCTCTCGGGTGGTGGCGCTACCTCAGGTTATAGTCCTGGCTTCACGCAGCTGTGTTTGGGAAATGGATGGTGAATGGACTTGCACTCAAAAGGCTTTACACATTCACACTGGACACAGTGTTTGAAACTCATTCACAGCCAATGCACCGATCGGGGGGCAAGTGTGGTTCAGTGTCTTCAGCGCTCAAGGACACTTCCACATACAGACGAAGGAACATAGTTGGTGAACAACCAGCAGCTCTACCACCTGAGCCACAGCTGCCCTCCTTCCTGTGTATCCACCATTTCAACTCAACTTGACTTCCTTCCTTCCTTCCTTTCTTCCTCCATCCATCCTTCCTTCCTTCTTTCATCCTTACTTCTTCTTCCTTCCTATTTTGATCCAACGGACCTGATCTGTTCCCTATCCCTCCATCTTTCTTTACTTCCCTTCTTTTCCATCTTCCTTCCCTCTTCTTCCTTCCTTGAACAAATCTATTCCCTCCCTCCTCTTTCCTTCCTTTTTCCCTTCCTTCTTTCCACAATCCTTTTTCCCTCTCTGCCTTCCTTCCTTCCCTCCTTCCTTCCTTCCCTTCGTCCTTACTTCTTCCTTCCTTTTTGACCCAATTGACCCAATCTGTTCCCTCCCTCCATCTTTCTTTCCTTCCTTTTCACCTTCCTTCTTTCCACAATCCTTTTTCCCTTCCTTCTTTTCTCCCATCTTTCCCTTTGTCCGTCCTTCCTTCCTTCCTTCCTTTTTGAAACAATCTGTTCCCTCCCTCCTTCTATCTTTCCTTCCTTTTTCCCTTCCTTCTTTCTACAATCCTTTTACCTTCCTTCTTCGCTTCCTTCCTTTGTCCTTACGTCTTCCTTCCTTTTTGACCTAATTGACCTTCCTTTTTCCCTTCCTTGTTTCCTCCCATCTTTCCCTTTATTCTTGCTTCCTTCCTTGACCCAGGAGGACAACAGGAGGGCGCTTACACATCAAGCTTCACCTGCGCTCTGTCGTTGGCCGAGGAAAACACACCGACTACACCAAAACATCAAAATACAGACGGAGGAGGGGGGCTCTGCAGATACAGTCACCGCCACACATGAAGAGAAGCCCATAGGTGATGATATAGATATTTTTTTCTTTAGGTTAAATCCCACAGACTCTACCTTCAAAATGATCTTGGTTCAAAACTAAAAACATTTAAGAGCACAGACTGAGTTTGAGTGTGAATGAAGATAATACCTGTATGGTTTGACTCTGGTACACTTTAATGACGTGGAAGTTAAAACTGTAGATTCCTTTCCTTGGGGACAAAAACACTGATTCAAACGTGAAGTAGTTTCCTATGTTCACAAGAATCTGTGAGAGGAAGAAAAGAAAACACACACACACACACACAAACACATTATGACAAAAGTTTTTCTCAAGTCAGCACTTTTAACAACGACGTCGGTTTAGGATTCAGTATGTAAATGAGCCGTTCAACGCGGGATTCACTGTTGTGACTGCGAGCAGCTTTGTTCAGACTCACACTGAGTGGGACACACTTCACAAAATATTTAATTAAACTCTTTGTCTGGGTGGATTAAACACCCAACATTTAACTCTCCCAGCTGCTTCACAGGAAAACAAAATGGTGTTTGATCAGAGAAATGAGATGAGAAGTTAAACCTGGTCGGGAGGAGGAGGAGGAGGAGGAGCTGCACTCCTGAATCCTGATGCTTTAGAGTTGACTCACCTGATGACACATATGGACTGAATGCATGAATGTTAGAGCTTGTGGCAGTGAGGATACCTCCTAAGTGTCTCTGGTGGTAAATTTGGATCCACGGTATCTCCAGTGCAGGCAGCAGCAGCAGCAGATCTCCTGTTACCTGTGCAGCCTCAAACACTTGAATCCCACCTGTTCGAGCCTCAGCCTCCCTCCCCTGCAGCTCAGCTCAGCTCAGCTCACAAACCTTTGACAAATGTTGCTTTCATAGCAACAGCGTGCACATGATCCCACACCAATCAGATTACTTGCAGTGCGTTATGACACCAGAGGAGATCAAGTTATGTAATTCACACAGAATGAGAGACAGACGAGAGGGAGAGGCCAGAGGATCAGCAGAGTGACACCTTTACGCGCGGCCCACCGCTGTGTGACTAATCACAGGCTCCTTGTTTCTGTTTCTGCTGCTGGATCTGTTGGAGTGTATTATGATGTAGTGATGGGAAGTGTGTGTGTGTGTGTGTGGCAACCTAGCTAATAAAAACAGACTTAGTAGTGTCATTAAAGGTATAGTTCACCCAAAATTCAAATTTCACTCATCTACTCACCCTCATGTCGACTAAGAGCTGTGAGAGTCCGCAGCAGTATTTGTCCATAGAATGGTTGTGAATGGATACCACTTTTCTTCGTCCAAAAAGACACACCAAAAACCATCCAAATACCTCCATGCTGCTCGTCTGTAATGTTCCTCTTGTATTGAAGCCCCGACATGAGAAATTGTTCTGCCGGTCGCGTGATTTGCACTGACACAGGAAGAGCAGTGAACTGAGACACTGGGAGCTTCCGCTACAAACAAGCTTAAAATATAGACTTATTTAATTTTTTTTTGAACAATTTCTCATGTCGGGGCTTCAATACAAGAGGGACATTACAGACGAGCAGTATGGAGGTATTTGGTTGTTGTTTGGTGTGTCTTTTTGGGTAAAGAAAGTTGGTGTCCACTGACAACCATTATATGGATAAATACTGCTGCGCGGATCCCCTGTAACTCAGAGAAGGAACGGAGGACTCTGAAAATTCTCACAGCCCTTTGTCGACATGAGGGTGAGTAGATAATGAGTAAAATTTGAATTTTGGGTGAACTATCCCTGTAAACAATGCCAAAAGATCATCAGCACTGCCCTTGATGATCTAGGTCAGGTGTGTTCAGAGGTCAAAGGTCATACTGGCAGATCCTGAGCATCCTCTGAGCAAGGATTTCAGACTGTTACCTTCAGGAAGGAGGCTGTCTTTTCCTAGGAAGGCCAGGTCCAACAGATACCTGAGATCATTCGTCCCATTGGCTGTTAAATATTTAAACCAGCTGTAGCTGATGATTTGGTGTAACTTGTAGGTAATCATTTTTAGGTTGTATTTTGGCATTTCTCTTATTGCTATGTATTAATTATGTGATGCATTTCTATCTATTATTACTTTATGTGTTCTCTGGTGTGTTTATAGTGCCAACTGCTGCTGTACACTGGATTGCCCCTTGAGGATATTAAACCCTCCTGTTGTCCTCCTGGGTCAAGGAGGGAAGGACGAATGGAAGGAAGGGAGGAAGGAAGGAAGGACGGCTGAAGGGAAAGGAGGAAGGACAAAGGGAAGGAAAGATAGATGGAAGAAGGGAACAGATTGGGAAGGAAGGAAGGAAGGAAGGAAGAAAAGAAGGATGGAGGAAGTGAACAGATGCGTTCACCAGAGTGCACATGCAAAGCGCAGCTCAACTCTTATAACTGTCACCACACTGAGATTCTGCGTATGAACGTTAAGTCACACATTAAACAGAACAACAGCGCAGAAATTCACCAGCAGAGACAAAGTATCAGAAATAAAGAAAAAGAAAACATTTCTATAGAGTAATAAAAGAGTTTTTTGACCTGGTCGAAGTAGATGATTCTCGTCTTGTTGCTCATCTCCGACGGCTCGTGGTTGTTGCTCCGGACTGCGGAGAAAGCCACCTTGGAGTTGGCGGCGCGCACCGAAATGCCGAGCGGAGACGACGAAGCCTTCCAGTCCGTGGTCGGGTTCGAGTCGCACACCACGAGGCATTTTCCCTCCAGGACGATCGGCTCCGTGTCGTTCTGGGCTCTGGCCACCTCCAAGATCATCAGAGTCCAGCCAAGCACCAGGACGAGGGAGTTCACCATGGCTCTCCTTCTTCTCCTTCTCCTCCTGCACCAAACCACACAAGTTTCCGAGTCCCCTCCACTGGTCTCTGCGTCTGACGCTGCTGTTTCCTCTTACTGGATCCACAGATGATGATCCATATCCGAGGAGGGAGACGACATCACCTCAATAATGATATTAAAAAATAAAAAATAAACGAATCCTTCCGAAGTACAAACCTTATTCTGAAGTCCGATTGTTTTCCACGCGTCTCATTTTCCAGATTTTAAAGCTGCTGGATGAGACGGAACTGAACCACTGAGACGTGTTCGTGTGTGTGTGTTTTATCACTATTATTTTTAGATGAGTCTGGTCCGATGTGAAAAAGGGAATCAGTCGAAGAATCGTCCATAACCCAGCTCACTCACTACTCCCACTCCGGAGAGCGCGTCTGACAGCAGCTCCTCTCTCCGCAGTGATGTGCTGCATGTGTGCGCGCTCAGCCAGCCATCCACTTTACGCACGCACGTGGTAAAAGTTATAATTAACTGTCCTTTTGTAATTTTCCAAAAGAAGAAGAAAAAACCAACCTATACTCTTCTAAATCTATATAATAATAAAAAAAGCAAAGTGTAGATTCAGTGGTTGCCACCGATCTGATGGTTCTCACTGTTCATCTCTGAGATCCGTGCAGGAGCTGAGCCATGAAATGTCTCCAAACAACATTTCTGATCATTTCCTGTTTTGACAGCCTGCCTCATACAAACCAGAATTTGCCCTTAGGCTAGAAGAATTAGACTCTTATTTATATGTAAACCCAGAGAAGAGCGGCCGCGTGTCCACTGTGGCTGCAGTGACTCATCATAATCTCAGAGAGAGCTCAGGTGGGCTGGAAACCCTCAGGTCTGATGTGCAGCTGCACGGTCAGATACACTGGTTTTCAGAGGTGGTGGATGGTGGAGGGGAGTGGGGGGAGGGGAGGGGAGGGGGGGCTCATCGTCTCTCTGCAGTGCTTGCTGCCTTTACTACTTTATAACCTGGAGCAGGACTTGCAGGTGTCCACACAGCTTGTCTCATTAGAACCGGATGTTGAAGGATTTTCACACCTGAAACTTTCACATTAAATTCATTAAAACCCTCCTGTTGACACAATCTTCCTCCGTCCTTCATTCATTCCTTCCTTCCCTCCCTTCGTCCTTACTTCTGATTTTTCCTTCCTCTTTCGATCAAATTGACCTGATCTGTTCCCTATCCCTCCATCTTTCCTTCCCTTCTTTCCCTTTGTCCGTCCTTCCTTGAACGAATCTGTTCCCTCCCTCTTTCTTTCTTTCCTTCCTTCCTTCTTTCCCTTCATCCTTACTTCTTCCTTCCTTTTTGACCCAATCTGTTCCCTCCCTCCTTGTATGTTTCCTTCCTTTTTCCCTTCCTTCTTTCCTCCCATCTTTCCCTTTGTCCTTTCTTCCTCCCTCCCTTCCTTTCTTCCTTGACCCAGGAGGACAACATGAGGGTCAATCTCACTTTTCAAAATCTCCCTCCCTCTGATGTGTCAGTTAGTTTCACGGATCCATCTTCTCCTTTAGCTGCTCGCTGGTTTCTCTCTCGTCCTCTGATGCTGCTGGTTGATGATGAGGATCATCACGTCGCCCGCCGTCGCCCAGAGTGTCCTACGAGACTATTGACAAGAGATTAGAGCCGTGATCACACCACCTCTGTCCTTGTGTCACTATGGCTCGAATAAAACAGCACATTGATTTTTATGTCCTTTCTCTGACTTCGACTCTCAACATTGTCTGAACTCCATCAGCTTCAGAAACCAGACACATTCTACTTCTTTATTTACACTTGTCTTTTCAAAATATACGGATAAACTGTTTAAGATATACAAAGAAATAACAGCGTCGTGACATAAGTACCGACTATCATTAGCTATAACACCTCCTTAGAATGCACTATATGCCTGTCTCTATAATCTGACTCAGTTTCTCACCCCCCAAGATAGATAGATAGATAGATAGATAGATAGATAGATAGATAGATAGATAGATAGATAGATAGATAGATAGATAGATAGATAGATAGATAGATAGATAGATAGATAGATAGATAGATAGATAGATAGATAAAGTTTACAAGAAGGAAAAACTGTTTAACTCTCTCTGGAGCTCTTAACAACAGGTCGGTGTCAGCCAATCAGAAGAGAGGAGGCTCTGAGCTTCTCTTGGCTGACTGAGTGATCCAGTAAAAAGTAGAGCAGATTTAAACTAAATCCTGCAGGTTGTTGGATGGATGGTGGGTCCAAGTAGTGACTGCTGTTGTTGTGACATCACAAAGTGACAGGAAGTCCTGACGGCTGGTTTTAAGGCTCAGTTTCTGAATACAGGCTGTGTGCATTTCTCTGTGGACTGAGGCTTTGATACTTTCACAGTATTAACATAGAACCTACTGTAGAGCTGCTTTATAATCACACTACACATGGACATCTACCTTTATACTGTATGGAGCTTTAACACAAACATCTACCTTTATACTGTATGGAGCTTTAACACAAACATCTACCTTTATACTGTATGGAGCTTTAACACAAACATCTACCTTTATACTGTATGGAGCTTTAACACAAACATCTACCTTTATACTGTATGGAGCTAAACATCTACCTTTATACTGTATGGAGCTTTAATACAAACATCTACCTTTATAGGCTACTGTATGGAGCTTTAAGGCCAAGTGTTACAGTGTCAGACATACTTTGTAAAATGAGCTAAGCGCTGTTAAAGCAAAAATAATCTTGAATCCATTGTGTTTGTTGTTTTGGTTTTTATTTGCTTTCTCATTAAATCCTCACTTCATGAGTGCAGCTCTTTGAAGTTTGTGGCCGAACAACAACAAATCATTAGGTTACAGCGCGTTACGTGATGAAAACATAGAAACAGCTGACAAGCAAATGACCCTGAACCCACACACGCACACACACACATACAGAGAGTGTGTGTATCCTGTGCCAGAACACAAATTGTCTCACATATGAGTGTTTCCAAAAACAGGACACAGCGAGAGCCGCTTATCAACAGTAACCAATTTTTTCATGCAGATGTCATCTGCATGAAAAATAACTGAACTACATATGAGTAAAATCAGAGGCGGGTTTGTATTCACAGGGACACATCTATCTATCTATCTATCTATCTATCTATCTATCTATCTATCTATCTATCTATCTATCTATCTATCTATCTATCTATCTATCTATCTATCTATCTATCTATCTATCTATCTATCTATCTATCTATCTATCTGAATAACAGCCATTTTGTTAGATCTGTGTCATCAGCCCGTCTCTGTAACAAGCCTTTCGGTGTCTAATGTCGTGCATGTCAATATGTTTCCATGGCAATAAGAGTTTTCAGAGCTTAGAGGTGATGGCTTGCAATGTGAAGCCAAGAAACACCTTCCTGGGAAATTTAACACGTGTACACATTAATTTAAGGAGATCGAAAAGGAGAGAGAAAGAAAGAAACTTAAACTGGAAATGTGTTTAACTTTGTCAGTTTTCAGTGTCACTTACGTCTCGTCACTCGTGTCTTGTTGCCACAGATATAAAAACGGTCAAAGAGAAGGTGTGTGTGGGTTTGTGTGTGTGAGACCAAGCTTCGATACAATGTCAATGCAGGACGAGAACATTATACTGTATAATGTCAACAATGAGCCTCAGTCCAATGACGGCAAACAGTGTTTTCAATTCATGGCACTGATTCGATTTCTCTGAAGTGACAGAATGAAATGAATTCTCTGACTATAGTTCCTTTGTACCCAACTGTGTTAGAATTTAGGCTGAGCATAACAACTGGGAACATGTAAGATACAATGAGATGAGATACGATAAGCCTACAATATAATACGATACGATACAATGCTATATGATACAATATGTGAAAAGATGAAGTATGACAAGATATGATAGGATACAATGAGACAAGATAAGAGAAGATATGATACGATTCGATACAATACAATATGACGAGACAAGCTACAATATGATATGATATAATACAAGATGATAAGAGAAATGATAAAACAAGATACAATATCATATATGATACAATGCGGTGCGATATGATACAATCCGCATGGATGAAATATGTTACGATATGATGAGATGCAACGCGATGCGATACGATATGACTGGATAAAATATGATATGATACGATATGATGCGATGCAATGCAATACGATACGATACGACTGGATAAAATATATGATATGATATGATCCGATGCGATGCAATGCAATGTGATACAATAGGAGTAGATAAAATATGATATGATATGATATGATGCAATACAATGCAATACGATACAATGTAACTGGATAAAATATATGATATGATATGATATGATATGCTCGATGCAATGTGATGCGATATGATACAATAGGAGCGGATAAAATATGATACGATACAATACGATATTACCGGATAGAATATATGATATAATGCGATACAATATGATATGATGCGATACGATACGATGCAATACGATACAACTGGATAAAATATGATACAGTACGATACAATATGATATACTGCGATGCAACGCGATGCGATACGATGCAATGCAATGCAGTGCAATTCCATACAACTGGATAAAACATGACATGATATGATATGATGCGATATGACACAATGCGATGCGATACGATGCGACTGGATAACAAATGATATGATGCGATATGATATGACCTGATGACAAGGATGGACGAAGGAGCTGTGTAAAGCAGTGTAAAAGGACAAAGCTGCATTTTTAAAGTTAAATATGTGGCTCTATATGAAGGCCTCCAACCTCTGACCGCTCTCTCTGAAAGTTACCAATAATTTCCAATAATTTCAACTACTGGGCTCCGCCTCGCCCACTCTGCAGTTATTTCAACTTTGTTTCTTTTCTTGATAGATTTTCCCCCATCGTTCTCCTTTAGCTCTGGATAAGATCAGCTCCTCTCTGTTTCCTCACCTTTCCTCTGCTACAAACAAAATGACCTCTTGTTGTGCACTTGTAGAAAACCCAAAGGCTCAGCCGGGAACACAAACCTTTAATGAACGAAGCAGATGATGACACCTCTCAGATCTTCTTCCTGTCTTCTCTGTGCTCTCTCTGTCTGTTTGTCTGTCTCATTCTTGTGGACGTGAAATCTCAGTATCGATGGAAGTTCTGCAGATTTGGCACAAACCTTCAGTTTGACTCAGAGATGAACTCATTAGACTTTAGTGGTGAAAGGTCAAAGTGTGCGTGTGTGTTGCAGTACAAATGTCTCCAAACCTCTCCATTAAAACTGTTGGTGTGTTGTAGTGTAGTTGGGCCTTTATTTACTATACTATAGTCTTTTTGTTGCCTCATGGAAACAACAAAGACTCATGTTTCTAAAGCAAACAGAGTTCTGCTGTTCATCTTTTCATCTGAGCTGCATTCATGAGCTTCTCAGATGTTTGGATTTCCCCAAGTTGGAGAGTTGCTCCTCTGACTTTGGTGTGCACAAGAGCTTTTAAGTCTGGATGTGGAAACAACATGGAGGCTACAAACAAAATGAGCTGTACTTTATAGCTCAGAGCATTAAAACACTGGTGCAGTCACTGACACAGAAATATTGTTATTCACATTTACCTCTGATATGAGCAGGTAACGCAGGTAAACTTGAATTGATTCCTTTTCTTAACTTAACTCAGTGGTTCCCAAACTTTTTCTGCTGGGCCCCCCCTTGGCTGATGAGAAAAATTTCTTTCAGTCTCCTTTCAGCGCCGATGTTAACGGATTATGTCGTTCATACCAGCAGCCCCGCAGCCGACTCGTGCCCTGCAGTGATCATTTCGGCGTCTGGTCTGTTTCGAGGGTGAGCCGCGAGTGACCGTGTCAAGCAAGACAGGAAGTCACACAAAGAAACAACGAGAGAACCTGGTTGATTTTCAAAATAAAACACCACGATTGACAAATGCAATGATGTGAAAACAGGAAGGCTCTGGCTCGCCCATGATTTTCATTCCGCAGCCGGTGTGCCCCACTTTGGGAACCACTACCTTAACTGATGTTCCCTTATCCAATTTTCCCTTAAGTGATGTTCCCTAAAGTAATGTTCCCTTAACTAATGCTCCCCTAACTGTTGTTCCCTTAATCGATGCTCCCTAAACTGATGTTCCCTAAACTACTGTAATGTTCCCTTAACCTATGTTCCCTAATGTTCCCTTAATCGATGCTCCCTAAACTGATGTTCCCTAAATTACTGTAATGTTCCCTGAACCGGTGTTCCCTAAACTAATGTTCCCTTAACTAATGCTCCCCTAACTGATGTTCCCGTAATTGATGCTCCTTAAATTGATGTTCCTTTAACTACTGTAATGTTCCCTTAACCCGTGTTCCCTAAACTAATGTTCCTTTAACCCGTGTTCCCTAAACTAATGCTCCCTTAACTGATGTTTTCTTAAATTATGTTCCCTTAATTGATGCTCCCTAAACTGATGTTCCCTAAACTACTGTAATGTTCCCTTAACCAGTGTTCCCTTAACTAACGCTCCCCTAACTGATGTTCTCTTAAATGATGTTCCCTTAATTGAAGCTCCCTAAACTGATGTTCCCCAAACCTATACTGTAATGTTCCCTTAACCGGTGTTCTCTATCGTATGAGAATATCTCTCCACCACATATAGAATATATGTTATGGGATTCCCTTAACTAACGCTCCCCTAACTGATGTTCCCTTGAAGTAGGGAGCACTCTTTGTGTACAGATCTCACCTTCTTTGACGATAACATGTACTTATTTACACATTTACTTCTTCTGAGCCTCACATCATTTTCAAACAGCCCAAGTTTTTCTTTTCTGCTTCTCTTCAAGGATCCATGTTGGAAATGTGAGTTTGAGTGTGTGTGTGCGTGTGACTCAGTCCTGAATCACTGACATATCTGTGCAGGACAAATATCATATTGGCAGGAAGGCAGCCTGTGATTACTGTCATTCACTCCGCGCTCTCAGGCACGATTCCTAAATTGTTTGCGAGAATATAAACGGCTGCTTATTTTGTTGGACACCCACTTAAACCATCCAAGGGCAACAGCAGCAGCAGCAGCACAGGACAAGAGGCCCCGCGGCTCCTTTTTCTCCATTCACCGTAACTTCAGATTTTGACTGAAATCTCATTTTAGGTCATAAATGCTCTATATAAAAGTTATTCTTTCAGACAAATGTGTACAGGATTCTTTGTACTTTAAAAAATAAATAAATAAAACAGCTCCGACGTGACCTTGTCGCTGCATGTGTCAGAAACCAGGCAACACACTGCTTTATCACAACCACTCGTATCACATGCTCGTATGTCAGGCTGAGCTGGAGTTCAGTAATTCAGTGATTAGAACTCAAGTCGAAGGAGAAATCCTTTCATCAGATTGTCTATCTGTGTACGTGTGTGTGTGTTTGCGTGTGCATGTGTGCGTGCGTGCGTGCAGCCAAACCTCCCCTCCAGGTGAAAAGATGTCTCTGAAAAATATTTTTTTACTTCTTATCTGATAGGAAACAAATCACATTAATATTTCACCCAATGCCTCCAGCAATTATTTCCCCCTCAAAATGCCTCTGACTTCTCTCAGGAATCGTTTTATCGTCTGCTGTAAAATACAAATAATAAAAAAAAAATTAAGGAGACCCACCACTGGGATGAAAAGAACAACTCTCTAAGGAATTTAATTAGCAGTCGAAAGGAGACTCTGTTGCTCTGACCATGTAGGAACCGCCCTGTTCCTACATAATGACTGACTTTAGTAATCTTCAAAAAGACAAAGACTGTCATTGTATAGACTTTAACACTAATTAAACTTAAATCCAAAGTTATCAGAGCTGTGAAATAAGCGAAAACCAGAGACTCCGGCCGTCAATCACAGATTCACAGACACCTGTCGTCTCTCAACATTTCAGCTGAGCAGGTTTTCTGGAGTTCGTCCGTCCGTCTGTCCGTCACCTCAGCAGATCGATAATCAACCAAGACTCTAATTGAATTTCCATTTGAGTCTTGAGGCCTTGAAGAAGCGAAGTGGTGGTGGTGCAGCGGCAGCAGCAGAAAGTGTTTGTCAGGTTTGTTCCTTTTGTGAAGCCGGGATTCACAGCAGAACAAAACTCTTTAAAGCAGAGAGAGACATTTATCAAAGCGCCGTCGCCTCGACCGCTCAGCAGAAGAAGAAGAAGCTCCTGCTCCGTTCGACTGTCGCTGCTCATCGCTCACATCTTCACCAACATGTGGTGAAGTTTACAGCCTGAGAGTCAAAATGAAACTAGATTTATCTACTGATGATACTGATATATAATCAATAAATTATCACATGGCATGCACTCACCAAACCACAATGAAATACCAGAGTATCTATGTTTCTATCCAGCATTAAAGAGGTACTACGCAGGATTTCTCCTGTGGCTATTCTACAGTTTTACCTTAACCCTATGGTGCATGAATTATGTTAGCCTTGGTCAAGATTTTTTTCTCAAGTGTTTTTATCCTTCTTAGGGCATGAAAAAAAGTTTTAAAAAATTTTTTTTTTCAAATATGATTTTTTCAGAGAGTTACAGACATGTCCACTCCAGTGGACTACATGCGCCTAAGCACTCATATAAAACAATATGAATTTAATGTAAAAATTAATCAAAATTTTTATTTATGGTTAATTCAATAACTATAATTTCATTTTATGCTTTGCAAAACATTTCAACACATTTTTACATATTTTTTTACACATTTTAACGTTGTACACAACGTTAAAATAGGCCTATGTGTATAGGCCTGAATAATAGAATAAATGACTCTTACAACTCTATAAGACAATTCTTTGTTTCAAAACATTCCCAACAAGAAGAACATTATTATTATTAGTCACCATCTTCTTTAAGGCTGCAGGACTGGTATTACCATGTCATTACACTGTAATTACTATGTTTTTGGCAACAAGAACTGAAATATTAGTCTCTTCATCTCCAAACATGTCTTTAGAAATAATCCTCACCTCAGTAATATGGTCAGTTCATCAAACCTAGGCTTTATGAAAGGTGGCAAAGCATCCAGATCACACTGGCACACAGCATTGCATGAAGATGTATTTGGTCTTGAGTGTGGCCAGGTTAACAGTACACATCTTCCACAGCTCCCTCGTCCTACCTCTGCTATCTGGCCCCACAAATTACAGCTAATCTGCACAAAAGTGTATATTTTTAAATAAGTAGCCTATAGCAAAGGAATGTATTTTTATATTTATAATGTAATTTACAACCAGAACAGTCACAAGATAAGGTAAAGCAATTACAAGATTTGTGTTGTACTTGATATCCACTTCAGTGGACGCATGGTTAATCTAATTTACTACTTATTTGAAATATTTTTTTCAAAAATAAAAGAATAATAGTATTACTGAGATGTTACTGTATATCATCATATTTTTTTCAAAGCTAGGGTCCTTCTGGAAAAGACGGTTTGACAGGATATTCCCGGAGCCGCCCACCTAAGTGGCTTTTGGGCTGCCACCTTGGATCCAGATAAAATTTACTTGCAGTTACAATGACTGACCACTGAATTAACCTCAATGGAGTGATGCAGCAGAGAGCCCTCTATGGGCTGATAGGCAATTCAACCATAGAAACCTTTGCATTTAGGATGGAATGACTTTTAAACAGCTGTCCACTGTAGTGACCATGATGCACCACAGGGTTAATTAAAAATCTCCGGAGTAGTTGTGATAGTTAACTACATGACTTGTGACTTGTCTTCACCTGGCGTCTCACCGCTGAACACAACCCTTGCAACATCAGTTACTCGGTCGCCACCGGTGTCCCAGCTCTCGTATCTGCACACCACGACACAAACGCATGTAATATTTTGTTTATGTCACTCAAGACTACAGAAATATAAATGTCATAACATTGCATGTGTTATATCCACCGCTCCATGTATCGGTTTTTTCGTCGGTTTTGTTGTAAACAAATGCACATGGCCAGACAAGCGACCAGACTTGACTTGCATAGTTCCTCTTTAAGTTAAAGTGTCTTAAAATGCCTTGGAAACAGTAAAACTCGATTAAATGTGATGAATAGTAAACAAATGGCTCTTTTCCACTAGCACTGCACGACTTGACCCAACTCAACTTGACGTGCTTTTTTGCTTTTCCACTAGGTTTAGGTCCTTGTGCCTGGTACTTTTTTGGTAACGCCTCAGCCGAGGTTACAAACGAGCCAATACTAAACCATGACGTCAACTGAGTAGTGCTCCAACTGTGGAGACGAAAAGTGACAAAAGACAGCGTGAGGGGGACAGACAGGTTTTAGAAGGAAGGAAGTGTCTTTCAACCACAATCTCCCAGAACTGTTTGGAGAGCTGCTGTTCCCAAACCACAGGCCGCCGCCGATGTGTTTTCATTGGTAGTTGCGATCCATGTTTGCCTGGTGTTTGTAGCGATCAGTAGTTTCATACGGCAACAGTTTCTGACAGCGGCTCATCACACTTTTGGCTCGTGCAATGCAATGCAATGCAAAAATGAATGGAAACACCTTAAAAAGCCAGAATTGTATTTGATCCCAAAACAGCGTATAACATCACTTTGCAGAGATTTTTTATTAAAAGCTCTACGGCTTTATTCACGTTAATATTTTTGAGGTTCTTCAGATGTTTCCTGTTTTCTAACAAGAGATGATGTGATGCTGCAGATGTGGCGGCTGCACAAACGTCCTGGTTTTCACGTCCCTGCCCAAATTATCAGGTCTCAGCAGAAACACCATCAGCCTGAGGAGCATGTGTCGATCTACAGCTCTGACTTCTCACTTAGTTTTCACATGTGATGAGTTCAATTCACAGTTAAAACAGACGGAGAAACGTTGATGTGTCAGTGCCACATTATCACCACGTCAGAGATGTTACACAAAATACAATTAATTACAGTACTGTGCAAAAGTTTCAGGCAGTATAAGTAAGTAAAGATGCTTTCATGAGTTGTCTTTATTTAGGGATTAACTTCATCCAGAGTTCAGTCGACAGAAGAAACCTGAATCTTGGACTTCTTAGTTCTTCTCCTGTGGATTGAGGCTCAGGTCTCAGTGTTTTTGTCTCTTCATATGATCCCAGACTGACTCATGTTCAGATCTGGACTCATTCTTGTTGATTAAAACAGTTATTTCTGACACTGCTATAATTATAGAATAAATGTGGGACCAATCAGAGGCCTCTCTCTGATAAACCTCTAAAGGGGAGACACTAGGTGGATAGGAAAAAGAAAATAACCAACAGATATCACCATGAAACTCCCTAAGTTTATCACTCACATTAAGACAAATATTTTTTGTATTACAAGTTTTGCCAAATTTTATGTTTAAATATTTAAATGAGGCAATGTCTAATGAAATATGCACTAATTTAAATTTCCAGAACCGAAATCTGAAAAATGGACAAAGCTACTTTAAAAATTCTTGTTTTATTTTGTTGGCATATTACGGAGGAAATGACCAGTTTTGGAGCCCACATCGTTGTTCAGGAGAGAGAAAGCTTTACAATGATACCTGACATGACACGGGTCAGACTAACTTTTGGAGAATTTAGGAGAAATCTACTGACGAAAGAGACAAAATGTAGTAAAAGTAAAGTAGTAAAGTAGTAAAATAAAAACCTTCTACCATTTCTTTTGACTTTTCTGAAAGAATACATGTTAAGGAAGAAAAATAACCCAAATGCCCACTGCTCCTCAGGGATGGGTTAAATGCAGAGAGAGAATTTCACCTGTACAACTGTATGTGACTAATAAAGTACCTTTAAAAATATACATGTATATCTCACCCTATGATGCACCTGGGGTTCTGTATATTCTTGCAGCTCACTCGACCTTCAGGCTCCTAAAGTTTCAGCTCTGCCCTCTGAAAGCTTCAGGGGAGGGATGTTGGTGTCCTGTATAGAAAACATGCAATGTTTGGGGAAAACACTGGACATGAGTAAATAAGGGTAGATATTTTATACAACTGTTAACCATTTTGTTTTGGAGACACTGGAACATGTGACACTACACATTGATTAGAAGAAGAAGAAGAAGAAGAAGAAGAAGAAGAAGAAGAAGAAGAAGAAGAAGAAGAAGAAGAAGAAGAAGAAGAAGCTGAGTGCAGCAGCAGATTTTGGCAGGTGAACTGCTGCTGGTGAATTGTGACCGTGAACAACTTTTCACTTTTTTGTTCAATGTGGATTTTTTTGCTTTTATTCCCTCAGATGCCAATTAAGCAGCAGAATACTCAGGACAAACATCCCAGAATAGAAACGAATTCCAACATGGCAGCACAAACAGTTCTGCATCAGCTTCTGTCTCTGTGTCCTTTTGTTTTGTCCTTTTGTGTAAAGTTGGTTAAAGGGATAGTTCAACATTTTGGCAAATTGGTCCATTACCATAATCCCTATAGTCATAGCAGTAGGTTCGTTACCTCAAATTGTCGGTGCAAGCTGCGTTTAGAACGGAGGAGCAGAGCCGTGAGCTTCTCAGAGCTACGCTACAGAGGCTCACGTGATTTCTTGGTTTCCCTCATCAAACTCATGAAATACACAATCCAACAACTCCACAATGCTCTGGTGGACAAGTTGTGACCTGCACATTCACCACACTATGAGATAATAACACAACATTACCAGACAGAGTTGTTTTAGAGGGAAATTCATGCAAAACCGCTGATGCGCGTTGTCTTCAGGGACAGTTTTTCAGCAAGCAGTCTCTGCATTTACCTCAAAAACGGCTCTGTTTCATAACGTTCCATTATTATCTCATAGCGTGCTGAATGTGTAGGTCACAACTTGTCCACGAAAGTGTTTTGGAGTTTTGGGATTTTGTATTTGATGAGTTTGATGAGTGAAACCAAGAAATCCCATGAGCCTCAGTCACGTAGCTCTGAGCAGCTCATGGCTCTGCTCCGCCGTTCTAAAAATAGCTTGCACCAATAATTAAAGTTAAAGAACCTACTACTATGACTATAGGGGTTATGGCAATGGGCCAATTTGTCAAAATGTGATTTTCGACTTTGACGTGTAACATTAATGAAAGTGCAACTTTAATAAAATAAATCTGCATTAATTCAAGCAGATATCAGCGGCACGGCCGTTTCGGCTAATGCTGCGTTCAAGGCAGGCTTTTGAAACCGTAAGTTACAGCTTCAAGTCACAACTACGACTTTGTAGCGTTCCAGGTGTCTCACCGTCCTGTTGCCTGTGAAAGTCACTATAACGGCCACCTAACTTCCGACCCATGAACTCGCACCAGATCGAACTGGTATGACTTCACAGGAAGGAAAAACACTGAGTTTCCTTGAGCACCTTTCGTCAGGCATCTATTGGTCCTCGTGCTCCGTCACCACATTCACGCGCATCCCTTGGCTGCACACACAGCCCTTCATGCCGTTCTCTCTCCTCATTGGATAACACTTGTATCCCACAAGGAAAATTTTCTCCTCGGGTTACAGCAGAGCAGAGTGACGGAGAGACTCGTGTTACGGCTGAAACACCATGTAAGTGATTGCTGATGGAAAATAGGACTATTTAGGACTTATATTAACAAAAACATTCCACTGATATGCTTTAATTTAATAATAATAATAATAATAATGCAGTGCAGCTGTTTCAGGTCTTTGTATTGTCTCACTGTCATATCCTAATGGGACATCGCAGTCACCACTGATGAGCTTTGTAACACCTGTGTGACACCGCTGTATCATCAGCTGATTGGAAACAGGAATTAAAAAAGAGGAGAAGAAGAACAGAAGCAGGTTGTGAGATGCTGGCGTGCGATGAAAGCATGAAGACACGAACAAAGGCGGGAAAAGATGAACAGATGGTTTCAAGCAGCAGACGTGAGACATGTTTGAGATCAGGTTCACACACACACACACACACACACACACACACACACACACACACACACACACACACACACACACACACACACACACACATTCAGCGACCGGCTGAGAAGCTGCTGCTGCTGGTTTTTCTGCTGCCAAATCTTTGTTCCCTCAGACAAACAGAGAAGTACGGTGGCTGACGAGGGAGAAGGTAACGGTCCAAAACACTTCGAAAAAGAGAAACAAGATGATTTGAAGATTCATAAATACAAACAAAACAAAACATATTAAAATCAAAAGATAAGCTGCATAGGAACCAAAACTGAATTAAAAGCAAATGCTATAATTAAGAATGTAAACATCTTTGCTAATTAACTTTATCCACAGAAGCACAGAAGCAGTTTAATCACAGATGAGTCGTAGTTCTTAAAGAGCCAGTATTTCACTTTTTTCCAGTGTTTTATTTGAAGTGTTGAACCGTAAGAAGATCAAGACTAAAAGCCATCTCCTCTCTCAGTTTCTCTTTGGAGCTCTAGTAATAACAGGTCGGTGTCAGCCAATCAGAAGAGTGGAGGAGGGTATGAGCCTCTCTTCTGATTGGCTGACTGTTTTCTGAGCGATCTAAAGCAGATTTCAGAATAAAAACTCAGAGAAACCAAATTGGATGGATGGTTTTGAACCAGTGGTGAGGGGGCGGGGCTTTGTTGTGACATCACAAAGTGACAGGAAGTACTGACGGCTGGTTTTTAAGGCTCAGTTTCTGAATACAGGCTGTTTGCACTTCTCTGTGGACTGAGGCTTTGATACTTTCACAGTATTAATATAGAACCTAGAGCTGCTTTATAATCACACTACACATGGACATCTACCTTTATACTGTTTGGAGCTTTAACACAAACGTCTACCTTTATACTGTATGGAGTTTTAACACAAACATCTACCTTTATACTGTATGGAGCTTTAATACAAACATCTACCTTTATACTGTATGGAGCCTTAACACAAACATTTACCTTTATACCATATGGAGCTTTAATACAAACATCTACCTTTAGACAATATCATTAGCTTGTTTTTGTACTGATGAAGCAATAAACGCACAATTACTATGTTTCAGTTTCTGTTCTCTGCTTTGAAAATGAAACAAATTATGAAGAGAAAATTCTACTGTACAAGCTGATCGTTTTGTGTACATGGTCAATATTAGGCACTATTTTTAATTTCAAAAGAACTCAAAATAAGTCACTATGTCAAGAAAAAAAAGCCTCGATGATCCATTCAGCTACAATTCTGACTAACAGTAATAAAATAAAAAGATGAAGCTCTGTGAGAGAATCAATTAATTTCATTCAATTTTGGATATTTGCTGCTAATAAGATCACCAAAGTTTTATTTTTCTTTCATCTCCTGCATGAATAAATGTGCAGCTCCTCCTGCTCAGCACAGCGGCTGCTTCAGGTCACAGCCGGAGTAAATACTAATAAATGTTTTTATGCTGTAGGCTGATTAAACTGTCAAGACTCTGAGAAGCTGTGTGAACAGAAAGTGATTTCAACCAGAGCTGAGACATGTTTCCGGTTTCTGAGTGCAGCAGTTGGAGTTTGGTGTTACTCTGATGTACAGATATGTGTATACATGTATACGTGCAGATGTTTAGATGAAGCTTACAGAAAATAAATAAATAAATAAGATGTACAGATGTGCAGACGTGCAGGTGTGCAGAAGGCTACAAATGTGCAGATACAGATGTACAGAAGGCTACAGATATGCAGAAGATGGCTATAGATGTGTAGATGTACAGAAGAGGGCTACAGATGTCTACAGATGTCTAGATGTGCAGATGAAGGCTGCAGATGTGTACAGATGTGCAGATAAAGGCTACAGATGTGTACAGATGTTTAGATGTACAGATGAAGGCTACAGGTGTCTACAGATGCAGAGACGAAAGCTACAGATGTGCAATTGTACAGATGTGGCCTTTGTGCTTCTTCCTACAATCAACACATCCAGAATAATCTCCTGAAGCGCCTCAGCTCCAGATGTTCCAGCTGCTGCTCCCGACTCATTTCATATCCCTCATTAATGATTTAATCTCAGAATAAACATGAAGTCAAACCCATGCACTGATCCGTTTAATTGATTTCAGCTCTTGTTCATGAGCGTCACTGTACATTTCTCATTTCTATACAATAAATCACATATCTGCACAATAAAACACACAGAAAATATAAAAATCAAAGCAACGTTTTACTCATTATTTTTCTTATATCAAAATATATTCTTGTTTTTATATGACTCTGATTAAAACTGGCTGGTTTACAGTATCTTCTCTGATCCTTTGCGATCATTAAAGGGATACGCCAACATTTTTTTTCATGTCTTGCCTCACTCCCGAGTCCATGACCAGCAGATAGACACCATCCTTTCGACTGTGCATGCAGTATCAAGGGAGATAGAGCCGTATCGCCCGTAATTAGCTTAGCTCAAACACTGGAAGTGTATGGGTAGTGTTAGCCTGCCTCTTACCCAAGCTGAAGTCAGCAGTCAGAAGCTGATTTCATTTTAGCTCTAAACTCTGTAAATATCTCACTTTATCAACATTTCAAACATGTTTAGGTGAGAAAGTAGCCGTTTAGATCAGCAGTGTGTCGTTAATTTGTCTAAATACCAGCTGTTTACAATTTTGTTCAGACGAATTCAGCGCTACTCAAGCTAGCCGTTGTGACCAACGCACTTCCGGTTACTTTCACAAAATAAAACACCCGTTGCCCTTTACATACAGAAAACCATGACAATGGAATCTGTGCTTTTACTTTGAAACAGGAAGCTAACCTAGCCTCGATGTAGCTAGCTTGAACAAAAATAAAGCGTCTTTGCTTGAACCCTCCATTTTGACCGATCTCGTCCCGTTACCGACATTTGACCGCTCAAGATGCCTTACTGGAGAGTTTTGTCAGCTCTGAGACGAAGATCGGCCCACCGGTTTCCGTTTAGAGTTGCTGAAGAGTTTGTCTGATGACTTTAGGTGGAGGCAGGCTAACACTATACACTTCCAGTGTTTGAGCTAAGCTACTTACGGGCGATATGGCTCTATCTCC
Organism: Decapterus maruadsi; assembly: GCA_030347415.2. Taxonomy (NCBI): domain Eukaryota; kingdom Metazoa; phylum Chordata; class Actinopteri; order Carangiformes; family Carangidae; genus Decapterus; species Decapterus maruadsi. The sequence continues at coordinate 29,922,890 of CM064899.1, forward strand.
CTTGTTACTGCACGCACAGTCGAAAGGATGGTGTCTATCTACTGGTCATGGACTCGGGCGTGAGGCACGAAGACATGTAAAAAAAATGTTGGCGTATCCCTTTAACACGTCATCCATACTAATTCATGTAGTTTCATTGTGTGCCTTCTTGAAATCGAGGATGAACTGACAGATCAACTCAAAGAGCTCTTGAGAGTCCTGATCGGTCCGTTCTCCAAATTTAACCTGAACAAGAGACAAAGAGAGAGAGAAAAACAAAGTATTAGAAGTTAAAAACCTGAGTCTGATACTAATTACACCTTCAGACACAATCGAGCTGATAAAATCAGTTTTACAATTAAGTGAAATCACTTTTCATCAGCGAACCGCCGCCTGTTCTCCTCAACAATAGTCTTTTGATGTAATTAGCTCATACACTGCCACAGCATGTAATCCATTCGCTGAGCTGCACTCCTACGATCAGGTTGACTTGTGCTGCCGAATTAACACTTACACCCCGGTGGTGAAGGGTCAGCGGCATGAAAATGTTAGTAATTCTCAAGTCAGACTTTACAAGAAAGGGTCGCAGCGGTTAATTGGACTAATTGGCTTGTTGCATGCTGCCGACTGTGCAGCCTCAAGTTCAGGCTCCAGCTGCTCCCGTCGCTCACTCCTCAGTTTACTTTATTCTTTATTCACAGTTAAAATTCACATCCTGTATTTCCTTAATGAATGTGGATGTGATGCTGATGAGTAAACATGTTCTATAAGATGTATAAGTGATGATATTTTTTTACGGCCTGAGAGGAAACAGTTTGACATTTCATGGAGTTAAAATGTCACTCAACACAGACAGGCTCATTAGTGAGGTGTGGAGCTGCTAACTGCTTCCCTCCCCGCTTCCAGTGTTTGTGCTGAGCGAAGCTAAGCTAATTGACTGACAGTTATAGATTCACTCCACCGACATGAGAGTGGCATCGATCCTCTCGTCTGCCTCTCAGATGTCAAACTATCCCTTTATGATTAAAATGTCCATTATCATGTTAGTTTATTTTGCTCAGATTGAGTTTTTTCTGGAGACCAGCATCAACGTCATCGTCAGTGAAATGGGAGAAATGCACTTTAACGGCTGCCGATGCAACACCATTGCATCCCAAAACATTGCAGCGACTGGGACAATTTCACTCATAACACAACAACATCAACAAGCTTAGATGCACAATTCATAAAGCTGTGCACAGGTATTTGAAACAGAGGCACGTCAGGCTTATGGACGACATGGACTCAGACTCCCCTCGTTAAGACAGTTAGCTCATTGGTTAGTTTTTTTGTGTATCAGTAATGGCCTAATTAGCAGCAGAGTTCAATTAAAATACACATTTTGTCTTTCTTGTTGGTTTGCACATGCCTTAACAATCTCAAGTTGAATTTAAAGGGATAGTCCAACATTTTGGCAAATTGGCCCATTGCCATAATCCCTATGGTCATAGCAGGAGGTTTGTTACCTTTAATTGTCAGAGCAAGCTATTTTCAGAACGGTGGAGCAGAGTCGTGAGCTGCTCAGAGCTACGCTACGGAGGCTCATGGGATTTCTTGGTTTCCCTCATCAAACTCATCAAATACACAATCCAACAACTCCACAACACTCTGGTGGACAAGTTGTGACCTGCACATTCACCACGCTATGAGATCATAATGGAACGTTACGAAACAGAGCCATTTTCGAGGTAAATACAGCTTGCTGAAAAACTGTGTTTACCTCTAAAACAACTCTGTCTGGTTATGTTGTGTTATTATCTCATAGCGCAATGGGCCAATGTGCAAAATGTTGGTCTAAATAAGAGTAAAACAATGAGTAAACTTAATAATTGGATTGTCCACCATCAACTCAATCAAAATTGTGGTTAGTTGCAGCCAAAGACTGGACATGAAAACTTAAGCACAATCACAAGTCTGCAAGTCGTGAGGTGCGAACTGTGCAGTGATCTGGGCCCTTATAATATAAATTTAGCTTTAGGAGTGTACATGACATATAAAAGTCAGGCTAATCCAGTGTCAATGGTGGAGAAGCTGCTCAAAGAAAGTCAAAGTAATGGCGGCATGTGAGTTCCCATTATGTTCCATTACAGCTGTTTCCCTGCCCATAAATAGAGACGTTTCCACCATAAAGAGTTCCAGGGAAGTGATGTATGACAAGTGCAGCAGGATGCAGGAGATAAAGTGTCAGATGCTCAACATTTCCTGGGGGAGGACACCCAGGTCCCTCACTTAACTGTGCCCCCCAGTCCCCCCCCCCACCCCCTCCCCCCCCAGCGTTCAAACAAAGCGTCCGCCCCTGGCTGACGTCTCTGACATTGACTTTGTTGTTTGTATTTCTGTGTCTTGTGGCGTTTTCTGACAGGTTGACACAGTGTCAGTGTGTCAGTCAGCTGACTGCTCTCTGTGGGCTATTACACATACATATCAGAGTACTTGCATGCATTACACACGCATATAAGTGTATAAATATATATAGATATAGCAAAAAATAAACAGAGTTCCTGCTGCACAGTTTGTCTCCATTTTAACGAGCGAGGATAAGAAGCATAATGAGACTGACTGCTGGTTGCATGAATATGATACAGAGGAATAAAAAAGTAAAACAAAAAAAAAGGATTCTGATTATTCAGAGTTATTTTATCTCCAAGCTGACATCAGACATGTATAATTAAATCCACTGATGTCTGCAGCAGAAGGTATTTAAAAATAATTAAAAGTAAATCTGTTATTTTTACAATTGAAATCAAACATACGAGCAGAAATAAAAGGTTACACCACAGTTCTTGTATTTATGAGCTCTATACAGTTATACAGTGTAAACACATAATAAATGGTCTGTAACACACTCTCTTTTCATTTGCTCTAAATGAGCTTTTTAAAAATCACGCCTTCAGAGAATCAGCTGCAAAGGAAAAAAAAGGACCTCTTCAAAATCAAGCCCTCGAAAATTTCATGAGCCTCTTCAATGTTTCATAAATTTGCATGTTGGCTGTTCAAGGACGTCGTTTGGAATTCGCCCCCGTGACAAGATGTGACTAAATATGACGCCTTTTCCCCCGACCTGCTGCTGTCTCCCAAAAAAAACACCACGTCGTTCTCCACCACTTCCTCCAGAGTTGTGTTGAAGAGGGTTTATTCTAAATTTCACATGCACAAAGTGATTTCACTGTGGGACAGAGACACAGGCAGCATTTGAATGACCCAGTGAGGAGGGGGTGGGTGGGGAGGTGGGGTATGGGGGTGTGTAGTGAGTAGTGGATTCCCGTGTGAATTTGCGTTGTGTCATCTAACGCATGGCATTACACTCCAGTCCAGTAGGTGGCGGTGATGCTTCTCTAAGATGGTTTGTCAGCAACTGGCTTAATCTGTATAAAAACCATTATGTGTCTTCTATTGCTGTTCAGTTATCTGGGGTGATATTTATTGGAATAAAAGTTTTAAAACTAAGTCTAGGTCATTTCACTTTACCACCTCAGAAAGACAAAAGACGAGTTTGCAACTTTTAGTTAGCGCACAGCTTAAAGGTGCGTTCACACCGGACCTTTTATTTTTGTCGCTGTCACAAAAATATCGCTCTGTCTCTCAGCTGCAGTCAGTTTGAAACAATTCAACAGATTTCTCTGATGACGTCATTCAAGAAATTCCAGTGAATTTCACCTCGTTCGCAGTCGCTCTTTTCTTCCCGTTTAGCTGCTGCCACTGTTTACCAGTTGTGGTACAACATCAAGCCGGCTTTGCTCTGCCGAAACAGTGGAGTTGTATTACGTTACGGCAGCCAATCAGCGCTGAGCGACCAGTGTTGGGAAAGTTCACATTCTACATGAACTAGTTCAAAGTTCAGTTCACAAATTTTAAAATGAACTAGTTCAGTTCATAGTTCATAATTCAAAATGTTGAACTAAGTTCACAGTTCCAAAAATGAACTAGTTCATAGTTCTTTTTTTTTTTTCAATATGTTACTGCGAGCTATTGCCACAGCCCATATAAACCACAGACAGCAATTACTTTATCAGTTTTAACACTGAAACAATATGTCAGATTTCACCTTTGAATCCAATTTTGAATCTTAATCCAACCACGGTTTACATTAGCATTGAGAGGACAGCCCTCAGAATACTGGCATTTGCCCTTTGTTGCCACCTATTCATTCATTCCACACTAGTAGCCAGCTGCAGCTTTCGCCCCTGCAGTATATTCTTAAAAACACGAGGGAAAACTTGCTGCTTGAATGGTCTTTTTTAGTAAAGAATTATTAATTGCTGTTGATGTTGTTGATGTACGGAGTTGCTTCTTGAAACTGCGGCCGGCAGCGGCGCTCTGTATGTGTTTATGGAGTGGATCAGTGCGTCTCTGAATGCAGCGGAGACGGCTCTGTGACACTACTGTGCAGGCTGACAGCCAGTGAGGGCTCGCCCCAGCGCCGCTGCTCGTTGAAAACAGCTGTAATAACGTGAGTTCAGGTCCTGAAACGTTTGTAATATGTCCGGGAAAAAGTCGCTAGATTTGTCGCTAGTCGCTTTTTACAAAAAAAGTCGCCAAGAGGGTTTGGAAAGTCGCCAAATTTAGCGAGAAAGTCGCTAAGTTGGCAATGCTGGACTCTGTGGTGGCTGGTGTTGCCAGATTAGGTGTTTTCCGACTACATATTAAGGCCTGTTCACGGTGTGTTAGGCGGGTTTTTGCCTGGAAGTCTCTATTGAAAACTGGCACACTTTGAACGAAGTTAAACTGTGAAAGAGCGCCGTTCACAAACGCCAGAATGAACGCGTTCACAGCAACGTTCATCCGGCAGAAATACAGTGCGTTCAGTTCACGTTCGCCCAAAATATGAACAAGTTCATGAACGATCGTTCATTGAACGCATTCAGGCACAACACTGTGAGCGACAAGCGACTGACGGCCAGAGACTTGGGATTTCTCATCTCGTGCGTCAGAGCTGGCCCCCTAAAATTACCCCGAAGTTCCTGCAGTGGAAGCGCGTCTAATGACTTATTCACACTGAATACTTTTAGTTAGCTAAACCCAGCAGCTAACTAGTCTAAAACTGCAACTATAAGTTCGATGTTTGCATAAAGACGGGAAACATTTGAAACAACACAATTAGGAGAAGAAGGTCCAACGATACCGTCTTTACATGACTAGCTATAACTTACATTATTATTCAGTCCATTGCCCTTTAAGGAGGTTCAGAGATGGTACAGTCCACCTTAGGGGCGTCTGAAACTCATACTATATTGCAAGGGGCAATATTATATCACCATACATTTACAATTATATAATGATTTTTTAAGTTTTTATCCCTTTTTTGGGGGGTCTATGTCCTAATTATGTAGGTCAGACCCCCAGATCCCTCCCCATGATTCAAGGTACCGTCCATCTTCATGTGCCACTGCTCTGGTTTGGACTAAACTTCTGATGAATGATGTTTTGTGTCTCTCTGGTATTTAAAGCAAACCCACAATGACCCAACAGGGGGGCAACAATTCAAAAAGTCACATTTCAAACTTTATAGTTAAAAAAATGAAATGAAGTATATATTAAATCTATCAGGACTCCATCGGTCCGACTTTGGCACCACCGCCTGGTGATTAAAAATCTAACTCCTGGCCTGAAGGGGCAGAGGACGCCACAGTTAAAGGTCAAACTGTTAAACTTTAAAAGGCCACTTTTAATAGTACTTTCTGCTAAGAATAATAAATAATATGGAATTTAACTTGTGGGTATATGAAGGTACAGTTTGACATTTTGGGAAATCCACTTATTTGATTTCTTACCGAGGGATGTGCTATCTGTTATGTGAAGAAATAATGGACACTCCTCCTTTAATTTATACCTCTGAGCAGAAAACATCCTTATTATTTTGTCCTTTCCAACACATTAACTGGGTCCAGTGCAAATTGGAGCTGGTACAACACAATATCCCCGCATGTCGTCGTATCACAGACTCTTTGTGTGATGATAAATTGTCCATTCAGATATGGGAAAGGTGAGAAAATAGGCACCACTTTGGTATCGATTGTCTTCAGGTTAGGGAACATAGCACCTGTTAAGATGTCAAGAATAGACCTGAGCTCTATAAACCTAATCTAAGCAAAGACAGAGTGTAAGAACCAACAGAGGCTTCACTAAACCTGATGATATGTGGGACAGAGAGGAGTTTCATCAGGTTTGAATCAAAGCACTCTTAAAAATATTTCACATAAACCTCAGGTATGAATCACTGAATGAGGAGAAAAAAATGAACAACGTCTGTAGAAAAGCAATACAATAAAACTAAAGGTGTCCTTGTGAGCTGATATGATGGTTTTTATTAAAAGCAGAAACCTGACAGGACGCTTTCTCTCTCTTTACTGCTGCTGGTTTTTAATCATTCGTCCACCGTTTATGGAGGTGACATCACACATTAAAGACGTCCTGACACTGCTCTCAGAGTGAAATGCATGATTATTTTTGTTTCTGGGTAAAACAGGAAGCAAAGGGAGTTGACATGTCACAGATATTGGTTGATGTCTACAGTAGCCAATCGTGTGCAAGTTAATCAGAGTTGACAGAACCAGCTCGTTAAAGCTCGGAGGTTCATTGTCTTTCATTTCGTTTTTTACTTGTTCCATGGATAGACATTTCAATTTATACACTATTGATAAAATAATGATAGTTTATAAATTGCACATGCCTTTATCATGCATGGAAAGGAGCAGGATAAAGAAAACTTCATTCATTTCAGGAGAGGGACGAAAAAATTCGAGAAACTATCTTGATTGGATGCAAAATTAGGAACGCCCTCAAGTGCAAGAAGAGTCATCAAACGTCTGCTATTGTTTTACAGAAGGAGAAAATACAGAAATTTAGATGTAAAACTACTCAGATAATAACTTCCTGACATGAATTTGGCAAATATCGGAAACGAGATTAAAGCGAAGAAATCTCATGGGGTCTTCATGAGTGAAGATGACCTTTTATGTTTCACTCCCTGGCTGCAGGAAAGTGTGCAAACTGTTCACTAATCCTGAGGAAAAAACATGTTTGAAAGCTCCAAATCTGCTGTTAAATGATGGTGCAAGCAGGACCCAGGTATCCATCCTGCACCGGACGCATTATATCCTCATGTAAGAGCTCAAGGACATGTAGTGCCAAAGATGAAACCTTGGGGATTTCTCCCTCTGAATATACTATGTACTCTCTCCTGGTGAAGGAGGGAGGTTGGGGGGGATCAGATGATAAATAATAGAAGAGGGGGCCATGCAGACAGTAGTGCAGAAGACCACCATCCATCTCCGAGGCTGCACAACAGAGATACTGACATAATAAGTCAAGGATTTACCAGAATGGCAGAGTAGAGTTTCTTCATCTCCTCACAAGTCTTCGTCAGCGCTGACAGATCAGTCTTGTACTTTTCAATCACGTCCTGTGGAGTCAGAGAGGATAATCAATCAATAATAATCACTGGGGGGTTAAAACTACTGTTAGAGATCAGATATATTACTGTATGTATATATTCATATATTTGTATTGAAGGTTCGGTTTAGAAGAGACCTTTACCACAGGCAGCGTATTTTTGGACTGTTTTGTTTACCATGAAGGACGACAGAGAAAGAGAAGTTCACTTGTCTGGAAATGTTTTTATTATCTTGAGGTTTTTCAGATTAAGATTTTATAATGACAAAGTTGTGTTGGGCTGCTTAAAGGGATAGTTCAACATTTTGGCGAATTGGCCCATTGCCATAATCCCTATAGTCACAGCAGTAGGTTTGTTACTTTTAATTATCAGTGCAAGCTATAACCCACCCACCCCCAAATAAAAGCTCCTATTGATTAAAACATCCCATTAAAGGGATAGTTCAACATTTTGGCACATTTTACCCATTGCCATAATCCCTACAGTCATAGCAGTAGGTTCGTTTGTCGGTGCAAGCTATTTTTAGAACGGCGGAGCAGAGCCGTGAGCTGCTCAGAGCTACGCTACGGAGGCTCATGGGATTTCTTGGTTTCCCTCATCAAACTCATCAAATACACAATCCAACAACTCCACAACGCTCTGGTGGACAAGTTGTGACCTGCACATTCACCACACTATGAGATAATAACACAACGTTACCACACAGAGTTGTTTTAGAGGGAAATTTGTGCAAAACCGCTGATGCACGTTGCCTTCAGGGACAGTTTTTCATCAAGCAGTCTCTGTATTTATTTTACATAATAAGAGTATTTCCAAAAAGGTTGAACAATAGCCTATAATTAGAAACTAATTAACAACATAACCTAATAATCAGCTACATTTTGAAGCTTTTAGAAGTAGAGCAGAGATAAGTTAAGAAAAAAATATTGCTATCTCGTGAATTAACTGGCTGCAGCTAAGCTAACTTTTAAGCTAACAATTAGCCTGGCCTGTACTTAAAAAAAATAGATGTAAAGTGTCTTTTAACTTCTTTTAATGTTTTGATATCTCACTTATAATGAAGGATTTCAACAGTGTGTTATGTGACTTTGCTCAGTGAAGTCCCTCAAATTCATTCTGGTGAAAAGCAGCAACGTTTACAAGAAGAAGAAGAAGTAGAAGAGGAACACCAGCAGCTGATGTAAACAAAGCAGGTTGTAAATATCCAGTCTGAGACAGAAACACAATGAGCGGCCATATTTGTTGACAAGAAGACGGACGGCGCCTTCGGAGGAACGAGTGAATAAATCAGAAAGTAAAGTGTTTGCTGCCTCACCTTCAGCTCTTTGGAGAAGTTTGGGGGTTGAGCTCCAGCGTATCTGTTCTTGGAGGTTTTTCCATACTGAATTATTTTCTGCAGTTCATTCTTCAGGACTGAAGCGACACACACACACACACACACACCTTGGTTACTATCCATCATATTTGAGCGCTGAAGCAAATAGCTGCTTTAAATCAGGCGCCGTCTCCTGAGTGATCCTGTTTGTAAGTCGACACATAGACAATATATTGGATCGAGCCCGGACGGTCTCGGGACAATCAAAAAAGTAAACTGGAACTACAATTACAGGAAGATGGAGCAAACGTTACTGTCACAAGAAAACTTTGCACTGGCAACAACAAAAAAACACAACAACAACAACAACAAAACAAAATCAGTTACGCAGATCTCAGCACATTTAGACTCAGTAGTAAAACATGATCTACTCACCATCCACCTCTGCGGTCAGACCCATGATGGAAGCTGTCCAAAACACACGCACACACTATATGAAACCACACATTTTAAAAGGAGATTCCCGGTCATTTTTGAATCGTTGTCCTGATGGTCACCCATATCATATTTTTCTAATAATAGCTTATTTACAGATTTTCAGCATGCTTACAGGGAAAACTACTCCACATCAACAGCTATGACACAAATGTTAGATGACTGGTGTAATGAAATCACGCAAAAGAAAATGATAGGAGCTGTCTTCCTGGATTTTTCTGCAGCGTTCGATATTCTGGATCATGAATTATTATTGGCATAACTGAAACATTATGGGTTTTCAGTCATCAGCTTTGTTAATTATTAAAAGTTATTTGAGTGAGAGATGGCAAATGGTTTATTTTAATGGAAGTGAGTCAGACAAACAAGTTAAACATGGAGTACCTCAAGGAAGTTGCCTTGGACCTCTTTTGTACTCAGTTACCAATGATTTTCCCTTTGCATTAAAAACAGCAAATCAGCAGCAGATGATACACCAATTTATTTAGCTGAAATAACTATTGAAGAATTAAATAGAAATCTAAGTGAAGAAATTAAGTTGGTTTCTGAGTGGGTTAACTGCAATGGACTAATTTTGAATGTGTCAAAGACAACAAGGACTCTGAGGGGGGTGAATTTTTTGTCCAGTCCGCCATATTTGAGTCACAAAAACGACTCCACAAAACCAATGGGTGACGTCACGGATGCTACGTCCAATCTTTAGGGGTCAAAAATGACCGGAATTCTCCTTTAACTCAACAAAGCCTGAATCTTTCTCTTTTTTTTCATTCGCTTTGATTAAATCTGGATGAGCGTATACCTCCAGGGACAGTTTCAAATTCTGCCAGCTCTTGGGTAAAAGAGGCCAAGTGTGGTTCGTGCAACACGATCTGCTCCACAAGGGCATGGAGCAAGGTGAACTTCCTGTCTCTCCCACGGAGCTGGGTGAGCTGGAGGAGGAGGAGAAGAAGAAGAAGGAGAAGAAGAAGAAAAAGAAGAGAAAATGCATTGTGAAAAAATAAAAAAAGAGGGTGCAACCTATACAGAACTGTACTCACACTGCACAAGGACATACAACACAAAGGAAACAAGGCACATTTGGGCGCACGTGCACACACACAGACACACACACAGTCCACGTCTGTTTGTGCAGCTGCAAAAAAAAAAAAAAAAATGCAGCTTCTTCCACAGTGAAGGTCAGTGTACAATTCAGTGTTAACATGTCCTCTGTACCAATAGTAAAGGAGGTTGTACAATTCCATGAGAGTTTTATTTAAAGATTCATCAGTGACTGCATGTGTGTTTGTGTGTTTTCATATTGTGTGTAAAAATGGTAACGGCATCGACGACTCTGAAACTCGAGCTGCTGCTGCACTCCATCATTGCCACATAATTGAAATGCAAGAGGGACCTCGCTAATCCTGTGATAGACGCTCGTCGCCTTTTTCTAGGTTATGTTGTTTACCAATATACAAAGCTCAGCCAAAGCCTCAGAGGGTGTCGAAAGAAAAGAAACTCCACCACCGCTGCCGCCACCGCCGCCCCACCCTTTCTGTAAAAATCTGCAATAACCTGGTTGCATTTTTCCTTTTTTGGAAGCAGCAAAGCGATCGAGCCTCTCTTTAATTTGACGAGTCTTGTCTCAAGCAGCAAAAAGTTTACTCCTCTCAATTAGACCTGGAAACACCTCAGAGAGCCGCCATGGCCTCGGCTTCATTAAATGGAGCACAGGACGGTTTTTTGTTTTTTTTTCCCTCAGTGCCACGACTCGAGCGCCGGCCCTTAAACCTTCCCTGAAGATGGTGTTGCACACAAAAGAGTGGTTCAATCTGAATTCAGAGGAAGGAAAGAAGAAAATACTCTCGTCACGTCACAGTGATTCAAACACATGGACAAAGTTTCACTTCTCCTGCAGCGAGACGCACGACCGTCGGAGTTGTTGTGTCAAAGACCTCAGTGAAAATTGAGAGAAGATGCTCAGGAGCTCTGGCGTGTATATCAATGAGTAGTCTTATTAGCCTGATGCTGCAACTCAATCAAAGGTCAGGCGGCGGCGGCTGTAGTGGTGGAGTCGGAGTCGGAGTCGTACTTTAGTTAAGGAGGAGAGCTGGAATCCCTTGGCCTTTTCCTTCCCGGCGTTCTCGTTGAGGTAATTGCCGATGGCGAGGAGGTACTCCAGCACGGAGACAAATGACCTGCAGTTGTACAGCTGCATGCACATCCTGATCTTCTGGTTAATCAGCTGCAAGACAAACACACACAGAGCAAAGTGTTTTTTGTTCAGTAATCCGAGCGCATATAGTACTGCAGCAGGCTCCCGCATTAACAACTTCATGGAATTTAAGTGGAATGAGGATGGAGCTATGGACAAAAATAACTCTGGGCTTTTTGAGTATTTTACATTATAAAGATAAACAGCCCTCTCACAACACCTCATCTGACCCCATGAAATGAATAATCAGGGCCTCGTTGTTTGGCAAGATCATTATTTGGTATGCAATTGTGTCAAGTACAAATATCCCTCTAGAATATCACAGAGATTTCCTGTTTAACCAGCGCCGAACTGATCCTGCTGAATATGGATGGAAAACAGAAACTGGAACTGGTTGATTTTACAATTCTCTGCTGGTGGTGACTGCAAAAACTCAAAATGTTTCCAAGAACATTTGTCCCTTTTCTTGTCAAAATGTCTCATTTCTAGTCAAAACTGATCTCTTTCCACTTAAAATAAGACTCATCACCTAAAAATCTACTTGACATTTTCACTTGAAATAAGAAGAAAAAAATTTTCACGTCTTTCACTGCTTTGTTTAAAAACAAGCTACTTTTTATGAGATGAGTCTCTCCATAGATTTGTTTTGCTGCTGTTCCAGTGCAATTAGACCAGAAGAGCTCAGAAAGATGTGACATCCAACCAGACACTTGAAATCAACTGGAACATCTGCACCATCATGGAGAAACTAAGAGAGAAAACTGAAGCAGCTCGGCTTTAGTTGAGTCTTATTTAAAGCCCCTCTCCCTTCATGTACAATGTCATGCAGAAGTTTGGGCACCTTTGGTTTTAAATGTCTGTTATTGTTGAAACAGTTCATCAAGTGGAAGGTGAAATGATCTCCAAGAGACATAAAGTCAAACATGAAACACTCGTTCAGAACAACTTGGAGGTCGGAATTCCCAACTCCTGCAGAGGCTGCAGGAACTTGGAAGGAAAAAAAAAGTGGATACCCGAAGGAAGTTTGGCATATTGTGGCTCATCGCTGAATACGAAAAATATCAATTATGTTGATTTTGGAGGCAAATGAAGAGCAGAGGAGACGCTGCAGACGAGTGCACATATAGAGCCCTAGATTGGTGGCGCAGCGCAGGTGGCGCAAGGTATCGCAGCCCGTCTATTGCAAGTTTGAAGCAGCGCAGACTGGCTCAAAGTCTAGTCGGGAGATTGGCAGATCGCGCTCCGCCAATATGGGTGTGGCGGCGCAGCAGGAGGCGGTGTCACAGATTCAGCTTGGTGAAGGTTTCGTGAGAAAATGTTGAAGCAGACCACCTCAAAGCAGGTCTATCTGTGCAAGGCGAAGCGGAGCTGGCGGAGAGGGAGATTGGTTGACCGGCGAACAGTACGTCAGCAAAATCACAGACAGGTTTCCACTGCATTTAGATGCAATAAATAACCACAATAACCGCTATTTAATGCATGGAATCAACACGTGAATTTATATCTATAAAGACTGTCCCATCACATCTGACGTCAGATCAAAGGCTGTTGGCAGCGTAATGAAAACTCCACCTGAATTAACTCAGCAGGGACGAACTGGCACTGGAGCTGTGGATTGCGGACTGAGGGACTGCATGTCACTGCCGTGTTGAGATGTGATGATCCGCGTTATTTTTTTTATTTACTTATTAATTTATCAACGGGCCAGCGACGTCAGGCAGCTGTAATGAAAAACAAAAAACAAACATCTCTCAACCACAACAGCCTCGGTGTCAGATAGTCAGTATATAGTTTCTCTCATAACAGAAAAAAGGAAAAGGACAAACAGACAGAGAGAGGGAGGGAGGGAGGGGGGGAGAGAGACCATACGCGGATTCCATTGTTACGGTGTTTGTTTATATTGTGATTAGTGTACATGTTACACTCGGATCCAAGAATCTTGAGCGGATCTTGTGTAGTTTATAAAAAAAAGTTTATTTACCAGCGGAAAAGCCCAGCAACAAAATAACAGGCAGGAAAACAAAACAACTGACACACTGTAACGTTTTTGTAAGTCTCTTTCCTGGGGGGTCTCTACGTCATGTTTTTCTTTTAACTGCTGCCTCGCGCTGGGTTTACATTAACATTCACAGGAATATAAGGTTAACTCAATTCACCTCTCATCTCTACACAGGGTTTGAATAAATGTGAATTAGTTTTTGTTTTTTTTTACACTTAGCGGTTCTCAGTGTATCAGATCAAACCTGTTTAAGGATATTAAACTCAATTCTCTGAGCTCGGACCTCCGGACCAAAAAGCTGTTTCCTCCTGGGAATTTGTTTTCAAAGTAGGAAATCATCACCGCGGCTCAGTTTGAGGAGACTTCATTTGATTTGAAAATCATCGGCTGTGTTAATTTTCAGCCTTTCTCTCCTCCTGAAATTTGCGCCTGGAGTCTATACCGGAGCTCACGATTCTTGCAAAACGCGCCTGGACACACCTGACGTGGCCAATGCCAATCTAGGGCCCATAATGTTATGGCCTTGTTATGGCCTTGATAACAGTTAAACGTTATTTTCGTCACATACAAAGACCACAATTTCACACAATACAACAATCACAGTTCAATATAATCAGTAGAAAAATCTGCCAATGGAGCAAGTTTTTCTACTTATTTCAAGTGAATTTTTTTTTTTTAAACAAGTGAAAATGATTTGAAAACAAGTTAATTCTTTGGTGATGATTAAAATTTGAAAGACAAATATTCTTGGAAAGATTTTGAGTTTTTGCTGTGTATAGAATACCGCAATAATACACAAAAAAATATGCATTGAAACCTCAACAAATAACTTAAAATTTCTAAATTCTAATCGTTTAAGACGAGGGCAGCCATATTTCGATGCTGTCATGACGTCAAGTCGGAAAGCTGGAGCTCTGAAATGATACCCGAGTTTCCGACCTGTAATTTCCAAGTTCAACGGCGTTCAATTCATTTTTGAAAACTTGAAGCTCGTTTTTTTTTTCAACTTCTGAGTTGTCTTGAACGCAGCAAAAGCTCACGGCTCTGCTCCGCCGTTCTAAAAATAGCTTGCACTGACAAATAAAGGTAACAAACCTACTGCTATGACTATAGTGATTACTGCGATGGGCCAATTTGCCAAAATGTTGAACTATCCCTTTAACACCAGGTGTATTAAACAGGGTGTGTGATTGGTTTCACTTTTCATGTTGTAACTTTTGAAATATGTCGGGACTTTTCAACCGATCCAGTTTGATGAGGATTCTGCAGAGGTTTGCAGCTTCAATAGTTGTCGGTCAGTTCTGCACAAATAGAACGATCAGTAGCAGCGTTATGAAAAAAAAAACACTATTTATGTGTCTAATAATTGTAAGAATGCGTCATGCGATGGGTCTGCTTCAGACTCAGCCTCCAACCAGAGGCCGAGCTCAGTCTTTTCAGCGTAATGACACCAATTCAACAGGTTGATAACTGTCAAACTAAAGTGTCTCAGTTTAAATCTTTTATGTCGTACTACAGCGCCGACCGGCCACACACCGAGCCTCATCAAGAGCGATGTGACATTTCAGAGGCTAACGATGCTCTAACTTCTGTGTGACTGTGACTTTTATTGGAAAATGGAGCAGCGATTAACTGAAGTGCTGCAACCAAAACTTCATTTTGTACATCAGAGCTTCAGGATGGGGAGGGGGAGGAGGAGGAGGAGGGGGGACAGGACCAGAGCTCGTCCTGTCTCCTGCATCACTGCCTTCGGTTCTGTGTCTTTGATTCTTCTTTATTATTTATGTTTTGGAAACGCGTGCAGACAGCAAACAGCTGAGAGCGAGCAGCCGGGTCAGGGTGGAGGAAAAAAAAAAAGAATCTGTCATCCTGGCTGTGAATCTTTGCACCAACAAGCGCCACTGCAGGTGAAAAACATTCCCCAGGTGGTGACTTTCTCCTCTTTTTCTGCGCTCAAGCCGCTGCCTGTCAGGTGGCGAGTAAATCCTCCTTAACGTTGTGCGCCTTAAGAAGCCTGTCATGTCAGAGAATCAAAGGATTTAAAGCATTCGGCATCAGCGGCGGCGGCGGCGGAGAGAGAAGAGGAGACCCTCACCTCTCAAAGTTTGAACATGTTGTTACTGTGAGACTGAAGCTCTGGATTATAGAGAACAGCAGGCTGTTGTCAGAGCACTTGCACACAAAATATCAAAGTTCGATACGAGAAAAAAAAGAAAATAATAAAACAAAACAACCACAGCGGGAAGAAAACACAACCAGGAGTAAATTGAAACTTAATGAAATTTGCTAATCTTTCTTCTTGTCTTCGCAGTTTTTTTTTTACACAAAGAAGAATTACTGTCGCCGTCGATGGATTACAGTGCCATCATCCTTCATCCATTGTTTCTGTCGGTTCGCAGACAAGTCAGCAAGACAAGAGATTACAGGACTGAAGCAGTGATGCTGAAAGAAACACAAGCTGCAGAGAATCAAAGAAATAAATAAAAGAAAGAAAACAAGAACAGGAGCTCGGGGGTGTTGGTGTCTGTCTGCAATATCTCCGCAACCTGCAGAGCTGCAGCGCTGATAAACAATAATCCTCTATCAGAGTCTTATCAATTAGTCTGACTAACGATATTTATATTGTAACCTTGTGTTCTTCTTCTTCACGTATTCATTTAGGCAAAAAACCCAGAGAGTGCAGAACTTTGCAGAGTGATGGGAAATTGTGAAAACCCCCCAAAGTGGATTTTCATTGAGTTTCTTATGATAAGATAAAACTTGTGCATGTTTTATTTTATTCTATTTTATTTTACACCACCTTCAGGAAAATGGGAACTTGATTTGATTAAGATTCATCTATTTCTTCTCTCTCGGTCAAATGAAGAGAGAGGTGTCTTAAAGTGCCTCTCAAAGCTTTTTTTCACTTCCAGGACACTTAACCATCCTGCAAATAGAATAGAAACGACTTCAGGCGCCACTTCAAACATAAAAACTCAAACCAGGAGGAGGGGGGAAATTTTGCTCGTGTATTAATGTCACTTCTTCCCCCAGATGTTCTTTTCCGAACGTATCTGAACATTAGTATTTGCATTATGGAATAAATTTGCATGTTCGTATTTTACCATCAGGGGCCTGTGGTTGGTTTTAGACTTAAAAGCAGCTCGACATCTGATTAAAAACCTTTGACGTCAACATTTACCACCGCCGTCGCCGCAGCAGCAGGTGATCAGGAAAACTCACGGGCTGCAGGTCGTTCATGCTGATGGGAAGCTCTCTCAGACTCAGCAGCAGGTCCAGTTGTGTGCTCAGGTAGGGGATGTTGCACATCTGCATCAGAGGGGGGTAGAGGGGAAAAAAAGAAGATGTGATGTGAAGCTACACTGCAAAAATTCAAATATCTTACCAGGAATATTTGTCTCATTTCTAGGCAGGCATCTTTAATTATACACTGCAAAACTCTAAATCTTTCCAAGAATATTTGTCCCTTTTCTTGTTAAAATGTCTCATTTCTAGTCAAAACTAATCTCTTTCCACTTTAAATAAGACTCATCACCTAAAAATTAACTTGTTTTTAGATCATTTTCACTTGTTTCAAACAAATTTTCACTTGAAATAAATAGAAAAATCTGCCAGTAAATGCAAGGTTTTTGTAATAAAGAAGAAAAACTTGCTCCACTATCAGATTTTTCTACTTATTCCAAGAGAAAATCTGCTTGAAAGAAGTAAAAAAAAGTGTCTAAAAACAAGCTACTTTTATGTGATGAGTCTTATTTTAAGTAGAATGAGATTTGTTTTGACTAGAAATTATATTTTGACTAGAAATAAGACAAATATTCTTGGTAAGATATTAGAGTTTTTGCAGAGAAGGCAACTCAATGTACTTTACATAAGGACAAAATTTTAAAAGAAAAAAAAAGAACAGCATAAAAATAAAAAGAACACAGAGTTAGGAGAAGGAGCAAAAGATGAATAAAAAAGTAAAGTAAAAGAAAATAGATAAAGTTTAAAGTTCTTAAAAAGCTGCTGGTAGTTTGTTCCAGTTGTGTGCAGCATCACAACTAAATGCTGCTTCATACGGCTTCAAGTCACGACTTACGACTTTGTAGCGTTCCAGGTAACCCGTAACTCGTGTTTTTCCGACCTGTTGCCTGTGAAAGTCACTATAACGGCCACTCGTAACTTCCGACCCGTGAACTCGTCCCAGATCGAACTGGTACGACTTCACAGGTCGGAGATCGGACGGATGAGTTAGCAGCCCCCGCCCTCGTCATGGATCTGCTGGTCCTCGTCCCTACGTCACCACATTCACGCGATGCATCCCTTGGCTGCACACACAGCCCTTCATGCCGTTCTCTCTCCTGATTGGATAACACTTTTATCCCACAAGGAAAGTTTTCTCCTGGGTTTACAGCAGAGCAGAGTGACGGAGAGACTCGTGTTTCGGCTGAAACACTCCATGTAAGTGATTGCTGACGGAAAATAGGACTATTATTTATTAATAATAATAATAATAATAAATTTTATTTGGAAGCGCCTTTCAGGTCACTCAAGGACACTTTACAAAATCAGAAATCAACAGTAAACACCAACACCAAAAGATAGCAACACCAAAACACAAGAATACAAATAGCAATTACACAACAACACAATAACAGAGCATTTAACGCATCAGTGGAGATGCAAATAATAATACAAATAAATAAACCGTGCAAACCGTGCAAAATAGGGGAGGGGAAAGTTAGAGTGAGGGGTGGTGAGGATAGGCAATTTTAAACAGGTGGGTTTTAAGTTTTGTTTTAAAGAGAGGGAGAGAGTCGGTGTTACGGATGTGAGGCGGTAGGGAGTTCCAGAGACGGGGAGGTTAACAAAAACATTCCGCTGACTTCTGCTTTAAAATAAGGTAAGGCAAGGCAAGGAAATTTTATTTGTATAGCCTGTTTTTACCACTAGTTTGTCTCAAAGGGCTTCACATGGCATCGCAACAACATCCTCTGTCCTTAGACCCTCACATCCACTGAGGAAAACCTCCATAGAAAACCCTTTTAACAGGGAAAACCAGGAGAAAGCTCAGGGTGAGCAACAGAGGAGGGATCCCTCACCTAGGACGGGTGAGACTCATCACATTAAAAGCAGCTTGTTTTTAGACACTTTCTACTTCTCTCAAGCAGATTTTTTACTTGAAATAAGTAGAAAAATCTGATAGTGGAGCAGGTTTTTCTTCCTAACAAACACAAAAACCTTGCATTCACTGGCAGATTGTTCTACTTTTTTCAAGTGAAAATTAGTTTGAAACAAGTGAAAATGATCTAAAAGCAAGTTAATTTTTAGGTGATGAGTCTTATTTTAAGTGGAAAGAGATTAGTTTTGACTAGAAATGAGACATTTTAACAAGAAAAATGTCAAATTGGACAGATTTGGAGTTTTTGCAGTGCATGATGGTTTTGCAGCAGTGTAATAAGCTGTGTGAAAACAGACAAAGCTATTTCCATGTGATTGTTGAGAATTATGT
Organism: Decapterus maruadsi; assembly: GCA_030347415.2. NCBI lineage: Eukaryota > Metazoa > Chordata > Actinopteri > Carangiformes > Carangidae > Decapterus > Decapterus maruadsi. The sequence goes on from CM064899.1 coordinate 29,941,792, forward strand.
AGAAAACGGTGCTGCAGGGGGAGAAAAGCTGCTGCAGCTTCTTTCTTTCTTTCTTTCTTTCTTTCTTTTCTCTTCTCACACATTCACTCCACTCAGCTCTTTGGGCGAAGATTACCTCGGGAGCGCCGCAAGGCTGTCGACAGGCTGATTTAACAGAGAAACTTAAGGCCTGACACCTCGAAACGATTGGCTGAGCTGCCTAGTCGACCTTTGTGTCGGCGCTAACCTCTAATAAATCACTCCACGTTGTCAGGCGCGCTGCAAGCTCGCGCACTGATAACCAGCTCTTAAAAAGCCAAAAGGCCACTTGGGTCTGATGGATAGTTAAAGAGAGGTGTGAAGAGCGGTGCGAGAAATTCTGACCGTGCAATCATTTAGCTATTACAGGGAGGAAAAAATACAAAAATGTCCCACTGTGTGTGCATGTGCATGTGTGTCATCCTCCACGCTCTCTGCACGCCGCCGCATCTCGTCACATTTTCTGACACATTTTAAATCTGTAATGTGAGTTCACACACCGTTATACTTTAATTCCTCCTGAGTTAAAACTGTGTGTTCACACATTACTCACAGAGTTTAAAGTAATCACACTATTAGCAGTTAGTATTTGTTCTTTCACAGGTGTTTGACCTTTTTTTTTTGTCTCTCTCAGATCCAGAAATGAGAAACTCCCCCTAAAAAATCCGTATTCTGTTCGTAGGATTTCTGCAGGATTTGAATTCCCAGATCTCACATGGCTAAACGTATCGGTGCACTTAAACCTCAGTGAAAACAAAAGCTCTGTTCTTCCTCACAAGCACTGAAATTAAAAGCGTTTTTTTTCTTCTTCTTCTTTTTTTGTCATGCGCGGCTTCACCTCCCTCTGGTTCCCCACAGAATAAAAAACAAGAAGCCGTGAAAAAGAGCTGAATTATTTGCTTATTTTACAAAGACAATGGGGGGGCTGAGGGGTAGAGGGGGGGGGGGGTTCCTCTGTGATTGACAGCCTCAGACAGAGCCATGGTGATGAATCAGTGATATTGTCTTAAATTAATATCACAGGTGTCTTTCAATCTCACAGTCGGCTATTCAGCCTGTTTGAAGAGAGATTCCTCATTGTGCTGTTTGGTTTCGACGTGTTCATGACACTGATCATGGACAAGAGGAGGAAGAGGAAAAAAAGATGATGATGAGATGACTGAGGAGATAAGGAGGAAAACAAGGGATAAAAGAAAAAATCTGAGCAGCTTAATGCTCCTGTGTCCATGGTTGCTATGACATTAATTAAAGTGCCATATTTTCCAATTTTCCAAAGAGGATGCCTGAGAAGTTAAAACCATCAGTGTATTTTTTACATCTCCTCTGATTTCAGGTAGCAACCTGCAAAATCCTGGGTCCAGGTGCTTTCATCTTATCTCTGGAGCTCTAGTAACAACAGGTCAGTGTCAGCCAATCAGAGGAGAGGAGGAGGCTCTAAGCCTCTCTTCTGATTGGTTGATTGTTGTTTAAATGACCCAATAAAAAAACAGAGCAGATTTCAGAATAAAACACTCAGAGAAACCAAATTCTGCAAAGTGTTGTTTGATGGATGGTGGGTCCAGGTGGTGAGGAGGGGGCGGGGCTTTGTTGTGACATCACAAAGTGACAGGAAGTCCTGACGGCTGGTTTTAAGGCTCAGTTTCTGAATACAGGCTGCGTGCACTTCTCTGTGGACTGAGGCTTTGATACTTTCATAGTATTAATATAGAACCAAGAGCTGCTTTATAATCACACTACACATGGACATCTACCTTTATACTGTATGGAGCTTTAACACAAACATCTACCTTTATACCGTATGGAGCTTTAACACAAACATCTACCTTTATACTGTATGGAGCTTTAACGCAAACATCTACCTTTATTTTGAAGGAGCTTCAACACAAACATCTACCTTTATACTGTATGGAGCTTTAATACAAACATCTACCTTTATACTGTATGGAGCTTTAACACAAACATCTACCTTTATACTGTATGGAGCTTTAACACAAACATCTACCTTTATACTGTATGGAGCTTTAACACAAACATCTACCTTTATACTGTATGGAGCTTTAACACAAACATCTACCTTTATACTGTATGGAGCTTTAACACAAACATCTACCTTTATACTGTATGGAGCTTTAACACAAACATCTACCTTTATACCGTATGGAGCTTTAACACAAACATCTACCTTTATACCGTATGGAGCTTTAACACAAACATCTACCTTTATACTGTATGGAGCTTTAATACAAACATCTACCTTTATACTGTATGGAGCTTTAACACAAACATCTACCTTTATACTGTATGGAGCTTTAACACAAACATCTACCTTTATACTGTATGGAGCTTTAACACAAACATCTACCTTTATACTGTATGGAGCTTTAACACAAACATCTACCTTTATACCGTATGGAGCTTTAACACAAACATCTACCTTTATACTGTATGGAGCTTTAACACTAACATCTACCTTTATACTGTATGGAGCTTTAATACAAACGTCTACCTTTATACTATGGAGCTTTAATACAAACGTCTATCTTTATAGTTTTGACAGGTTTAAGCTCCCCATGACTCCTCACAGGAGGAAAATCAACCTCAGACAGATCAGAAAAATAGTGTAAGTGTTGAAAAAAGAACCAAGAAAAACTAAAAAGAAAAAGAAAATAGATTCAAGCTAAATTCCAGGATCTGAGCACCACAGTGTCTTGTTGCACCATACAACAGCTTATGACAGAAAGTGGGATCCGTGGAAGAAAACGCAGGAAAACTCCACTTTTAGAGGAGAAACATTAAAAACACTCTGTCTGGACTTTGATAAATTGCATGTTGACAAGCTGCAGTGCTTCTGGGAGAAATATCTCTGGACAAATAAAACAAAATTAGAGCTGTTTGGTCACATCAGCTCCATGTTCACAGAAGAAAAAAGAAAGAAAGTAAAAGAAATCAGTTTTTCTCAACAGAAAAACCTCGTCTCTGCTGTGAAACATGGAGGATGCTCTGTTATGTTGTGAGATTTTCTCTTTGAATCTGAGGAGAAGCACTTTGAAAATCAGAAGATTACGAAGGCGTGCTGCAGCAAAAACCACACCGTCCATCACTGACAGAGCTGTGTCTCAGTCACAGGTCCTTCAACTGGATAATAACCCCCTCCTCCTAAAAACACACACATGGTGGGCATGTAAAAGGCATGGCTGAGGAGAAGACAGCGGCCCTGTGAAGTGTCCTAGCTGCTCTGAGTCCTGATTAAACGTCTATGGAAGAAGAAAAGCATCAAAACCTCAGACAAGTGGAGCCGTTTGGAGGCTGTAATGAGACACAGACAACCTGCAAAGCATGATTAGCATTTGACTGGCTCATTTATAGAGAAAAGGTCACTGCTGCAACTCTTTATATAGTGAGATGTTTTTAAACGCTGCAAATTCTTTCACTCGCATATTGTTTCCTCACCAGACGTCCAGAGATGACGGTGATGATTTACGTCCGTTTGATAACTGGACAAGCTTCGGCTTCTCCCGCTTTCCCTCTCGGTCATGTGTATTGTATTATTGAACTAAGATGATGTGTGATGTTGATGATCAATTGAAATGCCAGAGATGAACTAAATAAATAAAATAAATAAATAATCAGCCAATGTCAATTGTTTCCACTACACGATACCGACTCAATTTGACTCGACTCGCCCGTCTTGCGATAAAAGTGTGTTGTATATGTTTGTATATGTCTTTGTAAATGACTAGAGAGACTAGTGATAATATATTAGAATAAATCTATATATAAAATATCAGAGGGATAAAGATTAGTGATAATGTATTAGAATAAATACAGCGAGATAAACTCATAAATTAATTTATTTTATAGATTATAATGACAAGAAAGCTTAATAGATCATTTATGAATAAGGGGTGGGAGTAAATAAGTTTGACATCTTCCCACTTTTCGGATATGAAAAAAAAAATCAAATATTTTCAATTATTTTATTTTTGTTTATGTGTTGTCGACAGACGACTGTTTTTCAGTCGTGATTTAAAACAACGGGCTGGCGGTCCCACTCCTCCGGTACCGCTCCTCATTTCAAATGACAGACCAGACGAGACAGACTGTGGATAGACTGTATCCACTCTCGCTGACCCACACAATGCAAAGGTGCGTTCAGGTACCAATATGTGGAACCGTTTGATGGCCAGTACTTTGGCGGGAATTCGGTCGGTACCAAGAAAAGTAGTGAATTCGTTCCCCTAGTGTTTGTGAGTTATTAGTGCTGCAGTTTATGATTATTTTCATCAGCTAGAATAAAATAGTGAAACACAGAGTGTGTCTTTAATAATTAAGTGGGTTTTAGTGGCTGAGTGCGTGGGATGATTTGATACCTCAGAACAAAAAAATGAAGAAAAAAAAATGAAGGAAAAAAAACCTCAAAGGACTGAGCAATCATCTGTGATCCTTAACGTCTACTGATGACATCTCACTTTTTATAAAGTGCAGTATTACAATAGTAGCAGCAGCAGCAGCGAAGAGGCCTGTTAAACGTTGTCTCTTTAGCAGCAGCATCCAGGGCTGATGAGCTCAGCGCTGCTGCACAAACACACAGACGGAGACATGAGACATGAGAAGCCGCCCTGACATCGACGTCCTACATATGGAGGAGCTTATGTGTGGTGTTAGAGCCGCTGTGGGCTGATCCTGCTGTTCATCTGCTGCTGCTGTACGCTGTATCCTGCAGCCTGCAGCCTGCAGCCTGCAGCCCCAACCACCGACAGGTCAGACAGCGACTGCTAGGAGGTGATAAACAGATGAATGGTGACGGAGATCGCCACGGCACCCACATGAGTGAAGCTCGTTAAAAGGAGAGCATTTGGTGTTGCATTCAAATCAAAAAAGGAAATTATAGTTTCTAACGTATGAGGAACTGTACCTCCATCATGTACTTGTCCACAATGTGAAGCTCTGCAACTGGTCCTTTGTGGGATTTGTACATTTCCACGTCATCCAATGTGGGGACATACCTGCAACATGAACACAAACAAACAATAATATTTATGTATTATATCATTATTATAACTAGAGATGTACCAAATCCTTATTTTGGGTTCTGCAGAATACCAAATCCATAAAGATTCAGCCAAATCCGAACCGAATACCGAATCCTACTCCCACCATCGGCCCATACAGTAAACACATGATAAATGCAGAAAACATCACACAGTGTGTTTTATTCTGACTGTGTAAAAAAATGGGAAATAACTTTCACCTCTATTTTGCATTTAAACCAAATGCCCACACACAACATCACCAAACATTTAACCTTCAAGTCATTCAGGTTACAGGTTTTAGAGTTTATTCTCATTCAAAACAAGAAAGAAAAAGACTAAAAAGTGAAATAGAAGAGAAAAGATCTGAAATCTAATGGGTTACTTATGCCATGATTACATGTTTATGTTAAAATAAAAGCTGATTGTTGTCTTTATTTATTTTTGCAGCGTTATTTCATCATGCATCAAAATTTGTCTGAATCCAAAACCGAATCCTGTATTTAATACAATCCCAATAATAACAGTTCTGAAGTGATGGGTTTTTGTTTTTTTACATTTCCTGCCAGTGTAAGTTGTGTTTTTGGGCATTAATTGATATCTTATGCTGCTCTCTGGTGACAGTTGTTTGGATCGACTGGTGGTTGGATAGATTGGTCACCTGTCAATCAAATCTGATCAAACCACCCCAGTCAACCCATCCAGTCCAGTCCAGAAGTGGTTAATGGAGATGAATGATAAGTTTGTAATATTTAAACTCTGATGATGTTGTTTATTCAGTCACAAACACACCATATTTCTTTACGCCGTGCTTCCTCCACACTGTGTCTGTATTTGTAAAGAGAAAATTATCACACAGCTGGAACACACTTCAGACCGATTCAAACTGCTTCCTCTCAGCTGTGATGTAGTATATCCAATGTTTTGTCTGTTTCCACCCATTAAAGTCTGCAGTGTCCTTTACAGCACTTAAAGACCTAACGGAGCCAAGGACAAACCCATAGAAACTGGTTAAATAGTGGGAGGCTAAAGGTACAAACAGGCTTGAAAAAAAAAAGAAGAAAAAAAAGTCATTAGCCACGAGTCTGCACTTTTTGATTTTCCAAGACAACACCTTATTCACCTCTTCATGCAGAGGTCATTTTTGGCAATTTCTGCCCGTTTTTGTATCACTGCAATTAAAGCTTTATAAATAATACAGAAGTACTAATCCCACAACTATGGTTTATGGCTCAAATGAAAGAAAACCTTTGTCCCTTTACATCTTTATCTATAAAATATTGAACTGAGTCATTCCATAAAAAATTGGGGAGTGGAGCAATGGAGTAAAAATGGAGTAAACATTTTTTTAGGTTTTAACCAGTTTGACTGAGTGTTCACAGGCCACTGGCTCTTTGTGTGTGTGTGTGCCGCTCGGTGCCGGGCACGTGATGCACTGATGCTTTGACTGTGAGTTTTAGAGCTGTTTCAATGAAAAACAGATGTGACTAAAAACAATGGTGGTGACAGCTGTGAGAGAAGCTCTCAGCAAAAATAAAAAATTTAAAAAAAATTTTAAAAATAAAAGCTGAGAATGTAAAAAAAAGTCTTTTAAGCATGAGCGAGGAAAGGAAAACATTAAATTCTGGTGCTGGTTAAAGTGTTGAATACAGGATTCCTTTTTATTTATTGATGTTGATGTTGAGATCCATTAGTATCAGTGCAGATCCAGAAAACGGTTTGGATCTGACGGACATGTGAAAGTGGTTTGGCCTTGGCTCATTCACTTGTTGTTGTTGTTGTTGTTGTAAAGTCACTTTTAGGGTCGACGTCAGACAGAGCACAAGGACATCGTCTGTCACACAACGACAACCTGAGCTGAGCTGCTGTAGTGAACATTTCATCGCTCTAAGGAGAAAGATGATGTTCACCAATAAATTCAGTTTGTAGGAGAAACTAATGATCAGTGGAGACACTGGGGGTGAACAGGTGCTGTAAGTGAACACCTGGGTCATGGAGCAGCCCACACGTTCATCTATCCTCAATCTGCACTGCAGCTTCTTCTCAGTGTGTTGCACTGATTCATCACAGAGTTTATTCACATGCATTTACTTCAAATTATTAGTAGACATCACAGTTACATCTACTGTTGGCTGGAAATGACTGATATTTTATTATTGCTGCGTTCAGTTGCACTTGGAAGTTTAATCTTGAATGCACCCTGAAGTTGGACGATAACGTCTCTGACGATAACCAGCCCTGACATAAAAATCCAAGATGATCTTTCACATTAAAGCAGATATCAGCGGCACGGCCGTTTCGGCTAATGCTGCGTTCAAGGCAGGCTTTTGAAACCGTAAGTTACAGCTTCAAGTCACAACTACGACTTTGTAGCATTCCAGGTAACCCGTAACTCGTGTTTTTACCGTCCTGTTGTCTGTGAAAGTGCACTATAACGACCACTCGTAACTTCCGACCCGTGAACTCGTACCAGATCGAACTGGTATGACTTCACAGGAAGGAAAAACACAAAGTACGAGTTTCCTTGAACGCACCATGAGTTAGCAGCGCCCGCCCTCGTCAGGCATCTATTGGTCCTCGTGCTACGTCACCACATTCACGCGCATCCCTTGGCTGCACACACAGCCCTTCATGCCGTTCTCTCTCCTCATTGGATAACACTTGTATCCCACAAGGAAAATTTTCTCCTCGGGTTACAGCAGAGCAGAGTGACGGAGAGACTCGTGTTACGGCTGAAACACTCCATGTAAGTGATTGCTGACGGAAAATAGGACTATTTAGGACTTATAATAACAAAAACATTCCACTGATATCTGCTTTAAAGTCAGACATCTACATAGTTATGTTCAAGTCTTATCCCTGGGTATCCTACACCTTTTGTTTATGTAAAAACCTCCTAGAGTGTTGTTAGCTATCAAAATAGTATTGCTAACTATGGCTAGCAGTGGCTAACGGCTAACAGCTTGTTTATTTTGGTGCATGTTGAACACACATGCACATTTCGCATGTTCTGTCATAAACTGTAAAACTGTAAACTGTCTTGTCTGTAACAACATCTACTGCACGTCTGTCCGTCCTGGGTGAGGGATCCCTCCTCTGTTGCTCACCCTGAGGTTTCTCCTATTTTTCCCTGTTAAAGGGTTTTCTATGGAGTTTTTCCTTAGTCGATGCGAGGGTCTAAGGACAGAGGATGTTGTTACAATGTCATGTGAAGTCCTTTGAGACAAACTGTTTGTGAAAAAGGGCTATACAAATAAAATTGACTTGACTTGACTTGACTTTTTAAAAACATTAGAAATTGTTTGTATTGAAATGTTAGCCAGGCTAGCGCTGCCTAATGCTTCCGGCCAATTCCATTCCATTCCAGATGCTAAATGAAATGGAATGAAATAAGCGGCTGATGCATCAGGCTATTGAAATGTAACATTAAAAGTAGGAAATTGTTGTTGTTTTATATTAATCATTCAGTTTTCTGACTTGTTTTTCAACTGGATAGAGCTCAACTCTGAACTGACATCATTCAGAGCTACGACTTTAGCACCATCTAATTTTTAGGGGATGCCAATTTTTTTATTTTTTTTAAACAAATTTTCTTCTTGTGTTTGTTCATTTTATGTAATTTTTCAGTTTGTCTGGTGATGGTGCTGCTGCACATGGTTTGTGCAGAATTATAGGACCAATAGTGTGTTAACGATGCAGCTCCACTGGTGATCTGCATGTTAAGAAAACGTAAATGAGGTCATGTTGGATATATCTGTCCAACAAACACTTTAAAATAAAGCTTTATGGATTCATAGTTTTATAGAAGAAATCAAGCTACGATTAATATGTTTCTCCGTCTGTCACACTCCCTTAATGTCATCCCCTCCTCCCTCCTTCCCTCCCTCCCATTGGACTGATGCCACAACAGTGTCCTGGAGAAAAGGCGAGTGATTAAAAGCCAAGTAGCGCTGATGGTCCTCGTCAGCTTCTATAAAGCAGCAAGACGCTGATGGGAACAGCCATTTACTCACATGCACTGAATCTGAACCCCGTCATCTTAAACTGGTGGTCCTTCCTCCTCCTCCTCCTCCTGTCATTTCCATGACCTCAAACCAAAGACATTCACTTTTTCATGAGCGCGGCTCTGTGCCGCTGGAGTAGCACCGGCACATTAATATTGCAGCACCTGTTGGGAGTGGTTCTCTCTCTCTCAGAGACCGTATTCCTCAGGCTTACGCGGCGACGGCGCATTAAAATATATATTACGTTTTCATAGAATAAATAAAAGCCCCTCCACACAGTACATTAGATCGCTTGCCTTCCAGGAGGTCAGCGTCCGGGGGGGCTGTTGAGTAAACGTCAGGTAAAAAACCAGAAAGCATTTTAACCGCTTTCACTGTTATATTCTTGAGGGCATGTCAATAGTTTCCCATCTCCACAAATAACCCAAAATTAAAGTTTTATCAGTAAAGCTGCTGTGGTAAAAGGTTCTGGCATCTGCTCTTTAGTATTAGAGCACAGTGAGGACTGCTGTGTAAACCATGTGTCTCCCTCAACAGAAGGTTTCCCCGGCTCCACGTCGTCTCATCGTGTACTGACAATTTGCTGTTGCAACGCTTCCAAAAAAGCTTTTTTCTACTTCTTTTCTTTTTTTTTATCATTGCCAGTGAAATAAAAAAGAGAAAAAAACACATCAACCACCCACTGACTCGGGCAGGAAGAGTCATTCACCTCTCAGCTTCGCTCGTGACACCGTGAGGAGTGAATACAAATCAGTGTTTTTTTGGCTCAGAGTCGTACCTACCTCCTCAGAGAGGTGATGTGCTCATCAGACAGGCCTCCGTCTTCCTTCTTAATGACGAACAGTTTGTCCTTCAGCTCTCCCGGCTGCACGGGGAAACTTTTGAGGAAAATGTCTGGAAGAACAATAGATTATGAATAAAAAAAAAATTTTTTTAAAGTCAACACACTCAATGGTACATGAAAGCGTTCCTCTTGACAGATAGTCTTCTTATCCTGCGATGAAATGACTCAAAAAGCATTGTGAAGACAAAGGGCCCTTTGCTTAATTACTCTCTCTCAAATGCCGAAGGGAAATGCACAAATTTGCATTCAATCAAGTCAAAGCTGATGTGATTTTTCTTTCTTTTCTCTATTTTTTTTTTTTTTTTTTTTTTACAGAAAATGTCTCTGCATAATTCAGGAGCTGAGAGGAGAATTCATTAGCAGCCTTCGTCGAGAGTCTTAGACATGTATGTAAAATAGACGTTGTGAATTTTACAAAATATAGTCTATGCTGCTTTTCTTTGGAAGTATCACATCCATCTTTCTCTTTTTCTTCAAGTGCTAGTTAAGTTATTTTAAAACTTTCTGAAGAAATGTTCACATGGTGTTTTTTTTTTCATGTATTTGTCTTTAGTCGTGATCTAAAGCAAACACACACATGTTCTGTTATTCTCATTCTATATATTGTTTTTAAGCTCTTCTAACGCCAGGAATATTTAAAGGGATAGTCCAACATTTTGGCAAATTGGCCCATTGCTATAATCCCTATAGTGATAGCAGTAGGTTTGTTACCTTAAATTGTCGGTGCAAGCTATTTTTAGAACGGCGGAGCAGAGCCGTGAGCTGCTCAGAGCTACGCTACGGAGGCTCATGGGATTTCTTGGTTTCCCTCATCAAACTCATCAATACACAATCCAACAACTCCACAACGCTCTGGTGGACAAGTTGTGACCTGCACATTCACCACGCTATGAGATAATAACACAACGTTACCACACAGAGTTGTTTTAGAGGGAAATACAGAGACTGATGATGAAAAACTGTCCCTGAAGGCAACACGCATCAGCGGTTTTGCATGAATTTACCTCCCTGTCCCGGCCATATTTTTGGTTATATAGTGCGCCTTGAATGCTTTGAAGACGGGTATATGAGTTTTCAACTGGGAGATTCCAAGTTGTGAGTTGTCTCGAACACAACAGAACGTCAAGTGAAAACAAGATGGCTGATGTCAACATCTGGATGCAGCAAGACTGAACTTTGATAAAAAAAACTTGCTTGAAACAGTTGTTTTTAAATGTCAACTGGAGATAAAATATGTTACATTGTGAACTGTTTGTCCCTGTTTTAGCTCTTTACACAAAGTTCAGATCCTGCTTCATGTCAAACATATTGAAGCAATTACCGATCTGGCATTTTTACACTTTTCTTTTGTAATCCTAAAATGCTCCTAATAAGCATATGGCACACTAAAATGTAAAATAAATCCATCTGGTGTTGAAACTCATCGATATTTAATTCTCATATATTTCTGATAAAAGTCTGACCAATAATTTTATTCGGTCCGATTAAAATTATTTGCAGAACTTCCTGCCTGTCACCCCTCGCCGCGTGCCTTCGCCGCGTCCCTTCGCCGCGTCCCTTCCAGTTGCCTGTGACCGCTTCGCACGCGGCAGAGCGGCAGAGTCAGAGTGGTCTGTGAGAGATAGCAAGGAACAGAGAAGAACTGATGATGGCTGACCAAGGCGAACCGCCACTTCCACCCCCAGCTGGTCCCACAGAGAAAACTATCAGCAAACAGAAGACTATTTCAGAAAAAGCTGCACTAAAGATGGCGGAGGTTAAAAACTAAAAAGAGATGAGATGGTGAGTTTTTGCTGACAGGTACTTTGCTTCAACATTACATGCGATTACGCAGCACCCAGATGCTATCAGTTACTATAGTTTTGTAATGTTGTTTGTTATTTGTGCTGCTACTTTCTTGCCGCACGCGTGAGTGGAGGAGGAGAGGGGGGCGGGGGGAGGAGTGGAGCGTTAGACGTCAGGCAGGAGGAAGATGGGACTTTGGAGGGAGGAGGGAGTTGTTCATGTTCAAATTTAACCAAGTGCTGAGCGAAATGCAAGATCGGTAAGTATTGCTTTGAGTGAAATCAATTCCTGCTTCTGTCTGCAAGAAAAGTGGACGAACGTTTCTCCTAAAATACCAGTCCTTTAACAGCCTAACAGAGTTTCCAGGAGCCGAACGGTCCTATTAATGAATAAAACCCCTCCGACTCATTGAAAATCTACTCATGATAAAGTGAATAAAATAATGATGATTCAGAAACGAGGTTTGGAGGTAGCTACCACCAGGCTGCAGCAGTAATCAACGCGACTCTACATCCTTGACGCGAGACAGTAATTCCCTCGTCGGAGCCGAGGACCGAGGACGTCGCGTCACATTTTCAAAAGAGGAAGTCACGACAAACAAAACGTCAAAAACAATGTGGAGTGCTGCCGCAGCAGCGTCCTCCAGAGCCAGGGTTCAGCTGTCGGATCTGGCCTATTGGCAAAAAATAAAAGATGAAAACACATACAAGTGCAAATCAAGCCTATTCGTTTCCTGGCACTCAGACTGGGGGACGTCGCCAAGGCAAATTAGACGACGGAGATAGAGAGCGTTTCCCAATGGGGGCACCAAGACACAGGTGCACTGTTAATTAGGAGAGCGACTTTTCCACATCTGATCCAGAGGTGGAGAAATTTACCTAAATTCTGTTATTTTGACTTTTTTCTCACTTTCTGCTACTTTATTTTTCTACAGACGAAAAACTTATTATATGTTTTAATCTGATTATACTATGAAAAAAGTTTAGGATTTCATATTAAGATTGAACATTACGCCCTGGTGAGGGGGTCTCTCGTCGTATTTTATATGTATATTTCTTGTTACTCGTTCCACTAAAGGAACAGATGGTTTCATTTCAATGATTGTTTGAGGCCAAAGGAGGTAAAGATTATCCAAGACTATAAAAACAAAACAAATACGCAGCTCAGAGTCTAAATTATGGAACCAATTTGTGCGGCACGACAGTGTTGTTTCATCTTTCCTGCTGAATTAATCATCTTGGATTTATTTTGTGATCCACGCTACAACTCATTCAGTCCAAACCTTATCTGAAGGCGTTAAAAGCAACTTCCACCTCAAACAGACACAACTACAGGAAGTTACTATTAAACTAGACATTGAGCCATTAATAGAAATGATCAATAACAGCCAATATATAATGATAATGAAGCAACAGCTCCTCTTTTTATTCAGATCTCAGTTAGATTGTTGTTGTTGTTGGTTTCTTTTTTAATGTAATTATCCTGGTTATTATGGTTACTAATAACAGTTATGGTGTTGTTGGTTTGGTTTGGTTTTAAGATTTTGGGGTTAAAAATCAATCACTTTTCTCATCATCAGAAAACAATCAATCTTTGTTGCCATGGTTACAGTAATAACAGCAGGGGTTAACTTTGTGGAAAATATCTAAAATAACAGGAACGACATAAACTGCTGCTGTCACACAGGGATTCGAACGCCACGCTCTGCTTTTGATTTTTAACGTCTACATCTCTAACTAGAGTTGTAGTCAAGACCACGTCCAAGAGTTTCCTCCATCTAGCGTTGTGGTTGTAGATCGCAAGCAACTCAATCGTATTTTTCATGCTGCATTCACGTGAAATTGGGCAGACGGCAGACGGACGACAGCCGCTGCACGTAACGGCATAAACAAGCCTCTATGTGAACAAGTGGTCAGTCAGCACGAGGCTAAAGAACCACGTTTTACCGTCTTTCTCTGGACTTTTGTGACTAAAATGACATCTGGTTTGCACTGAATGCAGCATCAGTGTAATGCTCCATTCCTCCTCACTGCGTTACCGTGGTGACTTTTCACAGACGCCACCTGGACCTGAGCCGACAGCTCCGGTGTCTCCGCTGAGTTTCCGTGGTTTCCTACCGTCACGCTGCCACTGAAGGTAAAAACATGGAGACACGACATGGCAGCCAGCAGCGAGCTGACCCGCTCCATGGAGATATGAATGATATGAACGGCTCATTCAGAGCTGAAAGGAACACTTCACTTTGTTGATGGGGGGGATTACTGGAGGTTAAACATAGAATGTCATATTTGTTGATGGTTTTTCTCAGAAATATTATAACAACTAAAATGCCATACATTTTGTATAGAAAATTATCTTTTAGTTCAAACATACATAATTATTCTACTAGACATGCTACTGGAGGTTTTTTTTTTTTTACCTAGTGCACTCTCTCAAGGTACAGTATTATATAGAGCCATGAAGGAGTGGAATGCCCTTCCGAATTATGTTATACAGCAAAGAAATATGGTTAATTTTAAAATGAGACTAAGAGGTTATCATTTTGATTGTAATTTCAACCATCAGTAGCCTACAGTATATTTGTAAATTGGGTCCTGATATTCATATGTTGTAATGATTCAATGTAAGAGCAGGTAATATATGTTAAGAGTTTGTTCTGGATGTTTTGTCTTGTATGTGTTTTTGTATGTATCTTTGTTTGTTTATGTATTAATGTGTTGTGTGTGAATGCTTTGTAAATGTCATTATGATGAAAAGACCCCAGGAAGAATAGCGGCTGCATGTCAAAAGCTAATGGGGATCTAAATAAACTAAACTAAACTAAACTGATTCATTGAAAAACAGACTTTGGAACGGAATAATCGATTTTCCTGAATAGATAACATGAGAAGTTACACAATGTCCCTTTAAAATCCAGCTCCACTGAGACCTTGAAGATGTGGTTTCAAGTTCTACAACACTATTTCTGCCTCAGAGGGATAAAGGTTTAATGCAGTCTTCCACCACTGATCTCATCATAAAGTTACAGGTGAGTGAATTAAAACCTCCAGTCACATCCATTAGTGCCGTAACAATAATAATCCCATCACAACACACCAACTGTTTGCTTCTCTCTCACCTTTTCAACAGAATACAAATCAATCAAATGCATCAAGACGAGCCACATTCTTCTAGTCAGAGGTCCATTGATTCCTGTGCAGCACTTAAAATACTCTAAATAAATAAACACATCATTGCATTACAACTGCTGTTTTTTCGGGGTTTTTTTAGTGTTTGTTTGCCCACAAAAGATCATGATTTTTTTTTTCCCACAACAGAAACACAACCACCTGCTCCAGCTGTCCACCTCCATCTGCCTCAGTGTTCAAACTGCAAAACACTGCTCTCACACCGCTGTGGATGGAAACAACGCAGCGGCAGCTTCTCTCTCTGCCTCGCGCTAATTAACAGCAAGAGTTTACGCATTAATTATTGATCACATACTTGACATATATGTGATATTATCTAATGGAGGTGGAGTCTGCAGAGCTGCTGTCTCTGTGAAAACAATGAGACTTCTCTCTTCTCATGCACATTGGGGTTAGGGTTGAGAAGGGGGAGGGAAGGAGGGGGCTGCCAGTGTAAATGAAATCAGAAGAATAAAAAGTGTAGCAGAGAATGAGATATGAGCTGAATAAACAACACAAATTTAGGGAGGTTTGTGGCGATAAACATGCAAAACAAGCTCGGGGAGGGTGGGAGGGAGGAGGCAGAGGAGTCCTATTAGCAACTGATTTTCTTTTTCATATCTGGCTTCAATGAGAGCTGAGTCCTGAGGGAGCTGCAGTGTTTTCACAGAGTAAACAGGCAGGAGTCACCTCTGGACTCATCCTGCTCTGTTCTCTGTAACCCACCCACCCCCAAATAAAAGCTCCTATTGATTAAAACATCCCATTAAAGGGATAGTTCAACATTTTGGCACATTTTACCCATTGCCATAATCCCTACAGTCATAGCAGTAGGTTCGTTTGTCGGTGCAAGCTATTTTTAGAACGGCGGAGCAGAGCCGTGAACTGCTCAGAGCTACGCTACGGAGGCTCATGGGATTTCTTGGTTTCCCAAGAATCAAACTCGTCAAATCCAAAATCCAACAACTCCACAACGCTCTGGTGGACAAGTTGTGACCTGCACATTCACCACGCTATGAGATAATAACACAACGTTACCACACAGGGAAATTCATGCAAAACCGCTGATGCACGTTGCCTTCAGGGACAGTTTTTCATCAAGCAGTCTCTGCATTTACCTCTAAAACAACTGTGTGGTAACGTTGTGTTATTATCTCATAGCGTGGTGAATGTGCAGGTCATGACTTGTCCACCAGAGCGTTGTGGAGTTGTTGGATTGTGTATTTGATGAGTTTGATGAGGGAAACCATCCCATAAGCCTCCGTAGCGTAGCTCTGAGCAGCTCACGGCTCTGCTCCACTGTTCTAAAAATAGCTTGCACCGACAATTTAAGGTAATGAACCTACTGCTATGACTATAGGGATTATGGCAATGGGCCAATTTGCCAAAATGTTGAACTATCCCTTTAATTCTGTGCTTTGAAACAAGTACATTTTTCTATGTACCACTGCACTCAAGTCCAAAATTGAGATACTTGAGTATTTCTACTTTTCTGCAGATCAGCACTTTAAATGTAAGTGTTGAACTTGAAATGCATGTCTGAAGTACAGGAAGCAGATTCCACTTCTTTTTTTTTTTTTTTACATACAACACATAAAAGCCTATAAAATATGATCTAATAATGGATTGTGAATACTTTCACCTTTTTAGATGCAGTCGGCTTTCAGACTTTCATGCTTTTTAACTCAATTGTCATTTCTATTGCAAGATTCTTCTTTGTGAAGAAGAAATATATTAGAACGACTTATGGAGACAAGCCAAAAGCTTCTGCTGCTTTTTTGTGTTTACAGTGACAAGAGGTTTGAATATTTTCCTCCTGAAAACACGTCTTCATCACCACTTCATCCTTTCATCCTGAACCAAGGGCAGAGACTGTCAGTGACTCACACGCTGGTTCGCATCACGCTAACTTGAAGAAAAGGAGTGATAGAAATAGTGTTGTAGTCAAGACCACCTAACCCGAGAAGTCCAGGACCAAGACCAAACCAATGTGAAACCATTTCCAAGACCATCACTGTGTTCAGTACCAGCCCTCATAATAATGCACGTCTCTTGATATTTACAGTATTCCTCCTCAGCGAGAAAGAAAAGATAATTTGATGTAAAATCTAAACCATATTTAAAAGGGATAGTTCACCCAAAATTCAAATTTCACTCATTGTCAGAGGGCCTTCATGAGTCATGGGGGGTCCACAAGTATTTGTCCATATGATGGTTGTGAACACTTTTCTTCGTCCAAAAAGACAAACCAAAAATCATCCAAATACCTCCATACTGCTCGTCTGTAATGTCCCTCTTGTATTGAAGCCCCGACATGAGAAATTGTTCCACCGGTCAGGAAGAGCAGTGAACCGAGACACTGGGAGCTTCCGCTACAAACAAGCTTAAAATATAGACTTATTTGATTTTTTTCAGAACAATTTCTCATGTCGGAGCTTCAATACAAGAGAGACATTACAGACGAGCAGTGTGGAGGTATTTGGATGTTTTTTGGTGTTTCTTTTTGGACGAAGAAAAGTGGGGTCCATTCACAACCATTATATGGACAAATACTGCTGCGTGGACCCCCCCATAACTCAGAGAAGGAACGGAGGACTCTGAAAATTCTCACAGCTCTTAGTTGACATGAGGGTGAGTAGATAATGAGTGAAATTTGAATTTGGGGTGAACTATCCCTTTAATATTGTTGGAAAGCCTGATTAGTCGCCTTTACAACGAGGTATGACTTGTAAAGAGCAACACAGCTAAACGTGTGGGTACTGTCCCCAAAAAATGTGTTTTTGCATTATGTAATGCTGCTGTCAGAAACTGTCATCACTCTTCATCCTGTTGTGTAAAAATCCAGCGAGACAAGACGAAAAGACAAGAAAATGTGGTTTTAAGACATAGAAGAAATACTTAGAAATCAATTAGGCAAACAGCTGCTAATGCTAAATATGTCTACTGAGCAGGATCTGAGTGTTTTCCTCCTCCACCACTGCTGAAATATCACTTTCTATCTCGGTGTTAAAGGACCAAAGTGGGACAGGTGGGGGAGAAAAATAAAAAATCAAAGTCTCCTTTATTCTACAAACGTCTGAAATCTTCCAAAAGGATCTCAGGCAGCAGAACGACCCGTGGCCTTAGGTTTCCTGCAGGCTGTCATCACTTGGCTGCTGCTGCTCCTGACACAACCGTCCTAAAGTTTCCAGGTCAGGGAGGAGCGACAAACTCCGACTGCCAGTGTCGCTTAGATCCCCTGATCCATATTTGATGAACGTGTGAACTCTAATTATGTTGCCAGTCTGCACATTCCCCCTGATTCTGTTTAGCAGCTCGCCACCACCAACCACCACCACATCTGTATCACTTCACAGCGTCTGGGGAGGAGGAGGAGCCGAGCCGGGAGAGGATGAGGGGAAGGGAAGGGAAGCTTGTGGAAGTGTCTCTCTCCCTTGGCTTTCTTTGGCTCTTGAAATATACAAGCCACATACACTCAGTTAATCAAAAGTGAAAACGCCATTAGATGAGAAATAGAATATGTTCCACTTCACAATAGCTCTGCTGCAGGGCGGGTTGTGGGTTGGTGTCACACTGCCCCCTGCAGGCGCACAGGAGGAATGACTGCTTTATACAGCCACCTTCACTAGAAGCCCTGAGTGTGTTACTTTGAATTAAAAAAAAAAAAAGAGCAAAACAGCAGCGTTTATAGACCCAACGACGCCGAAGAGCTGTCAGGGCAGCTTCCTTTTAATTGGCCTGTTAAGTGTAAGTCAAGAACCCACACAGACACTGGCTCCCGTCTCTCTCTGTCTCTGTGCAGTGCTTCCCTCTGGTGGTGAAAAGAGTGAGTTTTATTTCAAACCACAGTTTTCTAATTCAAGTCACTTAAGATGCAGTGACCAGGCCCGGTTCTACGAGGGTGCATAAGCATGCATTGCACCCTCAGTTTATGTGTTTGCATGCTCCGTTGAAAAGAGGGGAAAAAAGTGCGCGCGTGTCAATGCTCGTCACTCATCTGCGTCCAGCGCGCAGTTACCTGCACCAGCAAAACGCTGCTCTCTGCAGCACCGTTAACATAACGTAAACAATGGATATTCGGAAGTGGTTCAAGCAGAACCACGCCAGCAAGTCGGACAACGGTGGTCATGATGAGACAGAGACTCGATCTCAACTTGAAATTCATGAAACTGCTGCTGCTGCAGCTTCGTCCGGCTGCTCACTCCTGCCCGAGCCGCTGCCGCCGCCGTCCCCCCTCCCTTCAATTCAATTCAATTCAATTCAATTTTATTTATAAAGCGCATTTCATGCACAGGGCAAACTCAATGCGCCTTACAATAATCAAACAATTATAATACAATGCAATATAGTGCAAACAATTTAGAGAAGTGCAAATTTACGTAAAAGACAAAAAACAAAGCAAAGCAACATCAAAGCAATATCACATATACGTCTACATAAGTGCTCAGGGGACACATTTACATTTAACACACACACACACACACACACACACACACACACACACACACACACACACACACACACACACACACACACACACACACACACACACACTTTAATCAAATGCAATTGTGAAGAGGAAAGTTTTTAACTTGTTTTTAAATATGGTCACTGATGTTGCCTGTTTCACTATCTCGGGCAGCTTGTTCCAGATGCGTGGGGCATAGATGGAAAAGGCTGCCTCCCCTTGCCTAGTGTTGCTACGGGGGATGACTAGATTGCAATTACTTGTAGATCTAAGGGTTCGTGGAGGAGTGTAGTTGATGAGCATGTCGGTTATGTACTGAGGTGCAAAGCCATGTAAAGCTTTGTATACCAGGAGCAGAATTTTGAAATCAATTCTTGTTTTAATGGGTAACCAGTGCAGTGATTTGAGAACAGGCGTGATGTGTTGAGATTTTTTTGTACCAGTGAGAATGCGTGCAGCTGCATTTTGAATTAACTGTAGTCTGTGAATACTTGTTTTTGGAAGTCCAGTGAATAAACCATTACAATAATCTAATCTGCTTGTTATGAATGCACCCCATGAGCAGGTGCCCGGCCTACCCGACGACCTAAGTATGGAGGAACCACTTCAAGTGTGTTTACAGAAATATCCGTCATCATTTTTTTTGGGGGGGGGGGGGGGGGTAAAGCGCTCCTTTTGCAGCTCATGGTTTGACTGGGGGGACCTTGGTGGTTTTGAACTGTATGGATAAAATTAGTTTGAATTTCTATGTTTTATTTCCAAGATAAGAAATATCTGTTGCTAGATCATCTGATGGGTGAGGTAGCCAAGACTAAATTAGCATTTTTGTTGTTCTGCTACAATATTGCTGCAATAAAGCATTTGAAAGACAATTTAAACATCCTTGTTTTGCTAGTATCATTTCGCTTGAAATGATGGGACAATGCATAATTTAGTGTTGTATAACATGCCAGGCATGTGCACCCCCTCTGATCTGAGATGCACCCCTAGTCATCATTTTCTAGAACCGGCCCTGGCAGTGACCTTTGTTTGACTTAAAGTCCCAGTGTGTAACTTATTTGGCTTTTTATCAGCAAAAATCAAATATGTCTTTCATAAATCCGTATTTCACTGAAGGTGAATCCCCCCTGCATACAAATGAAAGCTTTCTCCTGCCTTAGAATGAGTTGTTACAAGTCGTTACAAATACACAAGTGGGCGACGCACCGAACCGAGGCGGCCATGTTGCATCGCCATTTTTTTACGTTCAGTGGCAGCGTGACCGTAGGTAACCACGGAAACTGAGCGGAGCTGTCGGCTCAGGGAGAAAGTTTTCCAGGTAGCGCCTGTTAAAACTGTCACCACTGTGTAGTGTGAGGAAGGACGGAGGCACTGATGTTGCATTCAGGTGCAGTCAGACAGACGGCCGTCGGCAAACCAACCGGATGTCATTTTACTCCACCAGAGAAAGATGGTAAAACAATACCACATCACCATGACAACATATTGTTTAGCCTGGTGCTGGTGGACCACTTGTTTACATAGAGGCTTGTTTATCCTGTTACTGCAGCGTCTGTTGTCTGTCTGACGTCTGCCCCATTTCACCTGAATGCAACATCAAGAATACGTTAGGATATGCAACCACAGGTAGATGGGGGGAATTCCTACATATTATAGCTTTAATCTCCCCCCCCCCTTTTTTTAAATCTATTTAATCCGCTGAATATTATCTTTATTGCTGTTCTGTCGATGATTTTGATGTTGATGTTGTTATTGGTTTGCATACATTTATGTTTTTTGGACAAAACAACTTCACCACAGCCCTTGTTGTTGTTGTTGTTCAGCTACTCACTGAAGTTGTGTGCGATCTTCTGGTTGAGCAGGATTTCCTGGACGTTGTTGCTCTGCTCCGTCGTTCCAAACATTCCCACATCCCGGACGGCAAATTGCTCGTATAAGCGCGACGTGTCGATTTCAATCCTCCTGGCGCTTTCTTGTTTCCAAAATGATTTTGCAATCTGCCGAGAAACGCAAATTAATTCAGTGCCGAGGCGGCGACTACGTTTTACTGGGAAATCAATGTTAATATTGCAAAGGGAGCAGTGGAATGAAGAAGTGACAGACAAAACAAAGAGTAATTCCCAACAATGATGCAATACAGAGGAATAATGAAGAGAAACTGAGCTGAAACTGACCTTTCAGTGTTTTTGCCAAAATAGTAAAAGACGGCATTTAAATATGAGAAATTCACACCAGTGACACTTAACCCTCCTGTCCTTCTGGGTCAACTTGACCTGATCTGTTCCCTTCCTCCATCCTTCCCTCTTTCCTTCCTTTCTCCCTTCCTTCTTTCCACAATCCATTCGGTTCCCCCCTCCATCTTTCTTTCCATCATTCCTTCCTTCCTCTTTTGATCAAACTGACCTGATTTCTTCCCTCCCTCCATCTATCTTCCCTTCCTTCTTTCCTCCCATCTTTCCCTTTGTCCTTCCTTCCTTCTATCCCTTCATCCTTCCTGCCTTCCTTCTTTCCTTCCTCTTGTGATCAAATTGACCTGATTTCTTCTATCCCTCCATCTTTCTTTCCTTCCTTTCTCCCTTCCTTCTTTCCACAATCCATTCCTTCCTTTCTTGTGATCTTTCTTTCAAATTGACCTGATTTCTTCCCTTCCTTCTTTCCTCCCATCTTTCCCTTTGTCCTTCCTTCCTTCCTTCTATCCCTTCATCCTTCCTGCCTTCCTTCTTTCCTTCCTCTTGTGATCAAATTGACCTGATTTCTTCTCTCCCTCCATCTTTCTTTCCTTCCTTTCTCCCTTCCTTCTTTCCACAATCCTTTTTCCCTTACTTCCTCCCTTCTTTCCCATTGTCCATCCTTCTGCTTTCTTCCTGGACCTGATCTGTTCCCTCTTTCCCCCCATCTTTCTTTCCTTCCTTCCTTCCTTCCCTCCTTCTTTCTCTTTGTCTTTACTTCTTCCTTCCTTTTTGACGTAATCTGTTCCCTCTCCCTCCATCTTTCTTTCTTTCCTTCCTTCCTTCCTTCGTCCTTCCTTTTTGACCCAATGTGTTCCTTCCCTCCATCTTTCCTTCATTTTTCCCTTCCTTCTTTCCTCCCATTCCCTTTGTCCTTCCATACTTCCTTCTTTCCTTTCATCCTTCCTTCTTTCCTTCTTTCCCTTCATCCTTTCTTCCCTTCATCCTTCCTTCCTTGACCCAGGTGGAAAATATGCTAATTTAGAGTCTTCTAATCAATAAAAGTCTGAAGTGTTACCCTTTCCGAGCCGACCGTGTCCCAGTGGAAAGCCTTGGTGCGTATTTTTCTCGACTTTGTCTTGGGTTTACAGGGTAAAGGTGGAGCCACTGGGATGAACGGGCGCAGAGGAGGCGCTGGGACGGTGGAGGAGGGTGAGGGTGAGGGTGAAGAGGGGGAGGGTGAGGTGGGTGAAGTTGGAGACAGGACAGGAGGCAAAGTGTCTCGTCCCGTAACTTGAGTATCCGCCGTCTTGCAGCTGCGAGGTGCTGGAACAGGCTTTGAATAATCAGCGGGGGGATGAACGTGACCGGCGGTTTGAGTATTTACATAATCAACCGGAGGATAAATGGAGCCGCCGCTAAATCCACCGTTCGACTCCAGATCTGTACTGGTGTCCTCGGCCTCTTCGGCCTCTTCGGCCTCTTCGGCGTCTTCGGCATCTTCGGCGTCTTCGGCTATGCTCACACTGTGTAGACTCTCTACAAATAGGAATTCACCCCCCCTGGACTTCCTCTTCCAGTCCGAACACAGCCTGTGGACGGCCGCCACCCAGCCGTCTCGCTCCTTCTGAACAGCTCCGGTTTGATCTGATGGAGGAACCTTGAACCTGCAATGAATGACCCAAAACCCCCCTTTAATACAAGCAGAGATAGATCTGTCTGGGGATAAACACTTCACATCTATATAAAAATCAATCAACCAATCAATCAGCTTCTCTACATGTATGGCAGCCATTCGGTTCCAGTGTCGATTGAATTTCTGCAATTAAATATTGGGTTTATTTCACTAGTGTTGATTTCTGAACTCTTCTCAAGTTAAAAAGTTAGTGTTATGAACTTGTTTTTTTGCATTATTGTTATTAAAACATTGGAACTTTTTTGTCATTTTGACCCGTTGTCATTTAATAAATGCTCTAAATGACAATATTTTTATTTCAAATTCAGGAGAAATGTTGTCAGGAACTAATAGAATAAAACAAAAGTGTTTTTTACTCAAACACATACCTATGAATAGTTTAAAAAACGAACAGAGAAACTGATCGTTGTTTTAGAAAGCTGTATATTCATGACTTTAACAGTTAGACGAGGCTGCATCACAACTTCTACAATTTAAATGGATGCACTGAAGAGGTTCTGCTAACTGACGCAACACTAAAACAGACACTGTTGCAGGGCCGTAAATGAACTTGAGAAAAAAACACAGCTGATGTGACAGAATGAATTGATTAAAGAGATAGTTCAACATTTTGGCGAATTGGCCCATTGCCATAACCCCTATAGTCATAGCAGTAGGTTCGGTACCTTTAATTGTCGGTGCAAGCTATTTTTAGAACGGCGGAGCAGAGCCGTGAGCTGCTCAGAGCTATGCTACGGAGGCTAATGGGATTTCTTGGTTTCCCTCATCAAACTCATCAAATACACAATCCAACAACAACAATTCATGCAAAACCGCTGATGCATGTTGCCTTCAGGACAGTTTTTCATCAAGCAGTCTCTGCATTTCCCTCTAAAACAACTGTGTCTGGTTGAGGGAAACCAAGAAATCCCAAGCTCTGAGCTCTGAGCAGCTTGTGGCTCTGCTCTACCGTTCTAAAAATAGCTTGCACCAACAATTAAAGGTAACAAACCTACTGCTATGACTATGGCAATGGGCCAATTTGCTAACAAGTTGAACTATCCATTTAACCACCCCCTCTTTCTGCTGCGGTGGTGCACACTCACTGGTACTTGTTTTTGTGGGTGATGAGTGTGAAAGCGTCCGGGCTGGGGGGTTTCTGCACGCTGGTGTCACCATCCGACAGGTGGATCACAATGGACATCGGCGCGTTGCTGTTGGGCGTCATCTCGCCATTTGTGGAGGGGGCTCGACTCCTGAAGGGGGTCAGTGTCAGCTGGCCGGGGTGGAGCTGGACCTCGTACCTGGAGTAAAACATATGTTTGTTGTTGTGTTACTTTGTTATAGTCCACCATTGTTGCAGTGAAGGTACTTGAAGTCCCCTGCAGACTGAGCCCCCTTCTCTGCTGCTGCTGCTGCTGCTGCTGCTGCTGCTGCTGCTGCTGCTGCTGCTGCACATTCACCATGACAAAGAGATTAACAAAAACACTTACTAGACACTTTTTGTGAAACGCACCTATTTGCTTCCACTGACATGAAGCAGTCTGGATGTTGACCATCATAATCGTCTTCATTAAAAATACATGAGTGTTGGATCAGAATTAATGCCTCTAGTCACAGATCTGCACAAAAAGCTCATCATGAATCATTAATGCTGCCCCCCCACCACCACCACCCCCAACCCCCCAACCCCCCAACCCTTCCAACCTTGTTCAATGCACCAGTGTGCAAGTGTTCACCTAAATAAATCAACACATCTGGCATGAGGAACTTTTCGGAAGTGTGTGCAACCAAAGGAATGAGTGAACTGAGCAGCAGCTGCTTGTTGCACCGGTGGCCACAAGGGGGGGGGGCAAGTATGCCTGAAATGCCCCATAGGCTACAAATACAGTGTCATGCAGAGGTTTGCCCCCCCTGCATAGTTAGTACCTAGTAGCCTTGGTGATACCAAGTTATCTGAGAGCTCAAGTCTCAAAACACACCAGAGACTAAAACGTCTTTTGGAGATCATTCCATCTTCCACTTGATTAACTGTTTTAACATTTACAGACATTTTAGACCAGGGGGCAGACAAACTTTTGCATGACACAGCATACTTATACATACTATAATGTGTTGCCACAGCAGAAGACAATAGAATTTGTACTTTGTGTGACATCCAAGAGGTGAGAATGAAATACTATCTTATACTGTCTTAGTAAGGTAGATCCAAATTTGTGTGGTTGGACAAAAAAACATCTTTTTCTGTTGAAAATATTTGCATTTTCCTCATTTCTTGAAAAGGCCTGGGCAATGAGACGAAGAGCGACTTACAGATGAGAACTGAAAGTAATAAATCTGGAGTTGTTTATTTATAACACCAACAGGAAGGACTGTCTAGTTTTTTATTTGTCAGTAAATGTGTCTTGTAATCCCATATGGGATGGGCCACTCACGAAGAGAAATATTCATTCATTCAATCATTCATTCATTCATACTGTATAGGCCTATATTGTTTTAATCTACAAAGGCTACCTGGATTGGCATTGGATTGGTATTGGGACTGACATGATCACTAGAAATGAGTTTTTTAATCTCTGTCCATTCAGCTCAGACTGGACACACTGTGGTTTGGTCAAAAGCTCAGAAATTCATTCAGCACCTCTACAGCTCACTGATTAACACCTTGTTGTTGTGGGTGGACAGAAAGCAACAAATAAAACCTCCTTCTGACATCGTCTCTCCACCTCTTCCCTTGACTGTGTCGCTGCTCTACAAAGGACACAACCTTTGTCCCCAGCACTGTTCAGCTCCTCAAAGCGCCTGCATCCCCTCCGCTGACCCTCCTCCCCCTCTTCCCCCGACACTGACCGAGGTCGTGCACAGACTGGTCTGCAGCGCTGATTGCATCATTAGCAGTAAATGTGTTGAAAAGGCCCACAATGCCTGTCATCCTGTTAATGGTCAAAGACGTTATCAGGAAGGTAAAACAGATGGACCTCTGGATGTAAGTCGGGTTTAAGTGGCGTTATAATGTTATTTACTTCTTTGTGTGTTTAGTTAATTACTTAGATTAGTTAATTAGACAGAAAAATGTCTTTTGAATTGATTTATGGTGTATTTTAAACAATAATTAATGCTTTTATTTTTTACAAGTTTACAAGTTTTAATCAAATTTGATGTCCAATTTATGACAACTGTGCATCATGAACATGCAACCGTGTTGTGTAGCTGTTTTATAATAAGAAAACATTCATACTTGACCCATTTGAATGACGCCAGGCCTCCTCTGTGTAGCAACAACACACCCTCCCGAAGGCTCTTTGGTGACTGAGGCTGATGATGACGAGTTTCTTCATCTCCCTCCTCAGTATCACTGTATATGTTCCCATAAATGATCTGGTTCACAAGCTGCATTATCTGTGAAAAAGAAAAAAAGACAATAAAATAAGAAAAAGGGCTCTTTTTGAACACACTGGTTTACTTTTAGGGTTTATTTGTGTTCACCTTGTGTTTGTCCTCCAGTGATGTGGCCTCCAGCTCATAGTCGTGGTGTCCTTTGAAGGAGATGAAGAACCTGGACCCGACGCCGTCGTCGCAGCTCTTGACGATGGCGAAGGGAAGTTGCCGGTTGACGATGCCTTTCTCTATGCTGCACAGCATTTTGGTCTTGAAGTTAATCTGCACCGTTACGAGTGTTTTTGGTTAATACATTATTATAAGGACAGGCAGGTCGGTGATTGTCCCACAGAAATAACAAACAAACTTTACAGTGGGATTTGACATAAATAGTTCCATATATCCAGAGGATGTATAAGGTCAATGATGAGATGCAACCCAGTGTCAAGTGGTGTAACTGGTATTTTATCATAAATATCTGACTATATACAGGAAAAAGAAATCTGACTCAGGTGTGGAATAAATTTAACTCACTTTTACAATCCAACACTATGTTTCTTGACAGATTTTACATAATTTGTCACATTAATTCAGGGGAAAAAGGTTACTTTTAAGTGTTGCTAAAACACGGCTACGGCTACATTTTAAATATAGAAATACAGCAACAACAACAAAAACACTATACGTGGATCAAATAATCATGTTTAATTATCATCATAACCTATAACTAAGTGCACAGACCTGTAACACCCTGAGCAGGTCTGTTCACTTAGTTTTAGGTCACATACCAAACACACCTGCACTCAGGTACAGTATAGTATAGTAAAGTATAATGTCCTAACTACTGTACACGTCACCTGATCCTACATCTATCTACCCGTCTGTAAAACACCTGTGTCAATCTGAGGTTGCCGTAACAACTAGGGATTACCGTGACAATAGACAGTTCCCAGACAGAGGCCGTCAAAAAAAAAAAGATAGATAGAAGACCGCACTCAGAGGCTCATAATTCAAATTCTGTAGGCTATGTTTCTCTGCTTTTTTGAGCACATTTTAAAAAGATGACAAGTTTACAACTGTGGAAAAAAATCACGTGTGTAGAGTGTAATGTGTGGTCAGGAGCGGTAGGTAAAAACCATGGTAAAAACCATACTGCCGATGTCACACTCCCTCCACGCTACATGTTGTATAGCCTACGTACCTGCGCAATGACGTGGGCCTACACTGAGCAACCGCGCCCCGGTGTAAACAGGAAGTAGATTGTCCACTAAGATGCGGTAATTCATCATTTCTATCAGCCTGTTCATATTCTCATTTGTCCAGGTCATAGTATTTCAAAGGGACTTTTAAATCGAACGCTGGGACCCAGCCTGGTCAGATGCGTAGGCTACATGAACTGATGAAGCCCCTTGGATGAGAGGTGAAACGTCTTCCCAGACAAATAACCAAGTCCAGTTGCGTTCGATTTAAAAGTCCCTTTGAAATCATTTCTATCGACTGTGCTGTAGTCGAGGAGGCTGAAATTGTGAGTATGAAATGTTGTTTGGTCCAAAACGTCCATTTTGATGTCTACGTTGGGTAGTTGGCTAACATTTGTGTGTCTCGAGACGTTAGGTAGGCCAATAACGAAAAACAAAACAAAAAAGAAAGAAAACGTGTATGTGGGCATCAGTGTTCAACATCCTCAGGCGTTTGGACACGGAGCTTCAGACGACGCTGAAGTTAGCCTCCGATTCGCCAGCCTCCGATTGACTGTTTCATTGTCCCGGTAGCGGTACGGTAGGTGTGTTGATTTGAAGGGGGGGGGGGGGGGGGGGGGGCATTTTCGCGGGTAATTTATAGTGATGGAAATAACCACAGGTGTTACTAATGTCACCTTAAAATAATAATATGCTATCATGATTTGGAAGTTTTTTGTTCTTTAGGTCCCATGGCTGATTTTGTGTCAGCCATGGGAAGAAAGATATGGTCCGCCTCCCCCTCCCAGAAACTGATTTAATGGTATCACCCATATTTAAACAGCTGAAGAGGCATTATTTTCTGTCCAACAAAATTGACATCCAAACAGACATTTTGGACCAAACAGCACTCCAAATGATAAGACCCAAATTGGTGATCAACCACAGACACCTCGTCATCATTTCCAAAGGTTTGTTTTTTACTCATTCATATTTCAGTTATATGGAAGTAGCCTATGTCCGTCAGTGTTTCCAAAAGGACTGGTGGATGGTGAAAACATAAAGAGAGAAGCATTTTTAAAACTTAAACTGTAGGTGGTTGTTGTGGACTTGGTATATGCTACTATTTGAATATGTTTGTCCCTTCAGTTGTACAGTGTCTTCACTAACCTGAAGAACCCTCTTATGCCACATGTAACGACCGTGTTTATGAACACTGAAGTTGTACTGTGATGGCTGATCCTCCTGCTCCCCCTAAAAAAAACACACACACACAAATGCCATGTATTAACAGTAAAAAAAAACAAGATACAACTTCTGATAAACAACAGGGCAATTTCAAGGAAATCATTTTTTGCCCTTTCTCTGCTTCCTGTTAAGACATAGAACAAAACCTTCATTCATTCCTTCATGATGATGATACCACAATCAGAGTGGCCAGCATGTGACAGTCATTTTTAAACTGACCCAGCAGGCTGAGCAGCTTATTAACATGGCAGCACAATGGGACATACTACAGTGGGAAATTGGTCATTTTGAAAGCCATTGCCTCCTCCAGTTTCAGTTTCTAAAAAGATATTGTTTCTAAATTGCGACTTCATCCCACGGACACAAAGAAAGTTGCAGGAGGAAACCCTTTGTAATTTTTAGGAAGTCTTGTTTTTTAGCATACGGTAAGTTGCCCATTTACACATGATGGTAAAAAATAGTAGTATTTTCTGACCAGAAGATAGTCTGTTTTGTTTGCATGGAGCAATACTTTGTTGGCAGCTTTTTATTGCAGCTGTGTAACAAAAAAAAAGAACAAAGTTGTCATGTGGGTCATTGAATATGAAATATTGATCGTAACCTCTTAGCAAGCGACACTTTATCCATCACCTCTATGAAGTGTCACCGCTGGTTCCCTGGCAGCCAAGCCTAATGTGCTATTGCACCATATTTCTGCTTGTGTACACATTCAACAAGAGCTGATGTGTTAATTAGTAACTCTTATGAGTGTTGTAGCATGAAAGCTCATGTGGGGGAGGCGGAGGCTTCAGATATCAGACTCCTCTCCTAGTTTGGGTTCAGAAGGCAGATTTAGAGGCTTCAAACTCTCGTCTTGGATAAAGCTCATTGGCTCTGAACCATCCCTTCATTACGCTGCTGTGGGGAAACCATGCTGCCACCATCAAGTGCCTTTAGATTAGCCTGGTAAACCAGCCTCCCCCGGAAATGCATTTCATTTCATTTCTGAGGGGGAGTCTGGCCTCATCCCCACTGTGAGCGTTTGGGGTGGGCGGGAGTAGTAGCGTTGACAGACAACCGATTCAGCCAATCAGCAAGTTGCTTTATCAAACTTTTGCCGAATCCAGTTGGAAGAACAGCGAAAACGTCTTTTCCTTCAAGAAACTCAACAAGCGCCGACTCTTGCTCTTGTTTAATTGCTGTAATGGATGTAGTAAGAACTTCCCTTGTTGCTGTTTTTAGGCTGCTACTGCTATACTGAATATCTTTGCTGCTAGAAGCTCCGCCGTGGTAAGAGTCACACAGTGTAGTGACGGGACTTTGCACCAGTCAGTCCCTGATTGGCCAACGTGTTGTGTCAATCACAGAAATCTGAGTGGCGACGCTGATTGGCTCGTCATTCTGAGGGTTTTAGGCCAAACGCTCACAGTGGAGATGAGGCCAGACTCCCCCTCAGAAATGAAATGAAATGCATTTCCGGGGGAGGCTATAGTTTACGAGGGTACCTTTAGATAATGTATGTTATCATTTGGTGATATACAAATAATACTGAATTAAAATGGGACCATTATATTAGACTATTATATTATACTGGACAATCTCCTTTAAAAGCTCATAATCAATGTGATCAATACTGTCTCAAGACTCAGACATCAGTTGATCCCAATACCTGTGAATTTCTACAATTCTCATTCTCATTTGATACCATGGCAAAAAACAAAAAAAACAATCTACCCATCTACCTTCTACACTGCAAAAACTCAAAATCTTTCCAAGAATATTTGTAATTTCTAGTCAAAACTAATCTCTTTCGACTTAAAACAAGACTCATCACCTAAAAATGAATTTGTTTTCAAATCATTTTCACTTATTTCAAACAAATTTGAAAGAAAAACATGCTCCACTATCAGATTGTTCTACTTATTTCAAGTAAAAGTATGCTTAAAAGAAGTTTAAAAAAAATGATGTGCTGAGTCTTATTTTATACAGTCTATGGATGATTCTCATTTAATTAGATTGTTTTGACTAGAAATAAGACAAATATTGCTGGTAAGATTTCGAGTTTTTGCAGTGCAACATGAAAACTTGATGCTAATATCATAAGAACTGTTAAATATCCAGCAAACGTTGAAGTGTCGGTACCTCCTCAGCCAGACTCTGCTGTTTGAGCAGCTGGTCCTGGTCCTTCCTGGCCAGGTACAGAGCGTCGTCGATGGACAGTTCTCCGCTCTTCACCTTGTTCATGATGCTCAGCTGCATCTCGTTGCTCAGCTGAAATCACAACAAGCCGGAGCATCGACTTCAACTTAAACCTCTGGTTGCGTTTTCTCAGTATCATGATTTCAGGGTTCACTCCTGTTGTGTACGTGAAGAGTTTTGGTTCATTTCTCCCCAAGCACATGTGATAAAGTGATAAAACATTACAAATATTTAATAGATGATCACTATGAAAACTTTGGATTTCTTCCTCATACTGTGTTTTGCATGACAAGACTTACTGAGAAACTCTTCTAGCTGAGAAAGAAAGGAAGAATTAAACAGATTTCCTCAACAGATGTGAGTGTCACTCTCAGTAAAGAGGAACCAAGCAGCATGAACAAAGATCAACATCTGTAGCCTATCTGTTACAGGAACACACTGCCTTCCTTAAATCAGTCACTGTCATATTTCTGAGCGAGTAAATGCTCCTGTTGTGTGGGAAACCACAAAGAGCAGGCAAGTCGAGAAGAATTGAGGAAGTAAAAAAAAATGTTCGAGAGACTCCCATAAAGAGCACAGAAACTTTTTCTCCTTTCTTGCTTGACAGACCTGACGCTAATGAAAGTGAGAGAGCTGTTTTCTCTGGAAACTAAGGGTACCAAAAGCTGTTGTTATTTAGTGACTCATCTGCAGATGCATTGATTTTACGCTCTCATAAACAGGCTAAATTAGTGTCTGACACTTGCGGTTAAAAAAAAACCGCACTGCCTGATGCCGGCTTCCTCTGTCTGAGCACATAAACTGGAGTCTTACCTTCGGCAAGTCCTCAGAGGGTTTATCCATCCTGGATAGATTGTCTTTCTTCTTGGTTCCTAAATTTGGCATTGTTTTTTTGTTTTTTTAAACTGTCTCATAAAAATCCATGCAACCGCTCAGACAATGAATCTGCTCCTCTGTTGTTGTGGTGGAGATGCAAATGATAATTGGGTTTTTAGTGAGACAAATCTTAAGCGGAGAATTGCTCCTCTGAGCGGAGAGAGGGAACATTGCTTGGATTTGTTGTCACTTTCTACACCTCCCACTTTCAGCTCAGGTTGCACCGAGGTAAAGACCAGTCAGTGGTTCCTGCAGCCACACCCACAGCAGCTCAGCGCCCTGCACCACCGTCTCACCTAGTTCACATGTCTGCACTTGTAGGACAATGTGCATTCACTGTAGGAAGCCTGTGGCCCCTTCACAGTCCCTAGAATAACTCAGGGCAATACAAAAAACAATCTATATGTCTCATTTAAAGACTTTCCCCCAGTAGTTTTACTAAAACTGAACCCTCAGTCAGAATGTAATTGTCTTTAGCAACAACAGGAACAACAACATTGCCTTTACAGCAAAACTATTTCAGCATCTTATGATGAAGTGCTTTCCCTGGTAAACTAAATTATAATCCTCATGCTGCTTTATAAAAGCACAGCACATTTTCTAGCTGCCAAACAAACTGCAAAACAGATAAATAAAAATCTCAGCCTGATTATTTCATCACAAAAAAGTATACTGCCATACAAAGACCAAATAAAAATAACTGCAGTGGGAAGCAGTAGCAACAAAGAAAATTAAGTAATTTTGTTCTTTTCCCATGGTAAACAACATCCAACAGGGACAATTATATTAAAATTGTATGTGTATGTGGAGCTGTGCCTTAACAACAACATCAACACAAATCATTTCTCATTACTGGTGTGACGCTACACATCTGTTGCACAGCTGTCATGTGCTGCTAATAGCCTGGATTTTCATTTTGGGCCCATTTGGGACACACAGGCGGCACAAACTCCCCAAATCCCCTCCATACAGGTTAGCTCTGCTTAATTGAGTTAAATACAAATACGTAGCAGCAGTAGGGTGTGACACATCCCATTTTCATCCTCTGTCTGTCTCATTCTGGTCTCATTTAACAACTTTGTGTCAAAGGTCCCACCTGTTTATTTATTATTATTCATCTGTGAACTGGATCAAAATCATAAATTATTGACTTTTTTTTTACTGTGCAAAATGTCATAAAGGCCAAGTCAAAATGCCCATCTTTACTCCCTGAGACTCATCTTAAAGGGATAGTTCAACATTTTGGCAAATTGGCCCAGTGCCATAACCCCTATAGTCATAGCAGTAGGTTCGTGCCGTGAGCTGCTCAGAGCTACGCTACGGAGGCTCATGGGATTTCTTGGTTTCCCTCATCAAACATCAAATACACAATCAAACATCTCCACAACGCTCTGGTGGACAAGTTGTGACCTGCACATTCACCACAATATGAGATAATAACAGAATGTTACCACACAGAGTTGTTTTAGAGGGAAATACAGAGACTGTTGATGAAACACTGTCCCTGAAGGCAACGTGCATCAGTGGTTTTGTATGAATTTCCCTCTAAAACAACTCTGTCTGGTAACGTGTTATTATCTCATAGCGTGGTGAATGTGCAGGTCACAACTTGTCCACCAGAGCGTTGTGGAGTTGTTGGATTGTGTATTTGATGAGATTGATGAGGGAAACCAAGAAATCCTATTAGCTTCCTTTGCACAGTCCAAACACTTGCACATTAGGTTAGATGGCTGATGGTTGTGGAGTTGTTGGATTGTGTATTTGATGAGGGAAACCAAGAAATCCCATGAGCCTCCGTAGCGTAGCTCTGAGCAGCTCACAGCTCTGCTCCGCCGCTCTAAAAATAGCTTGCACTGACAATTAAAGGTAACGAACCTACTGCTGTGACTATAGGGATTATGGCAATGGGCCAATTTGCCAAAATGTTGAACTATCCCTTTAAGGTTTTTAATTATTATTATTGAAACAATGAACAGATCACTATTGCATCACTATTGAGCCACACTATCCCTTTAACTGACTTTAAACAATCAATCAGCCATTAAATAAGAGTTGCTAAGAGCTTTGTCACATCGACTGAGGAAAAACTCCCGGAAAGTTGTTAATGTACTTAACAGGGTTGACAACAAACAATGACAACTTTCACTTTTTCATCCATCTGAAAGCTTTGTGTTGCCTTCAGGCTCCACATGAGTTTTTGCATTGCCCTTCCTTGCGGTCACTGTACACGTATATGTTCCCAAAAATGATCTGATTCACAAGCTGCATTTAAAAAAAGAGACAAAGTGAGATCATCAATCAAAACTACTCACTACAACAGTCCGACTTCCCTTTATTTGCCTGGAAATGAACAGGGAAGAAGAGTCGTATCACACATGTAATGCTGTCGTCACACTGAGGAAATTCACCCATTGAAGGTTCATTATCAACCCGAACTACAACAGCAGCAGCAGCAGCAGCAGCTCATTGTCACACTGCTGAACTTCTATACCAAACAGAGCTTTTAATGGCTTTAGTCAGCTTTTAACCTCTAAATGTGGATATTTCCTGTCATGCAAGAGCAGAAAAACACACAATGGATTTCACACATAGATTTATTATTCAAGATGATCGGTCTAAAATAAAACAGGACAGCAGGGTAAGAACAGAAGCATCAGAAACCAGGAAGTACAGTCTCCAAAATGGCACCACAGAAGAAGAAAATAAAAATGTTAAAAGTCTCCAGGTCCTGTTGTGACTGTAGAGGTCAGAGTTCATTGAAAACATGACTACTGCAGTACAATGGATCTGTGTGTGTGTGTGTGTGTGTGTGTGTGTGTGTGTGTGTGTGTGTGTGTGTGTGTGTGTGTGTGTGTGTGTGTGTGTGTGTGTGTGTGTGTAGGTGTGTGTGTGTGTGTGTGTGTGTGTGGAGTTGCTCGTTTTACACATACAGGGAAAAAACCTGACATGTTTAATTGGGGGGGGGGGGTCTATGGTAAAAATGTATTTATTGTAATAATCTGCTGGGGACTGGATCCATTGGAGTTTCCAACGAGGAAACGGACTCAGTGGGGCTTTTTTTTAGCTGCAGCCGTAACTGTAGGAATAAACATGCACCACAATCTGAGCAGCAGCTGGACTTCAACACAACTATGAACAAGAGGGAAACATATTACACACTATACGGTAATAACAAGACAGAGGGAGGGGAGGAGAGGCTTTATTAGTTCTGTCATTAGAAGAAGAAGAAGAATGAACAGCTGCTTCATGAGAAGTTCGAGGGAAATCCCACGGTGAGGTGGAGTTTTACTCTTTACCACAGAATGTGAGAAGAACAATGAATAAAAGAATAAATGTCTGAGTCTGCGAGAAAATACTGAAGAAAGTGATACAGAGTGTGAATAACACATGGACATGCATGGAGCTAATATAGGTAATAAACTTGCAGTATAGATGTAGTTTTTTGTGTTACATTAGCCTTTATTGCATTAAATAGGAAGAAGACACTTTATTTATAGCACATTTCTTGTCAGAGACGACTCAAAGCAGAATACAAATATATAAACTATAACAATATAGGATTACATTTCCTTGCATTAATTTAAAGGATAATTGTAGTTTTTTTACATTCTTGACCTTATTTCTAGCATAGAATCCGATCATTTCCTCCCCCAGATAACTTTGGTGTCATTACAAGTGGTTGTGATGAAATGAGCTCCATCCAGAGCCGCGTATAATGGATATCAGAATGCAGCCTCTAAATATTATCTGCAGAGGAGTCTACTGAGGGCAGCTGTTAGATCCATAGGTTGCAGACCTCTGACCTGGATGATGTCATCTCTTGTTGCTAATGCTAATGCTACCATAGGCGCCGGAAGTGAAAATGATAGATCATAAAATGATAGATTAAACTGTTCCCCTTCATTTTTCACCAAGTCCTTTGATTTAGTTCTGATAGGCTATTGTATGATACAAACACGGCACACCATTGCACACACACACACACACACACACACACCGCTGTCAGTGGTCTGAGTCCCTGGGGTTATGGGACTGTTTTTATCAACATCTGGGGTCTGTAGGTTGACCTGCTGACCTCTGACCTGGATGATGTCATCTCTTGTTGCTAATGCTAATGCTACGGTTTGTTTCTGCGTGTTTCTGACTGAATGAGCAGCTGGATGAAGTTCAGCTTCCACAGGCTTCCTCTCCTCAACCTGGACTCACTAAAGCTCTGGATAGTTGCACCAAAAATGGACCCAAATGCCGAAGTGGAATGATTATTATTAGAATGAGCAGTGCAGCATTCAGAGATGACATCATCCAGGTCAGAGGTCAGCAGGTCAACCTACAGACCCTGGATGTTGATAACAGCTAACCTGGACTCAGAGGGGAATAGCACTAGCCTATCAGAACTAAATCTTGGTGAAATGAAGGAGTTTCTCTACAGATAATGTGTTATTCAGAGGCTGCATTGCGCTACCCGATAGACTCGCATACGTGGCCCCTCGCTGGATCTAATTTTGTCAGAACGACTTTGTCATTACACTGGAACGACGGTGTCATGACACCAAAGTTATCTGGGTGAGTAAATGATCGTATTTTATGCTATAGAAATAACGTCCATATTGTAAAAAAAAAAAAACGGTAATTATCCTTTAACATGGTGACTTTGCATTAACATTAAAGAGCTGCTTACATGTTATAGCATCACTCATAATTAAATCATTAAACATTAGTTGTGCTCTTACTTTTGATATTTAACTTATAATGGAGTATGTAAACATGTCAGTGAACGCATCACAGGATGAGGTCAGGATCCCAGGCTGCTGCGTCACAACTGCAGGGAATTTTGGGGACATGTCCAGGTTTAATGTGAAGACCTGCAGGGTGGAGACAGGAGCTTACAGGAAACGGTCAGAAAGTTAAAAACAAACGTGGGAAATACCCAACGCGCAGCTCAGCGCGCAGCCCCGCCCCCCGCCTTAAAGACTGACGGTGCGTAACACGGCAACTGCACAGCGCGCGAGGCGTGTGTGAGAGAGACATCTACATTACCACAACAACATCAATACAACAGGACAGGTCACCGAGATGCGTCCACCGATGGCGAAGAAGATGGTGATGATGATGGTGGTGGTCTTTACTTTAATGGTGAGTGAGCTCATTGATGCATTTCACTGTAGAGAGGAGAGAGAGATTTAGATCAAAGCAGCTCAATTTCGGTCTCACCTGTGTCTCTGGATCATTAAGTATGTTCATAAGTTAATTATATGTAATTATCTTCATCTTGTGACTCATATTCGTGTGCAGTTTGATCAGGTTCGGTCTGGTGCGCAGCAGCTTATTCTGCCACATACACACCAACTCTTCATCTTAGTTTCACTTTCGGTTCTGAGTCACTGCGACAGTTGGAGGGCGGCTGTGAGAGCGCGTGACTCTGTCCCACTCATAAATGTTGAAATATTGTCAAAAGAGCTCAGTTTATCGTGTAAGATAAAAGGAGAGGTGGTGGTGCTGCTGCTGCTGAGGCCGAGTCAGAGATCAACAGCTCGGGGTGAATGTTTGGGACTTTCCGCTGCGCCCCTCGCTCACCCGCCCGGGCTGAGGAAGTGCGCCAACTGTCAATAACCCACAGAGAAAACATCCCCACCATGTTTATTATCACACCGTGGAGGGGGGATACCAGGGCTAACTAGCCAACTACCTAACCAGTCAACCAGTGTTAACTAACAGGAGTGTGCTTGTTGTGTTACAGGGGGCGACTGCAGCTCAGACCCACTGTGACCCTCTGACTCAGTATGCGCTGGGTGGACAGTGCTGCAAGATGTGCAGTAAAGGTACATCTATCTATCTG
The DNA here is from genome assembly GCA_030347415.2 of Decapterus maruadsi. Classification (NCBI taxonomy): domain Eukaryota; kingdom Metazoa; phylum Chordata; class Actinopteri; order Carangiformes; family Carangidae; genus Decapterus; species Decapterus maruadsi. The sequence continues at coordinate 29,979,645 of CM064899.1, forward strand.
TCTGTCTGTCTGTCTATTCATTTCTTGTGCAATATGTTTATATAGTGTTGCATTGTAATTTGACGTAATTTGTCGTATTATTTAGAAGGAATTTAGAATAATTTGCGCTCAGTGTCGCTGAAATGCATCAAAATATAAATATGGAAACTGAAATTTTTGAATTTTGATAGGTAGCTACACTTAAAGGTTGACTATGTAGGATTTCCAGAACAATAACAGAACGTTAGACCGTTGCTAGGTAAAACGGGCCGTTGCTAAGGACTCCGTTCTGATTAGAGGACAGCAGAGGAGGAAAACTATGCAGGATTTACCTTTTTACCGTCATTAACAGCATAATAAATGACTTGTAGCTTGTTACAGAGAGAGTGGAGGCTCTCTGCCTTCCACACCGCTGCTGGAAACCAAACCTGCGCTCAGAGCCTCCGCTGTCACTGCTCTCGTCAGGTCGAAAAAAAAAAAAAAGCTCCGAGACACCGGGAGTCGGCGACAGTAAACGTGTTTATGACAGATAAGACTACACAAATACAGCGATCCTAACATGTAAATGATAATCCATTGATCCACCGATTGATTATTGAAAAGGTTTTGTTGAAAACAGACGCATACGACCGGGAGGAGGCAGGAAAACAGCTGATTAGTGAGCCATGTGTCGGCTCCAGGCAGGTAGGAATGTAAACAGAACGTTGACAAAAAGTCATTGTCGAGCCCGTCAAAAAATGTTAAAAATATAATTTCAGACTAAAAAAATTTTTTTTATGGAGAAGCAATACTTTCATTCTGTTCACCTCAAAACGCTTAGTGGATGTATTATTTTTTTTTTAATATTGGTTTTAATAAATATTCTACATATTCAACCTTTAAATCCACTGTAAGTGGATAAAATACGTAATATTTGTCATTCTTTTGTGGTTACACCATTTTCAGGGACATTCAGTGTCACGTTTGTTACTAAAAGTGGTTTGAATGTCATAAAACCAACAGGAATACAAAATGTACATTTTACTGTAATCTGACACTTGTAAAACCATTTTTAAAGCAATCTGCTCGTCTTGCCCACTCTCATTTGTCAGTGACCATTGAACTTCACATGTTCAGTATCTAGAGGAAGAAGGTTTCAGTTTGTTTCCCTCTTTTCCTTCACTTCACTGGATTCATCTTCACTTCTGTCCATCCTAAAGTCATCACATCAGCTCTCTGAGGGTTTAAGAAATACACTTTACTTAACAGTCTGATAGTCTGGTCAATATGAAGCTCTACAGCCAAGTGTATAATATTAGGGAACAATCAGATAATTATCAGCTGGATTGATCTTTTTCTGACTCTTAAGAGCTGAATATGTTGCTGAATGTCAGGTTGGAGCTGCTGTTTTCCTACAGTATTATTTACAGTAACACCTCAGAATCATCACACGTTTGCATTTTCTTGAGATAAACAGTACTCATGTGTATTTTGGTGATGTGAGACGTTGCTGTTTTGTCCTCCCAGGCACCCGTATGATAAACCAGGACACTTGTGAGGAGCCTAAGTGTGAAGAGTGCGGGGAGAACGAATATCAGGACGAGTTCACGCACAGCGACAGGTGTAAACGTCAGCCGTACTGCGACCCGAGTAAGAGCTCGTCACAGAGATCGCACATCCAGATGCTTTTTGTTCAACGCAGCTCGACTTGAATAAAAACTCTTTTTCTTTGTTTCTCTCTCTCAGATAAAAACTTCCAGATGTCTGTTCCAAACAAGGAGAAGAAGATAATGCTGTTACCCTGTCTGTGTCTGGATGGATTTCACTGCTCCAGTCCACAGTGTTTGACTTGTGTCCCGCACACGTCCTGCAAACCTGGACACGGAGTTGTTTACACAGGTATTACACAGTTCATCCTATTGATGCAGATAAATCAATGTTTTTAGTTTTGCGGTGTGGTGAATCTTTTCTGACTGTTTCTTCTTCAGGCAACCAGACACATGACACCGTGTGTCAGGAATGTCCTGAAGGAACGTTTTCCCAAAACGACTCACAGAAAGAGCACTGTGAGAAACATCAAGAGTGAGTACAGGAGCTCCAGCACATTTACTTTACATCCATACTATTTATAAAGGGATAGTTCAACATTTTTGTTGACCCATTGCCATAATCCCTATAGTCATAACAGTAGATTTGTTACTTTTAAAGCAATATTGCAGAGTTTCAGCTCAGTGCTTCCACCATCTGGTTGAGAAGTGCTATCGCCTGGCGGGAAAACGGAACTTAACGAAAACAAAACTTATCAGCCAGCGCATCTAGTGTTTATTGCCATTAATAAACTACAGTATTTATTATGAGATAATAACACAACAATACCAGACAGAGTTGGCCTTGAGGGGAATTCATGCGAAACTGCTGATGCACGTTGCCTTCAGGGACAGTTTTTCATCAACAGTCTCTGTATTTCCCTCTAAAACAACTCTGTGTGGTAACGTTGTGTTATTATCTCATAGTGTGGTGAATGTGCAGGTCACAACTTGTCCACCAGAGCGTTGTGGAGTTGTTGGATTGTGTACTTGATGTTTGATGAGGGAAACCAAGAAATCCCATGGACCTCCGTAGCGTAGCTCTGAGCAGCTCACGGCTCCGCTCCGCCATTCTAAAAATAGCTTGCACCGACAATTAAAGGTATTGAACCTACTGCTATGACTATAGGGATTATGGTGATGGGCCAGATTGACAAAATGTTGAACTATCCCTTTAATTCATTGAGATTAAACATCTCTTTTACAAGAGTGTCTCTACCAAGAATATATATTTATTTTGCACAATTTAAGAAAAAAAGCCAATTCCTTTGATTCCTCGCTGGACTAAAAGGAATAAATGTCCAATATTATTGGAAATAATTGGATGAAATTACAACTAAACCACACATCAACAGCTTTAGCTGGATATACAGTGACAAAGATAACGCAACAGGAAGAGATGAAAACATAAAATCTTTATAAAGTCGTTTGTAAATCTTTGGGACAGTGAAAGCTTCAATTTCAAATGTTTAAATGGACTTCTGCCTCAGTAAATGAAATTACATCACAATCACTTGGGTTTATCATGAGAGAACACGGTCGATCGTCTCTTCGTCACTCTTGACGTGTGAAGTCTTCAGTTCCCTATAATCTGACACAGCTGACCTCAGACCAGTCGGAACACGCCCGTCCTCCTTCCCTCTGAGTCTGACGTCAGTTTAAATTGTCCTTGTGTCTCTCTCTGACGGTGGACACGACAGACACCAGGTTCACTTCCTTCTGTCGGGACATGAACTTGTAGCTTCGCCTCAGGTTTGTCTGCAGGAAACTCAAAGATCAAGATCCTGTTGGCGTCTCAGGAAACTGGACATAGAAACTATCATTAATTAATTCTCTTATAAATAATAACAGCAGTCCAAACATGATTGTTTTTTATAGTCACGACTGTGGCTGATAAAATTAAAGGTTTCTCCTGCGTTGACTTCAACACCAGATGAAATAAACAAACAATAAATAACATCCTGTAGGTTTTTTTTACAGCTTTAAACCACAAACATAATTCCTTCTTGTTATTATTCATTTGATTTTTCGGGTCATGACCACAGCTAAAAAAATCTTCTTTAATTGCATCATAATAGTGTTTATTGTATAACACAATCAAACAGAAACAGGTTTGAGTAAGAGAGAGAGAAAGAAAGTTCACACGCTGTCCCTTCACGTCTGTGTACTCCACCTCGCTTCCAGTGAAATACAAGATAAATTCAATGGAAAGTTTCTGTTTCCCTCTTTTCAGTGGAAAAAAAAACCCCTAAATACCAGTGAGTCCAGTCCAGTTTGTTACTGGGGATTTTTTTTCATAGATCCAATTTAATCTTACACATTTTCTTTATTTTAAAGGGATAGTTCAACATTTTGGCCCCCTATAGTCATAGCAGTAGGTTTGTAACCTTTAATTGTCGGTGCAAGCTATTTTTAGAACGGTGGAGCAGAGCCGTCAGCTGCTCAGAGCTAAAAATCATAAATGATTGGCCAAGTCAAAATGCCCATCTTTACTCCCTGAGACTCATCTTAAAGGGATAGTTCAACATTTTGGCAAATTGGCCCAGTGCCATAACCCCTATAGTCATAGCAGTAGGTTCGTGCCGTGAGCTGCTCAGAGCTGCGCTATGGAGGCTCATGGGATTTCTTGGTTTCCCTCATCAAACTCATCAAATACACAATCCATTAACTCCACAACGCTTGTTGTGACCTGTGCACATTCACCACACTATGAGATAATAACACAACGTTACCACACAGAGTTGTTTTAGAGGGAAATACAGAGACTGTTGATGAAAAACTGTCAAAAAAAACCAAATGCACATGGAGGAGAGGAGGGTTAGAGACACAGAGGAGGAGTCAGCAGACCTGGAGTAGCCTATCATATGCAGGTTCACATCATAGAATCTGAGGCAACAGACTGTGTGAAAATTAATATTTGTGTCATTCTCAAAGCTTTTGGCCACAACTGAACTAATGTTAGACACTGGACCAAGACTGCAGGAAGCAACGTGTTGATGATCAACCTGTCAATTCACACTAAATAACCAAACCACAACAACCACACGATGTCTGTACACAAGGCGGTCTCACCACTCAGACCTGACTAAAATCTAAAATATGAATGTTTTGCACCAAAGTTGAAGAAAAATTAGAGATGTTGTGTTCATGATGAGCCAAAATCATTGTGACCTCAACCTTTGGCCACAAGATTCAAATCAGTCCGTCCTTGGGTCCATGTGAGGTTTTGTGACAAATTTGAACCGATTCCTTTGTGGAGTTTTGAAGATAAAACCTTCACAACGCCAAGATTTCACTTTGTAAATCACTGTGATTTTGACCTTTTCATCTTTCTTTTCATTCAAATCAAATCAGTTCTTATTTACGACAGAGTATTAGGGCCACATTGACAAATAAAAAAAGCACAAACTTCGTTTAACTTTTTTCTCGTAGGAAATATACGACTTTATTCTCATAAATTTATGACTTTGATCTCAAATCTGTGACTTTTTTCTCGTAATTTTATGTCCTTTTTCTCGTAGGAAATGTAAGACTTTATTCTTGTAAATTTTAGTCTGTGTTGTTGTTTTTTCTCAATGTGGCCCTAATACTCCATCTTACTTAGTGAAACTTTGTTAAACTTTGTTCCAAATCTTATTTTAAAAGAAAGTTCTCAAGGTTTTTCTAAAGCTCCAGGACACAAAGTGCTGATTCTCTCTTTCATTTAGGTAACCAGGGATTTTAACAGATTCTTATTTTATTGTGCAGATGCCAGAACGGATACCAGGTCAAAGAAAGTGGGACGGACCGATCCGACAACATCTGTGGTGAGTAGCGAGTGGGAAGATGAATAGTGAACGTGTCTGATTTGCAGCTTGTCTACGTACAGTCGTGTGGTTTCGAGGTGTTTTGTCTTTTTCTCAAAGTGAAACTTGCCGAGGCGCCGAGGCGCCGCGTCTCATGAAATGTATGTCGGTCTGTGGTTTTGAATTGTGGGATTCACGGCTTTCACCTACACACGATATATACACATGACACGACACTGCTGTGTGAACTCAACACAAGTAAAAGCATCGGCTTCTTTTTTTTTGTGTTGTAGTATTAAAACGTCAGCGTGGACTAAAAGTCATTTCCACTCGACGGCTTCTCATTTTGCGCTTCCTCTGTTAAAATGCAAATTAGTGACAGATGCTACATGTTTCCTGTTTCCTGTATTTATTGAAAGTTCTGTGTTCTTCAAAATGAATACTCATGTTACACTTATCGTAAATAGACTCATAATGAACATTTATATTGGAGATTAAACACTGAATTTCTGCTAATTTTTCTCTTTATCTTCTTGCAGAGAAAACGCGGGACCACTGGCCCATTGTTATTGGGGTGGCGGTTTTTGTTGTGATTGTCGGTGTAGTTTTGTACACCTTGTGCTTCTGCAGAGGTAAGTTTGTTTGTTCAAGCTTCTTTTACTGTAAGTTACAGTTTCATTGATGTAATCTAATTACTGTGCTTTCTCTTTGTACATAGGAAATGCAAAAGGAGTCAAGGTAAATGTGATTTTCTTTCTTGCTGTGTTGACTTTTGCATATTCATTACGCAATGGTTGTAACTATTACTGTAGTTACAGTCACACACAAAAAATAATGTTGGGGTCGTAGATGTCAGGATAATAATCCTAAAATGTTGCTACCTCTCATCTTTAGTGCCTTTTTCTTTGAAGATATAAACTTTCTCAGAATCAGATGAGATAATTGACACTAGTTTTATACCTGTATGTCAGTGTGAAGCTACTGTATAACTCAGGCTCTGTCCAGATGTAACATGATCTGTATTGATTAGATCAGGGGTGTCAAATGTGGGGATGAATTTGCCAAGTGTTAAAAATTACATAGAAGACAGAAAAGGCATGATATTGTTGAAATGTTACCTATTTTTCTCTCGAAATTTTAGGTTGTTCATAGAATAGAATAGTACTTTATTAATCCTCCAATCGAGTAGAGGAGATCAACTTTGTTGTCATTCAGGTACACATAGACAGTGCACATGGAACATAGATGTTGTTGCATTGACTCTTCATTAGCAACTCATTACAAAATCTGTATAAAATTATAAAGGAGACATGAAACATATACTCAGGATGAACAATTATGCAAGTAATGTAAAGTGCAGGTGTGCAGCTCTTTAATACTTCATAATATGTTTTGTAAAAGGAGAGTTCATCAACTTCTCTTAAAGGGGAATTGCAGTTTTTTACAGTCTGGACCTTATTTCTAGCATCATCATTTCCTCCCCCAGATAACTTTGGTGTCATTACAAGTCGGGGTTACAGTAGCTGTTATCAACATCCAGGGTCTGTAGGTTGACCTACTGACCTCTGACCTGGATGATGTCATCTCTTTAGTAGGTCAACCTACAGACCCTGGATGTTGATAACAGCTAACCCTGGACTCAGAGGAGAATAGCACTAGCCTATCAGAACTAAATCTTGGTGAAATGAAGGAGTTTCTCTGCAGATAATGTGTTATTTAGAGGCTGCATTGCGCTGCACCGTGTACTTGCATTATGGATATACGCATTTTATGCTAGAAATAAGGTCCTGATGAATGTACCTCCATCTGTGTACTAAAACAAAGGTAAAAATATAGATTTCTTTATATTTATGACATCATAATGCTATAATTATTTCACTGGTCCGGCCCACTTGAACTGAAAGTAGATAGAGAGTAGAGATCCTTTGTGGATTCAGCACAAATACTGAAAAAATTAGTTTTCTTATTTTTCCTTTTGACAACTGTTTCCTTCATGCTAATGAAAACCTGGCTCCATATTTCCCATGTATTTAATCCTGTTATGTGTTCCTGTGCGGCAGGGCTGTGTGGAGTCATGTCGTGGAGAATCATGGGAGATACACAGAGATCCCGTACCCATGACGCCAGAAGACGACGATGGCGGTAAAGACGTGGGTCCCGTGCGGCTGCTGCCGACCCAGGTGGAGGAGGAAGGCAGCAGCGTCAGGACGCCGGTGGAGGACCTGGACGAGTTAAGCGCCGCCGAGTATTCGCTGGACCCCAGTCGCACCGAGAACGGGAACTACGTGGGGCAGGAGATGGGGAAAGCTGAGACTCTGTCCCGACAGGAGTCACAAACAGAGCCCATCACTCGACAGCTGTCCTCGACGCACACGTACACGGGCTGAACGTGGCCCTGAACGCCTCAGAAAAACAAACATCTAACTGAATGTAAGCTGTTGCATGACGTCTCATTGGAGTTGCACATTTCTTGAAAATAAAACCTAAAGTTGTACATACATTTTCAATAATACTGTCTTAAACTTTCAATTGATGTAGTTGTTTTGTTACAGTAGTAGATATCACCACTTTGTTGTATTAGCTCCTGGTACGATCTGGCTGTTGTGTTGTATTTTGATGTAATGATCAGCTTTATGTTTGCAGTTTTTTCTTTTTTATATATATATTTTGTGAATGTGTAAATTCTGTAATTTGGAGTGTGTAGCATGTAATTTAGAATATCTTGCATTAAATGTGTTTGTTAGTAAGTGTTTGTGTGTAAAGCTGTGTTCAGAGGGGAGAATCACGGATGTAGATTATATTATTCTTTTTTTTTTTACTTTATTTATCATCAAATAGTATGAACAAGTGGATAAGGAACAAAAAAACAAAGCGACAGAAATTCCAAGACATGACAACGGCACACATCAAAATGATATGAGGACAAACATTATCAAAATATTTAGATAAGAAATATAGAAATGACAAAATAAATAAGTGAATAAATACATAGGTTTAATAAAATACATAAATTGTACAAATGTATTATATTATTCTTATAATGGATCAATGAGGGGGAATCCGTCATCTCAGGTGTAGAAAGTACCCATAATCCCCCGGGGGGCGATCTAATCAGGAAGTGAAGTGACACGTGAGAGACAATGGGGGTTAAAACCAGAGCTCCTTCATTTGAAGCGTGTTTGTTCACATTTAGAGAAAGTTGCACTAAATGAAAATCAGCAGAAACTCTGAGTTATTTATTTAAAAACTGATGAAAATGTGAAAAAAGGTGAACGAAGCGTCTTTTTTGTCTGTTTCCGGTTCGGATACCTCAGCTTTTAACCCATGGATGTATGGTTTAACCAGGCTGGACGTAGACAGAGTGAAAGTGTGAGTAAAAATGTGTGTGTGCATGCGCGTGTGTCGTGTGAGTTCAGATTTGACAGAGTTACAATGACTCAGAGCAGGAAACTCCTCCACCAGTTGTGTGTTCACCACACCTGGCTGGAAATCCCCCCTCCCTCCCAACCTCTCCTTTCCCTCCTCAGGCTGTAGTGTAGTTTCACTGTTGGACCACAGGGAGGCGCTGCAGGAACAGAGTTTATACAGTGACACTGTCGATGGAAAACAAAACAAAAAAGTAGATCCAGGTGTAGAAATGTTACAATTTTAAGACATTTTTCTTTTGTTTTCATCTGTTTGCTTCAGAAAATCAGAGGTGAATCCTTCTGTGTTCCTGTTTGTAGGGATTGTTATTCTGCATGTGAAGCCTGAGCTGCGGCCCGGTCCAGAAGAAGATGCTGCTTCCTCCTCTCTTCTTCTCTTCATCCCTGAATTAACGAAGGTAAACGACTCCTTTGAAAGTGTCATGGAGCCCAGAGCGGCTCTGGCATCATCACACAGAGAACTAACCCTTTAATGAACGGAGCTCAGGCTGCACGCTGCTGCAGAAAACTCAGGCCTTTCATAACATCTGTGAACAGCTGGTAGCTACTGATGAATCTGAACTAAGGTCTGAAAGTTTAGTTTCCAAGATTCAGGTTCACATGATGGATGGACCAACTTCTTTACATAGGTTTCACATCTGGAATGTGCTTAATATTAATGAAACAAGAGACTGTGTTGCCTTTATGGATCGGTGCGATAGCCGCTTCACCTTCTGACCAAAGAAATGACCTTCAACCTGCAGGGAAACGAAAAGGTCATGACCCTGTGACTGTGAATGACAAATTAAATTATGAAAGTGACTTCTTTAAAATATTATTATGTTATAAGAAGATAGATGACAAGCTCATGCTCATTATCTCTCCCCAAACACTCCACTTTTTTCTACACAGCAGTACTCGAAAGCATCATCATCATGGCTCTGGACGGCTGCATGGTTTTGTTCAGCATTAAATCCAGATTACTCGTTACCAGATCTAAATCAACCGGTTCCTTTATGAAAGCATGTGTGTTGTCAAACAAACTAACATGTTTATTCTTTCCAAACATGAGTCGTTGCTTTCAGGGAGTTTGTTTCAGAGCCGTTAGATCAGTGGTTCCCAGCTGTTTTTGACTCCTGACCCCATTTTCAAAAGCTTCTGGCAACCCACTCAGATATTTTTATTTGCTGCATTTAATTAGAACTTGATTTATATTTGAGAAGGTGAAAGTAAAGAATACAGTTGTTTATGATCATAATTTTAAAAAGAATAATAATTAGTTAAAGGGATAGTTCACCCAAAATTCAAATTGCACTCATTATCCACTCACCCTCATGTCGACAAAGGGCTGGGAGAAGTTTCAGAGTCCTCCGTGGCTTCTCTGAGTTACAGCGGGTCTCGGCGTAGCAGTGCATGTCCATGTAACGGTTGCAAATGGATACCAACTGTCTTTGTAACAAAAAGACACACCAAAAAACATCTAAATACCTAGTCCACATGAGGGTGAGTAGATAATGAGTGCTATTTGAATTTTGGGTGAACTATCCCTTTAACAGGATATTTTTATCAGTAACTTTTTTATCAATTACTAGACATTTCAGGCAACTCCCATTTGAATGAATTAATTCATATCCCATTACATGAACCAAACTACACTACGCTGTTTTGTTGTTGTCAGTCCTGTGGTTTTAACGTCTGAACCATGGACTTCATTCATAAGACTAATAACCCTGAATGGGACAATAAAGTACATCTCATCTCATCTTAATCTCCTGTGCAACAATTAACAGTTGCACTACTTTTATATCATCACAAGCGACGCCCAGTATAAAAGAATAAGCAAAGCAAAGATAATGATGAGTAAATTGTATAAAATGATAAACCAGTGAAAGATCAGGATTTCTCGCACGAAGCTGGACTTTATTTAAGCAAAAATATTTCTTCATGATTAGACAAAGGAAACATAATTTACAGGTTCATCGGTGGAAAAATACATCTACATTTATTTACAGTAACAGTAACACGTCAGTCTTTGGTCTCAGATTCTCGTCTCTTTGCAAACTTCAGGACAAAAAAACAAACTTCCTCCCTGAGGTTCGACAGATTAAAGTGCATCATGGGAAATAAAAATTTTAAAAAAAAGTCTCTGGTTTTGAGTCCGTTCAGATAATTTCTCTGGTGGTGTAACAGGCGGGGAGAAACAGCCCCCCCCTGGAGGCCCAGTCCGCCCACAGCTGCCCCCCCGCCGGGTGGAAGACACTGTCCGCCGCCGGATGCTGCTTCTTCTTCACGGGTTCCGAGGTCGCGGTTTCTGCCAAAGACCAGATTTTGGGTTTTTGACTGGAGATGTTGTCTTTGCTGTCTTTGCTCTCAGAGTCACTCTTCTCCACTTTCCTGACAAGCGCGTCCTCGTGGTGCTGCTGCTGCTGCATCTCCAGACGCGCGTTCACGTCAGGTGCTGAGCTAGAGCTAGTAGTCTCCAGGTGGACGCACTGCTCGTCCTCGCCGCCGCCGACGCGCTCACTTTCAGGCTCGGTTTCGCTCCTCTCATGCAGACGCACGTCCTCGTCGTCGCTCTCTCCCTCCGCTTCCTCTTCATCCTCCTCCTCCTCCTCTTCATCGGACTTCCCTTTAGACGCCCAGCTCACCCGGTTCTCCTTCTTCAGGCGGCGCCGCGCGTTGGCGAACCACGTAGAGACCTGCGTCAGGCTCATCTTGGTGATGATGGCCAACATTATCTTCTCTCCTTTGGTCGGGTACGGGTTCTTCAGGTGTTCGTTCAGCCAGGCTTTCAGCGCGCCCGTGCTCTCCCGAGTGGCCACCTTGGTGACGGCGGCGCGCCCGGACAGATCCTCGGCTACTGCTGCTCCCCCAGGACGGTAGGGCGGGTAGAAGGCCCCCCCGCGGGCCAGGAGCGCGTGATGGTAGGGGGAGGCGGCCTTCAAGTCGAAACTGTTGTTCTGGAGAAACAGAGAGAGAGGGGGGAAACGTTTAGGAACGAGCCAAGGAATGGCAATGCGAGCTTGTGCATAATTACGCACTGGAGCGCGCAGTTCAATGAGTGATTAATGGTCGAAACCGAGCGAGGAGGAACTCGAACTTGTTTCTACGAGTTCACTTACAGTTTATCTGCATTTTTTTTTTTTTTTTTTTTTACATGCAAACAGAACTGAAACAAGTGGAACTGGGTGTGAATCACATACTACTGTGGTTTGTTCCCGTTTCTGACATTTAACATCCCACTTTTGATTTAAAAAACTGAAACTAAGTTGCACTAAGTTGATTTTCTCATAAAATCCTTTATGGACCGTGAACTCACCATGTGTCCGATGTGCCTGTGGTGCGGATACGGGATGAAGTTATATCCCTGTAGTCCAGAGTACGTTATGGGAACTCCAGCTGCCATCGCTGCCAGATGTTGCGCCTGCTGCTGTTGCTGCTGTTGCTGCTGCACGAGCACCGGGATCTGATATCCAGTCGGCATGCTGAGGTTCCTCTCCAAGAAGAAGTTTCCAAATCCAGTTTGTGACGCGGGCATCGTTCCTGCTGCCGTCCCAACAGCTCCTCGATCGGGTTTGAGTGGCAACTTCAGCCTCCTGGATCTATTTATACGCAGCCAGGGGGAGGAGGGATGGGAGGGAGAGAGATGGGTGGGAGGGAGGGGGGTCCCACTGGTATTGACTGACAGCTCCGTTCAAAAGACCTGCAGCTTTCACTGGGCAATAAATCCCATCAAAGACGCCCTCCCTCCGCTGTTCCTTTTAGCGTTGTGGTGAAGAGGCTAAATATGCGCTACTTAACGCAACACAGTGATTTCTGCAGAACACACTGAGGTTTCAATTCAAATGCAGCTTCTTCTTCTTCTTTGAGAGCATTGGATAAAGAGTCTGAGAAGAAGGAACCAGCAGCTTCAAACAGACGGTTATTTATTATCCTCCTTCAGTTTGAAACAGCACAAAAAATTGCTTTCGTATTTTATTTCCGTCACTTGATCTCCTCAAGAAAGTAATATTTGATCCAGTTCACACCGTGTCCTCATCCTGAAGCTTCTTCACCTCTTGAAAATTAAGTTAACCTCCTACAAGACGCTGATGGACAAAATAAATAAGGAAAAGAAAAAGGAACATTTTGGTTTTTACGCACGCCGCGTAAGTGTCACCAAGAGAAAGAAAGATCTGCTCATTCATTTAATCGCAGGAATAAAGAAGAAAATCTACCAGTTGTCACTCACTCGGCCTCGCGGCGGGGGCCAAAGCTTTTTATTTGTTAATTCATTTCATTGACCATCGGCCATAAAAACAAACTGTCCGTGAACGTGTTGTCGGATGGTTTTGAGCCGCGTTTCAATGGCTCTAATTAAAGCAGGTTAAGCGAAACAGGTGTTGACTAATGTATATGATAATTGTGAGATAACAGATGCTAATGCGCCTGTGTGTTTGGGGGGGGGGGCCCACCCCCCCCCTCCTCATGTCCTTCAAAAGCGCCACAGTTGAGCTCAGTGTTGCGTTCAAAGCAGCTCGTCTCTTCTTATCTCGCATCGCTTCTGATTATTATATTAACAGCGTTAGGAGGTGAAGTGCTGCTGCTGATAGCGCGAGGACGCTTTTGTTCCCAGATAATAGTGGGGGGGAGGGGGGTGGGGGGTATTGTGAGGATGGGGTTAGAGGGAGGGAGGAAGGGGGGGTATTAAAGAGAATTAAAGAAGTGTCCAGACACGCAGGGTAAAAACACTAACACCATCTATCCTCTCCTTTTCATTTATTGTTTTCCTTCTTTGACTTCCACATGTTTTTAGTTTTTCACTTTAACATTTGAAACTTTGACAGTTTTATTATTATTATTTGCTCTTTTTCTGCAGCTTTAACTCCTTTTCAACTTTTTATTTTTCCCACTGAGCTCCCGATGTTTAAAATCTACTCCTTCTCATTTTATTGACATTTAAATGTAAAAGCACCTCATTGTTTCCACAAAAAAAAACCTGCATGTGCAAATTCATTGTCAAAATGATCATTTCAAATATCTAGACTTCATATTACAACCCAATGTACAGGTTTATGCACATTAGTAAGTTGAGTTAAGTTGACTTTATTGTCACATATAGTTACAGTGAAGTTCTTTGGTCATTTGCATAACATAAATAAGGATACAAGAAAAATAAAAGAAGAAAGAAAAGGATTTCAAACCAAAGAGGTTGGTAGTGAATTTAAAAAATATAAAATAGTGCAATGATAATCAATATAAAAAAAGAAGATGAAGAAGAATGTAGCAGTGCATATCTTTACATATTAAAATCAAAGTCTCTGGATGTTTAATCGTTGGTGGAAACTGAAAAAAAATCTGACTTCAGATTGTTTATAATAAACTTTTCATATTATTATTATTAGTGTATGTGAGTTTATTAGAAACAAAGACCAGTAACTCTCTCCTTCATGCTGGTTCTGTTCTGGTTCAGGTTTTGGTTCTTGGTGAGTTTTCAGGCCGAGGAGACGCTGGAGTGAAGAAACAAACAGATTGTCTGTGTAAATGAAATAGACGTGGGATCGTTATTTATCCAATTAACATCCAGATTATAAAAGGAATTAGTTCTTTCTTCTCCTTGATCTTCACTTTGACTCCTGAGCATGAAACAATGACAACGACATTACTGTAGAGTATCATGTAGTGTGAGTGAGTAAACGCTAATACTGATGCTTTGTTGCTTCTGCCCTGTTTAAGGAACCAACCTTTTATATTTATATTTTATATTTTCCTTTTATTTGCAGATTTCAGCTTTTTTTTTTCCTACAACAAAACTGACACAAAATGTTTTAGCTAAATTTGATTTAGAATCCTGATCCAGACGTGTTTGTTTTTTTCTTTAGTTGCAGTGTTGTGTGAGTCTTTAGAGCTTCAGGATGAGGAAGTGCTGCTGGCTGCTGATCAGATGGTTTGATCGATAGATAGAGATTCACACAAATAACTTCGAAACCAAATGAAAGTTTTCTTTTCCTTTTTCTTTTATTTTCTTTATTAGGATCCCCATTAGCAGCATCGGCTATTCTTCCTGGGGTCAAACATACATAAACATTCACACTTATACATAAGAAACATACATTTATACATGACACAACAAGAACAAACAACGGCAGCTCCCTAATAATAAACAACAATCTGACAGACACCAACATTTCTCTGCACTCAGATTTCATCCTATACTTCAGTACCTTACATCAACTAGTATGCAAAGTAAATAAAGGATGGATGGATAGATAGACTTTTCAGCTTCTGACCTTCATATATAACAATAATAATAATAACATAAAGGGATAGTTCAACATTTTGGCAAATTGGCCCATTGCCATAATCCCTATAGTCATAGCAGTAGGTTTGTTATTTCCTTTAACTGTCGGTGCAAGCTATTTTTAGAACGGTGGAGCAGAGCTGCAAGCTGCTCAGAGCAATAATTAAAGATAACGAGCCTACTGATAGGGATTATGGCAATGGCAATTTGCCAAAAATGTTTAACTATCCCTTTAACGTTTGGACATTTGAAGACGGTGCAAAACTGTGATTTATATTTTCATCCATCAGTTTCTGTCACGTTTTATCGACCAAATAATGAATTTATTGATGAGGTCACCAGGTGTCATCCTCTGGTGTTTTGTGACATAACTGCAGGTTTATTGCATCATCAATGTAAAGGGAGAGGTTGTGCACAGATTTTTTTTTTAAAAAGCCAAAAAAACAAGGTGGTGGTGCAGGGAAAGGAGGAATTCATTCAGGGTGGGGTCCACAGAGCCTAAAGCAAATTTGTACAAGAGCAACAATGGGCCGAGTGGAAGGAGAGAGGGAGGCTTATCGACATCTCCAACACAAACAGCTCCGAGCCGCGGCTTTTGTCTTCTCTTGTAGATCCACTTTTCATTCTCTTCCTCTTTCGGCAACAATGCAGGTGTCGGTCCTGCTGCGACAGGTCTCGGCTTCTTCTTCTTCTTCTTCTTCTTAACGCTGTTTGCTGTTAGGATGTCAGTCGTTTACAGGAGAGAGGGAGGGAGAGAGAAGGGACCAAATGGAAGAGGATTGTCCTTCAGATACAAGAGCAGATAGAGGAAGAGGATGATATTGTCCTTATCTCTGTAAATAACCACTCTCCTCTCTCATTCTCCTTCTTCTTCTGTTTAAACTCAACTCCACATTCATTCTTTTATCTACAAATCCTCCTGAATGCAGTGCATCACAACCGTATCCGCCGGGGGGATAAAATAATAATGGAGGCTAATGAGCTGGCCGGGACAATAGGGTTTAGGTGTGACCTTTTTTTTTTTCTACCTGTGACGTCGACAAAGGGACTAAACATGCAATTAGAAAAGTTCAAAGGTCGGTGTGAAGAAGACGAGCAGAGAGAATCCACACTGGCTTCGACGCCTTCGGCTTGTTCGTTTATTTCTGCAGCACAAACGCAGACGAGAGGAGGTGAAACTCTGTTGTTGAGTTGTTGTGTTTTATTCCACATTTATTTACAGTATTTTAAATAAAAAGCAACAACAACAAAAGCATCGTTACCATGGCGTCAAAGAGCCGCTGTGGAACAGTTTTCCTCCCTAATGGGATTTTCCTGGGGGCCAAAACACAAATGTTGAGATGTAAGCAAGAGTGTGAATGTTATCAAGCCATCCCACCTCTTCACTATCAGACCCCCTCTTCCCTCCCATTGCCCCCCATCACCCCCCCTTCCCCTCTTTGTCCTTTGTCATGACTCTTATCAGCACCACTCTATCATTCTTTCAAAATAGTAGTGGCGCTGAAACCGCTTGCAAATGTAAGTATGTCTTTGTTTAGGGCCCCCCCCCCTACAGCCCCCTCAGCTCCCCCCCCCCAGCCCCCTCCTGGGTGCTGCCTGATTGACGGCCCTCTGCTGGGTGAGTGACAGGCGGCGTTGGTGAAGGTCCTGATGGTCGCTGTGACAGCTGCTGTTAGTGTTGCTGCTGCTGCTGCTGCTGCTGCTGCTGCTGGTTGGTGGTGGTTGTTGGTGTTCAGTCTGAACCCCCCCCCCCCTGGTGCTGGGTGGGTGGGATGGTGCAGGGGCCCCCAGGAGCCCCCAGCGAGAGGCCTGGCCCAGTTTGCTGCATGGAGCCCAGTCAGCCCAGCAGATGAGCTTGTCAGCTCGCTGCTGCTCCCTGGTTCCTGGAGAGCAGCGCACTGTAAAAACTCACAATCTTACCAAGAATATTTGTCTCATTTCTAGTCAAAACAAATCTCATTATATTGTTTTTAGACACTTTTTACTTCTTTCAAGCATATTTTCATTTGAAATAAGTAGAAAAATCTGATAGTGGAGCAAGTTTTTCTTTATTATTATAAGCACAAAACCTGTGTTCACTGACCGATTTTTCTAGTGAATATTAGTTTGAAACAAGTGAAAATTATCTAAAAAAAAAAAAAAAAGGAAGTAAATTTTTAGGTGATGAGTCTTATTTTAAGTGGAACGAGATTAGTTTTGACTAGAAATGAGACATTTTGACAAGAAAGAAGACAAATATTCTTGGAAAGAGTTTGAGTTTTTGCAGAGCAGGATCCGGCTTCAACACTGAGCTGATTTTATTTCACTTATTTTTTTATAATGAACATTTTTACATTAACACACAGATAATACAGACAGGGAGAGATCCATTCACTCAATCAATCAGGTAGCCGCCCATCAAGGGCAGCAATTTACTCCCTAAGTTTTTAGAAAATGAGTTGTGTTTAGAAAAACAGACAAACAAATGAAACAACAAAGCAAAATGAAGAAAACCATAGACCACCACACTGATACTTCTCAATAGATAAGCACATTACAATAAATAATTGACAGCGATGCATTATCAAGGCAACTATTAACTTACAGACAGCCAGTCAGTAAAAGGGCTCCAAGTATAAGCATATTGATCCAGTTTATCCAGTAGGGAGTAAGTCGCTTTTATTTCATTTATAAAGAACTAAATGTAATGAATCACTCTCATGATTCTCCTTCTGCAGGACGGAGAGATGTAGAAGATCCTTTGTAACTTCTGCCATCAGGCTTTTTACTTCTTCTGCTCATGTAGATGATTCTTATTTTTATTCTTATATCATAATTTAGCTGTTTAGATCAAATCTGTTGACACAACATCTCCCGCAGGTCGTCCTTCCCTGCTGACAGTCAGTTGTGTTTTGTTGAGGTTTTTCCTTTGATGACGACATGACTTACACATAAGACATAACTCTGTTTATTCATCCCACACATGGGAAATTAGGTTATTACAGTAGCATTGTAGCATACAAGGTAAAAAAAAAAGGTAGAAAAATAGGCAAAACAAACATGTGAGAGAGAGAGAGACGTTGTGTCCCCAATTATTCCAAGAGTATATACAGTTATTTATAAGAATAGAATAAACATTATACACACAGTGTTGATAGTTTACACACTGTGTAAGTCCTGTGAGCTAAACGTTTAGTTTTTTTTTTTGTTTTGTTTTTAGTTTAGCTTAGTTTATTTCGGTCGATACGTTTCATTAAAAATAATTTTTTACAATCAAAAGGAAAATAATAATGAAAAGAACATCAGAGTACAGTAAGACAATAATATACAAAAGAAAAACAAGAGAAGAAAAATAAATAAATCAAGGAAAATTTTAGTATTTTAGTGTGAGCCACATGAGAAACTTTAACTCAACTTGACTCTGTCGTCCTGATGATGAAGTTCAGGTTTTTTTAGTCATGACATTTTCTTCCTAGAGCCGTTTCCTCCTGTCGATGATTCTGGTGTGTGTGTTTTTTAAATATGAATTGCATGCATCTTTCAAACACAGTTTAGTGTTAAAGCCTTATTATTATCATCATTATCTCCTTGGTGGATGTTTGTTGGTTTTTCCTGAGCAGGACGTTACCATAGAAACTGTTTATTGACACTTTAAATGTTCATTGATGTACAGTATCCTCTCACATTTGACTTTTTGAAAGTCAAGCAGCGTTTATAAACAGTTAACATGTGTCTTTTCATGTCGTTCATGTCGTTGTGTCGCATCGTTAGCTCGGTTCATCCTGCTCTTATACTTGTGTGGAGTAGCAGAGCTGGTTTATTTCCAAGTGTAACAGCGTTAATGAGATTATCTGAAAGTTTTCAGAGTGACGTTAATGTGAATGTGCTGCAGAAACGGGACAAACTGAAGTTCATGCGTCCATTATTTTGCCTCTATAGCCTCACAGAGAGCAGCTAATGAGGTTATTGGTGCATCTGTGACGTGACATCTACATTTTGGCCCTATTTGTGAAACAATGGGAAACAAGGAAGCCGAGGACATTGGTGCTCTGTGTTTTGCAACTCAAAATAACAAAAGGCGAACGGCGGCTGGTGGGAGAGGCTGTGCTCTCATGGAAATGAGCAACCGAACCAACAATGTAGCTCCTAATCTCTTCAGAGAGAGGAATCAGTTACACAGCAGTATGCGCCCCTCAATGCTTTTCATTAGAGTCAGCGTGCTATTGAAACAGTCGCTCCACCCACACACACACACACACACACACATATACATGAGTGCACAGCCACAGGCCTTACTCATACACACCAGATACAAGGTATCCCACCCCCCCCAAAACAACAGAGGGGTTGAAATAAGTGGGGCAGAGGGTGGTATTGGGGGGTGTGAGGCCTCAAAGCATGGGATTAGAGTTAATGTGCCCTCCCTGGGTTATAATCTCTTCAGAGGGGGACTTTGTTTGAGGGGCTCGAGGGCAGTAAGATAAGTATCTATTACAGAAACTCCCCTCTTATCCCCCCCTGAACCCCCCCGCTTCAACATCCCCGCTTCAAAAATGAAGCACAAAAACACTTGCCTCTGTTCCCACTCTGTGTTGTGTGATATCCAAGACACCAAAAGCAAGTGCTGCCCTTTTCAGCTAATCAGGAATTAAGGTCTAAAGCCGTATGGAGAGTTTGCAGCGCCCATATTTACTCCATCTGTGGCCCACAAAGTCAGGTAGTTAAAGAAAGATCAAAGGCGGGGGCGGCTTAAGAAGAAAAAAAAAGAAAAAGAAAAAAACTCTGGTTATTACAATGCAGTATTAGGGTCACATTGACAAATAAAAAATCACAAATGTAGAGAATAAAGTCATAAATTTACGACTTTATTCGTGTAATGTTACGACTTTTTTTCTTGCAGGAAATGTACGACTTTATTCTCATAAATTTATGATTTTATTCTCATAAATTTACGACTTTATGTTATGACTATTCTCGTAAATGTACGACTTTATTCTCATCTTTATTCTCATAAATATACAACTTTATTCTCGTAACATTGTGACTTTTTTCTCGTAGGAAATAAATATACAATTCTTGTAATGTTTATTCTAGGAAATGTACGACTTTATATTCGTGAATTTACAACTTTATTCTCGTAACATTGTGACTTTTTTCTCGTAGGAAATGTACAACTTTATTCTTGTAAATATACGACTTTATCCTCATAACGTTAAGACTTTTTTCTCGTAGGAAATGTACGACTTTATTCTTGTAAATGCAATATTCTCGAAGTCTTGTGTTTTGTTTTTCTCAATGTGGTCCTACTACTCATATATATTCATCACACGTCGTCGTCCTCTTTTGTGAGAAGCTGCAGTTTGATTCAACGAGTCAGTGAAGTAGAGACAAAACAGCAGCAAAAGTTTTTAATATAAAATACAGTTTAATACCAAAATATCCTCATTATATAAATATTGTGCAAAAGATGTAACGGAGGCTCCTTCTTCTTCTTTGATTACATATGGCATCAAACAATAATGAACAATTACAAAAAGCCCCTTTTAAAGCAATGCTGGCAGAATAAACTCAAAGACATGGGTGCAAAAAAAAAAGGTTTAAAATGAAACTTGAACCTGAGGCAGAAACTTCAGATAAAAGATTAAAAGTTATTACAAATCTGCAGAGAAGCTTCGAATCAAACAAAACAAAAACCTGTAAAATAACTAAAGCGACACGACAGACGTGCACTTGTCTGGATCAAAACTGGTGATTGGCATAAAACATAACATGAGCCAGGCTTTAATAATGTTTAAAATTGTGATAAAATAACGTTTTTCATGCAGCTTTTGTTTAATATTTTCCTCCCTGCTTCTCTCCATAATGTTTCATTGACCCATACAGAGAAATTTAACTTAAAACTTAAACTGATCACAAACACTTGGCACCAGATAAAACCATTAAAAACCAAACAGTATGAACATGAACTTGTATCAGACTGAACATTTCTAGTGTGCTTTAGATCAAATCTGTCCTGAAAGAGCAAATTAATTCACATTTAGTTATTCATTATTTGGTTAATCGACAATCCAAATGTATACTGTCTGTTTATCTATGGTGCCTTCATGGACTTCAGTTATTATAAAGTTTACTGCTCTTTCAAAAAGTTCTCTGCCCCCAATAAATGTTGAACAAACACACATTTGTTTGTCTTATAAAATAAAAAAGTAACTCAATCAGTCTCAAGTCTTTCTCTCAGATGTCCCAGTTTCCTGCAGCATTTGAACGCATCGGCAAAGAAGACTTTTCAGTCCTGATTTGCAGTAAATCTGTTTTTCCAGATTATCCGACACTGTAATTTTGATCTATAAACAAATTTAAAACTTTTTTTTTTCCTGGATCATCTGCAAATTTAAATCCTGACTTTAAATCAGTGACTTGTGTAAAATCTAGGAAATAAAAAAACAAACAAATACTGATGGTATATTTTGTTTGGAAAATAGTTTTTGGCAAAACAGGAAGTGCATTTTATTTTTTATTGGCCATAGTGTACAAAAACTATATCTATGATTGTTTAAAAGTTTAAATTTTTTATTGGCCACATATGTTGAGGCTATAGTGTACAAAAACTATATCTATGATTGTTTAAAAGTTTAAATTTGGTGATGTTCATTATCTACAAGAAAAATAAACTAATTCACTCTTTCAGTAACATTTCCTAAAAACCTCGCAGTGTCCTCCTTTTTTAGAGACGTAACTGTGTTTTTGTGACTCATTTTCAGACAAATTAACATACTATAGTTATTTTTTTCATCATATTTTTGGATAAAAATAAAGAATATCACCTTTATGTCGCCTGCTCCGTCCTCAAACTGAGAGTAAACTAACGCACAAAGACGAAGCAGAGTTTAACGTTTCCCTGCGACCTGAACTCAACATTAATTAAAATTCAAAAGATTTGAGAAATACTTGTCTGATGAGTGAAGATATTGATAATATTGATCAGTTGCAGCATCTGTGTGGAGCCTTTAGGTTCATCAGCAAGCATGTGTTATTGTGTATGAATGGAATGACTGTGAATGTTTGTATTCACACTTCAATAATACACACATGGAGATTTACATTAAAGGGATAGTTCAACATTTTGGCAAATTGGCCCATAGTCCCTATAGTCATAGCAGTAGGTTTGTTACCTTTAATTGTTGGTGCAAGCTGTTTTTAGAACGGCGGAGCAGAGCCGTGAGCTGCTCAGAGCTACGCTACGAAGGCTCATGGGATTTCTTGGTTTCCCTCATCAAACTCATCAAATACACAATCCAACAACTCCACAACGCTCTGGTGGACAAGTTGTGATGGCTCTGCTCCGCCGTTCTAAAAATAGCTTGCACCGACAATTAAAGGTAACGAACCTACTGCTATGACTAGGGGTTATGGCAATGGGCCAATTTGCCCAAATGTTGAACTATCCCTTTAACATAGTGTAGAGTCAAAAACGGTCTGCTCGTCCTCAGCGGGAGAACTTTCTGGGTCTGAACGGAGGGAGGACGAGTTGATGCGTCGCCGCTCGCTCCTCCTCGATCGGCGCCAACTCCTCGGCCGAGCCCCACTTCTTCTTGGACTGGAACAACGACACCAACTTCCTGTTCCTGTTGCGTTCTCTGGCCTGAGTCACCTGAAACTCTGCCACCACAACAAATACAAACAAAAAAAAGAAAAGAAAAAATCAAGATGAGATTATCATTAGCTACCACTCTAATGTCAAGTTAGCTTAGCTGCTAACATTTTATAATAAGTACACACTATTGAGCATTAATAATTACTGAATTCTATTTATAACACATGAATACTCATTAGTATGTAATTTATAAACTTATCAATGAGTAAAACATTTTTAACTGTGTTTATAAACTACATACTAATGAGTATTCATGTGTTATAAATGATGAATTCAGTATTTATTAATGTTTAATAGTGTGTACTTATTATGAAGTGTTACCACTTAGCCTAACATGCTTTAGCATATCTTTGGTTTTGTCAACAGAGCCTCGTCCAGAACGATCTTCTTCTTGTTCGTTTTGGAAAAAAAA
This sequence comes from Decapterus maruadsi, assembly GCA_030347415.2. Lineage (NCBI taxonomy): Eukaryota > Metazoa > Chordata > Actinopteri > Carangiformes > Carangidae > Decapterus > Decapterus maruadsi. The sequence continues at coordinate 30,002,703 of CM064899.1, forward strand.
CTAAACATGTCATTGCGTTTTGAGATTTTCCCACTCTGGGACCCATTTCCAAAAACAGCCGTCTGGACAAAACACTGAAACGATACTTATGCAGATTCACTGAAACCCGTATCTGTGTGGACATGCAGGCTCTTAACTTCCCTTGCTCTGTGCACAGGTAAACAACGCTGCCTGCAAGCTCCTTTAAAACTCATTAATTATGCATTTGTTGGTTCACACGAAACCCAAAGTGTAAAAGTGACAGGTTTCACAGGAGGTGAAGCTGTCAGACGTAAAAACTGTGTCATTTTCACTTGAATTTTGGTTGTTTTACAGACTAAACTGTGTTTTTAGAGTTACTGGTGCAGCGATTATCACTGGACAAGCCAACTGTATCCAGACTTTATACTAAATTAATCATCATCATGCTGTTTTCATTATATTTGATGTACAGACATTTAAATGACATGAATATTCTCATTTACATTTTGACAAAACGATTAAAATTAAAATAAAAAACCATAAAACATTAAAACTTTGCCCTTAAAAATACGGTTAAAAAAAGAATGAAACATTTTCCAACATGTTGACCAATTACAACTTACTAAACAACTTCAACAATATCATACTTCAATAATACTTAATGATACTAAAAGGCTTAATCCAACTCATCATCCTGAAGCTACAGTGCTCTTCTCTCTTGAGTTTTATTTCTACAGTGCGTTTAAAAACCAGAGTTACATGTTTTACATAGCCTACTTTAAATATGTACATAAAATACGTGGCCAAAGATCGACAAATTAGAAAAAATATATTAAACCACATCATAAAGTGAAAAGTAATGTATTAAAACAGATATATATAGCATCTTGTTGTACATTAAATAATTTCTATACTCACGCAGCTCACACTCTTCCTCTGGCCCCTCTGGCTCTTTGATGTTTAGGTAGTGACAGGCAAGATGGCCGCTGTAGTCCCGCAGGTTTTCTTTGGCACCTGATGATAAGAGTTAAAAATAAATCAGAGGAAAACTGAGCCACGTGTAAAAGGGGAAGAAAAACAAAACTCCAGTCCAAAGGTAAATAAATATAAAAGCATGAGAGTTAAAAGCAGCAGGTTAAATGAAAGCAGTTGTTTTTCTTACCGTACGTCCCAACGAGCAGGTCGAGAATGTGTTGATGACCGTGTAATGCTGCGATGTGTAGAGGCGTGTAACCCTGCAGGACAGAAAGAAAATGCAAAACAATTAGATTCACATGTAATTTTCATAGACAATGATGATTAAAAATACACTTTGGCACTCAATGTACTCACAAGTTAAAGTTTACACTGCAAAAACTCAAAATCTTACCAAGAATATTTGTCTTATTTCTAGTCAAAACAAATCAGACTCATCACATTAAAACGCAGCTTGTTTTTATACACTTTTTACTTCTTTCAAGCATATTTTCACTTGAAGTAAGTAGAAAAATCTGATAGCACGTTTTTTCTACTTATTTCAAGTGAAAATAAATATGTTTGAAATAAGTAAAAAAGTGTATAAAAACAAGCTACTTGTTTTTATACACTCATACACTAAAAATGTGATGAGTCTTATTTTAAGTATAATGAGATTTGTTTTGACTAGAAATTACATTTTGACTAGAAATAAGACAAATATTCTTGGTAAGATTTTGGGTTTTTGCAGTGTTAACTTTAACTTGAGAGTAAATTGAGTGTTAAAATGTATTTTTAATCATTATTGTCTATGAAAATTACATGTGAATCTACATTTTTTGCAAATGATCCAAAAACAAGTAATTTTTTAGGTGATGAGTGTTATTTTAAGTGGAAAGAGATTAGTTTTGACAAGAAATGAGACATTTTGACACATCACTCAGTTTTTGCAGTGTAAAATTGAACTTTACGGTGTGTTGAGTGGTGAAAAGCTTCAGTTCTTACCCCCTGGAGTTTCCCAGGTCCGAATGCAGCCAATGAAAACAGCACAGAGAAGAAGAAGAAGAAGAAGAAGAAGAAGAAGGAAAAAAAAGTATACAAATTAGCAAAGGTTATGGAAACACCAGATAATGATAAAAACATAATTGCTCGGGTAATTCACTGATAATTGCTTTTAGTTGTAGCGGTTAAGTTGTGCATGCGGACGAATAGACGCACTGTTTTGGGAAACAATTAACGTGACATGACATGATTTATTAGCAGAGCCCGACAACACGTGCTGCTGTAATACATTTACACAGCTGGATCTTCACACAGATCGCTCAGGGAAACATGACATCACTGAGGAAGGAGGAGGAGGAGGAGGCGGCGGCGGCCATGTTGTTGTCCGTTCAGATCAATACAGACACTGTACAAACCGATGGTAACGGCCAGGATACTCACATGCTGCAAGACAGAAGAAGAAGAAGAGTGTGAATTGTTTGAAAAATAATATGCCACAGACTTAAAGGGACATTCCACTAATTTAACTCTTCGTGTTCTTGTAATATCGTCATTGACTGTGACCTTTAACCTCCGATTGGCTCAATTCTCACCAGTTTGTACTTGAAGTCATGAGTTTTTAAAAAGCGAAGGCATGTGTTTGTGAGAATCGGGTGGCCTTGACCTTCGACCTTTTTTTTAGCCACTAAACTCTATCATCGGTCTTGTTTCTGAGTCCAGGTGAACGGGACGGTTGTTATATAAATAGTGAACGTTTATAATCGTAAATATTGAGGATATGTAGGCGGCTGTGATCTGGTTTATTATTTAGATGTAAAGAGGAAATGTTTGTCTGTTTTTAAAAGGGGTAGTTCAACATTTTGTCAAACTGGCCCCTTGCCATAATCCCTATAGTCAAAGCAGTAGGTTTGTTACCTTTGTCGATGCAAGCTATTTTTAGAACGGTGGAGCAGAGCCGTGAGCTGCTCAGAGCTACGCTACGGAGGCTCATGGGATTTCTTGGCTTCGCTCATCAAACTCATCAAATAGGGAAATACAGAGACTGCTTGATGAAAAACTGTCCCTGAAGGCAACGCGAATCAGTGGTTTTGCATGAATCTGCCTCTGAAACAACTCTGTGTGGAAGTTAGGAAAAAGGGAGCACTTACTGATTTGGTGTTGACATCAGCACCGGCGTTCACCACCAGCGCCGCCATGTCTTGGTTCCCGTGTTTGGCCGCCCAGTGCAGAGCCGTCTGCGTGGGACGGAGAGTCAACAGTTACTGTAGCATCAACACTATCACTGTCGCATGCATGCATCGTTATGGTGAGAAAAATTGACAGAAAGAAAGAAAGAAACAGAGACAGAGAGAGGAGAGGAGAGGAGGTTTCCTGCCATCGAACGGAGGGTAATTACAAAACAACACAGCTCTGTGCCCACGGCCGGGGGGGGGGGGGCTGGTTGCTGTCACCAGGGAGAAGATTGATGATGTTAGTGTGACCTGCAGAGGAGAGCCCCACCCAGACATCAGCTCACTACTGTCAGCACACGTCAAGCAGGGAACCCCCCCCCCCCCACACACACACACACACACACACACAGATACAGCCACATGTTCACAGACTGAGATCCAGTTGTAATAATAATAATAATAATAAGACGACATGAGGTTAGACGACGTGAAGCCTCCACCTGTCGGAGCAGAGCTGTGATCACGGCCTCCTTCACTTTAAAGCTCCATAATTATGTTATCAGCAGGTGGGGGGCAGGGGGAGGGAGGGGGGAGGGCAGATGTTGGCTGGAGTTTAAAAACCACATCCATCCTCTCTCTGAGTTTGACCCTGAACACGACGAAACTGTTCCCGCAGCTGCAGCAGAGAAACTTTAAAAAGAAAGAAAAAGTGAGGAGTTGGAAACGGCTTCTCTTAGATGTGGCGGCGCTGACGTGTTGCTATGACACCTACGATGTTTATCCTTGTGTAAAACAAGATCATTAACATTTAAGTCCTGTTCATGAATAGAAAGTGGCTTTTGGAAAGTTCATCATTTAATAAAAGTTGTGCTTTCATATTTTTCAGACATTTTTTGCCTTTATTTTGAAAGGACAGCGTAGAGAGACTGGGTGGATGACACTCAGGAGTCGAACCGGCGATCAGCGCTTTATGCGTATGCCAACATGGGACGTGTCCTCTAAACACAAGCATCCGTTAAAACCTGTGATATTTAATCTATAGTCTATACTTTTATCTTTTAAAAGACGTCATAAAAAAACAGCTGCACATTAATTTGCAGTGAAGATAATAAATAATGATCATTTAGATGATGATAAACAATTTATAATTTATAAAAGGAGGCTGTTCAGCTGCAGAATGAGAACGTGTATGTAGATATTTAAAGTATATCATTTCTGATGATACTTATAAAACTTGTTCTATTTTGAACAATTAACACTCAATAATCAGTCAATAAGTGTCAATAAAATGATCAGGACGGTTTGCTGGTGGTTATCAGGCACTATGTCTCTCCTCTTCATTTTGTTTTTTCTTCTATTTAATAAATAAGTGGAAAAAATGATAATATACTGTATGTGTAAACAGTGAGTTTTCTCTGCTCCTTGTTGTTAATCGGCTCCTGAGACTAAAACTACAACTCTGACACGTCTGCTTGGTTTTATTTAAGTCTGACAGAAACTTTCTGAAAGTTTCAGCTGCAGTTTGAACCTCAAAGTAATTTAGAAAAATAAAAACCTGGTGACTGAAAAAAAAACTCCAGAGCAATATATTAAACTTTTCTGAAGGATTTCCTGATCCGTTCCATTCAAGTTTTTACCTGAGCAGCAGCTGTAAAAACACCACCAGGTGTTCATGAATGAGAGAAACTCAGATTTAGATCCTCTCTCATCACAGACGGAGGACGCGATGACGCTCAGACGCTAACGGCGCTAAGTAACCGCTGGACGACAATAGCGTCCGTCACTGTCTGTCTGTCTGTCTGCTGCGTCTCTTTTGTCACTTGTGAAGAAGACAGATTGGGTCGAGGGAGGAGGAGAATGACGTGTGACGGGCGGCTCGACGGGGAGCGGTGATGGACGAGGACAGAACAGGATGCAGCGTCAGGATGCAGCGGCGGGGAGGAGGAGGAGGAGGAGGAGGAGGAGGAGGAGGAGGAGGAGGAGGAGGAGGAGGAGTGATGGACTGATGATGTACTTACAAACTGTGTGGAGGAGGAAGTCGGTCCCAGCAGGAAGAGAAGGAGGGAGGAAACAGAAAACAGAGTGAGACACTGAAGGAAGGCGTCAAATGTTTTGGTTGAATGTAAAAAAACATCTGCATGAAAAGGACATTTTTCTTTACTTTGAAAACAACCAAATGGAAAATGATTTGAGTTTTAGATAAATTTCATATCCACAAAAAGAAATGGACGGACAGAAAACCAAATTTTACACTTTTTTTAAAAGAAACTTTATCAATACAGCATCGACATCAAAGGACTAGAAATGCCAAAGGCTTAAAAAAACACACTTTATTTTGGAAAAAATGTATTTAATTAAAGGTATTCAGAAGAGAAAATTGAATTTGAGCCCACTGTGGGTCTTAACATTAGTGTAATAACTCATTTATCAGACGATGGAGCCCAAACTTTTTGAGTAAATCAAGTGAAAGTGAGGTTGTTTTTGTTCACATTAGATAAAGCAGGCGCACAAATTTTGTGTCAGCCTTCGCACGATTCATCAGCCAATGATATTGGATCCGTCGTCCGTCTTGGGGCTCGCCCCAAACATTGAATATCCCGCCCGCTCAATAACGACCAATCAAATTCGTTTTCCTTACTCGGGTGAAGTCGTGCAGCAACTCGTGGAAACTTGGCGCCACAAACAGGACAAACGGCCGTTTCTTAACACCTTTAATGTGATTTTCTTTACATCGATGCATTTGATGATGATGATACTTCTATACTCTTTCTATATTTATACTTTTATATTTTTTTCTTCCTCTGGCTCAACAGTTTTGTTATGTATATAACTATTAATTAAGTTTTTTTTTAAAGACACTGAAGGAGGGAGGAGGAGGAGGAGGAGGAGCTCAGGTGGAGGTGTGCAGGTGATCTGATCCTGACAAACATGAGGTGAGAGCAGGATGAGCAGTAATCCCCTCAGTCCTGGACAAACAACTGCACGACTCTTCCTCCTCCTCTTCCTCCTCGTTGTTTCTCATCAGTCCTGTCGTTTTTTTTTTCTTCTATTTTTTGTGCATGCAGGTTTTTTCTTTTCTCCGTCCTCCTCCTCCTCCTCCTCTGCCGACCGAACATCAAAGCGTCGTGAGGAAGACTCAGCACCTTCCCATGGACACAACCTGCATTGTTCTACAATTAATCCCAGCCTGCTCTATTACTTTCAGATTATCTTTAAGTGGGTGAAGTCTTTGTGGGGCATTAAGAGTCTCCTTAATCCGCCCCCCCCCCTGACTACAATCTCCCTTACACTTCAATGGCGGCCCTTGCTATCTTGTCCGGGTGGGGCTTATGGCCGCTCTTAGAAGGTGGTCCGAGCCACAGGCCACAGGACGGTGTGAGAACTGTGACACAGGGGAGGGACAACAAACATGAGCTCAAATCTCTTAAGCGCACACAGGGAGACAAATAAAAGGATTTGGGTTGTCAGGGGGGGCCGCAGGAGCTAAAAAGCTATCTTTCATAATCCTTTTGATAGTGGAGACCTTTGAAATGCATGATCTGGATGTTTCAACACGGGCTTCTCCAACAAAAAAAAAAAAACTATTAGAGGAGAAAATCTCATTGGAGCTTGTGAAAGTTACACAAGCTAAACGAGGCGGTCGGTGATAGATGGAGAACTAGAGAGAGTTAAATGTGGTTTGTTGTTGTTTAAGTTATAAATGAAACTAAAAAATAAACTTTGTCAGTTTTTACACATGTGGTGCAGATGTTGGTGTCGGTGATGAGACTCACCCCCTGAGGAGACGTCACGGTCACAGAGCAGCAGCGTCACAGAGACAGAGATGAAATAAAAAAAAGGCTTCAAATCATTAAAAAAAAAAACATCTTAAAGGGATAGTTCAACATTTTGGCAAATTGGCCATTGCCATACAGTAATCCCTATAGTCATAGCAGTACGTTTGTTACAAGACAGTTGTTTTAGAGGTAAATTCAGAGTCTGCTTGATGAAAAACTGTCCCTGAAGGCAACACGCATCAGCGGTTTTGCATGAATTTACCTTAAAAACAACAGAAAGTTACCAGACAGAGTTGTTTTAGAGGTAAATTCATGCAAAACCACTGATGCGCGTTGCCTTCAGGGACAGTTTTTCATCAACAGTCTCTGTATTTCCCTCTAAAACAACTCTGTCTGGTAACGTTGTGTTATTATCTCATAGCGTGGTGAATGTGCAGGTCACAACTTGTCCACCAGAGCGTTGTGGAGTTGTTGGATTGTGTATTTGATGAGTTTGATGAGGGAAACCAAGAAATCCCATGAACCTTTGTAGTGTAGCTCTGAGCAGCTCACGGCTCTGTTCCGCCGTTCTAAAAACAGCTTGCACCGACAATTAAAGGTAAAGAACCTACTGCTATGACTATAGGGACTATGGGCCAATTTGCCAAAATGTTGAACTATCCCTTTAAGCACTCAGTTAATAATGCTTCTATTTATATTTACAGTTTGCAACAAGCAGCACATTAAATACTCACTGAGGTGAAGTCCTGGTTCCAGCCCCAAGAAAAGACACAACACAAAAACAAAATAATTATAATCATCGTTCACATGAAACAGTTTTTATTCTAAAAAATGTCCTATTTTCATATTTTCATATATTATATTCTTATATTTTAAACAAAGTCTTTTATTTTAGTATTTCTGGAGGCAGACACATTATATTAACACATTTCACTGCACATTGTAATTGTGCATGTGACAAATAAATCTTACCTATATATACGTTAAATTATTCTACTCTATTAGTATTAAAGTCGCTTTGTGCAGAATAAAACAAACAGAGGAATTAGAAATCAGCTACAAATGGTTAAAAAAGAGAAACACATATAAAATGTGCAGATTTCATTCTTCACAGTGGGAAAATTTCATTTTGATTGTGTTGATGAAGAGTTTGAATAGTCTGAGGAAAGAAACTGTTTTTTATTAGTTGTGGTCAGAGTTTCACAACAGTTGTGTCTGATTTAAGTTTTCCGTCGCCGTGATCAGAGACTGAGTTCAGTCTGAGCCGGTTGAACTCGTGTTGAACAAACAGCTCCAGAGATTGTGGCGTCAGAGGAGCTGAAGTCTGTGTTTTACAAAAAGTCTGTTGACTTTTCCATCACGTCTGAAGAGCAGTGACGAACTTTATTATAATAAAAATAGTTCTTCAGTAAAGTCAAAGTATTTTCTGGCGCAGCAGCAGAACAGTTTGGAAGATCATCTGCATCCTTGAAGGGATTTTCAAAATAAAGCGTCACATATTAGTGAGTTTGTGTTGCAACAAGTCTCAGTTTAGTTTTTTATTTTCTTCAATTAAACTTTTATTAAATAAAATATAGGTTTTTGTTTTGTAGCTTCTTGTAATTTTACATTTAGTTTTCTGAACCAGTTTGTGAGTGACAGCGATTATCGCCACGTTTCCATGTTGTTATTGTTTCCTGCACGAGGTCAAAAAGATAAAATAAAAAAAACAAACAACACTGTAACACACTGTGGTAAAGGCAGAAGTTTAAGGACCAGAGGTCAAAGGTCAGAGAGCAGAGCTACCTTCTTATTGGCCAGCGAGGGATCCTGTCTGAGCAGCTGAGAGAGGTCGGGCACCCGAGCTCCGGCTGCAGAGTAGATCCACTCCTTCTCTACAGGATCCAACTGGAGCAGAGAGAGAGAGGGGGAGGAGGGGTCAGATACACACACACACACACACACACACACCCTGCCATCTACATCCTGTTATGGGCTGTCTTGATAGCGCTGAAGCTACAAACCTCTAATCCATTTTCCTAGAAACCACAGAGTCACAGCACAAACTAACACACCGAGGGAAACGCCCACGATGACGCTGCTGCGCACACACACACACACACACACACACACACACACACACACACACACACACACACACACACACACACACACACACACACACACACACACACACACACACACACACACACACACACACACACACACACACTCCTGACAGTTTAGACTTGAACTTCTGTTTTCTGTTGTTTTATTAAAACTTTCTCTGGCAGGAGGAAACAAAGCTGACGTCCTGTGACTGGTTCAGAAACAGAAACAGCTGATAAGATAAATGACTCTAGTAAACTCTGTAGTATTTTTGTTGAATACTTTTTTTTTATTTTTAAAACAACTTATATTTATATATTTTTACTCAACTTACTTTTTAAAAACATCTTTTAAAATGATTAGGGAAAGATTCACCGAAATTTTGTTGCGCTTCATTGCTTGATAACGATAAAAGGAAATTCAATTCAATTCAATAAATGAAAAGATGGACGTCTAAACAGAAACCTGGGACTCATTTCTAACACAGATCAGGGATCAGTAATCCAGGACTAGAAACTAAAGACCTCCTAATGTTTAGTAAAATTACCTTTAAATGTATTTTGTTGGACTGATGTGTTTTTTTTCCACTGATGAGACACGTTTGTGTGTCTGTGTTTGTGCTCATGTGTGAATAAATATCTGATGCATCTCTGTCAACATGAGACCGGCCCGTCACAAATAACACATAATCACCTGATCGCAGTTATTTTTGCTTAATGGTTGAAGTCGTTTCCCTTCATCTGTATAAAAACAGCTGCATGTAACATGTAACACAAGTTTGACTGATCCTCTTTAACATGACATCATCACATTGCCCCCTTCTTCTCCTTCTTCTCCTTGATGAATATGAAATATTTTATCCACCTACAGTGGATTTATGTGAACTCATGGTTGAACTATATACTTTATTCTGAAAACATTAAATTAAAATAGCTTTTTTGCTGTATTTCTTTATTAAAATTGAATTAATTTGGTAACACTGCAGGTCTTATCCTAAAAACACCACTTTTATTCTAAATAATGTGACAAATTATGTAATATTTGTCAAGAAACACAGTGTTACATTGCAAAAGTGAATTTCATGCATTCAACATTTAAATCCAGATTTAGTGTCCTGTAGATAGTCTGAAATACTGGTTACACCATGTGACACCATGTCATTAAATCATTAACTGCAATTATTTGTAAGGTAATTAATCGTCAGCTAAGCCCTAGTATAACACACATGCACACACACACACACAAACCCTAGGATGAAATCAAACAGACAGGAAGTGACTTACAGCGACGGCGGCCGAGCCCATGCTGCCTGAACACTCCTCGTCCTGCTCCGACTCCGACTGCAAGACACAGGAAAAGACAAGAGGATGCTGGCTGACTCGTTGGACTGTGACACACACACACACACACACACACACAGGAGTTAACTGTATCAGTCATAGTGCTCACTCAGCATGAGACGACATCACAGGACACACACACACACACACGCTGAGGGTCACACTGCTGTGATGTTTTCCAGCCGACGAGACGCGACCAAAGGGTGTGAGACGGAGAGGTAATGAGACGAGGAGCGAGGCCGAGGCCACGCTTTCACACATGAGGGACAATGAACAACAATCCAATTAACAATGAAGCACAACAACAACACAACAAGTCCACAGTCAAACACCACACTCTGCTTTTTGTTTTACTCTGTAAAATAAAAAACTACTATGGACCATGTACTTGTAGCATACTAGAAAGTATGCTCATTTAATACTTTTTCTGACTAAATTGGAACATTTTAAGTTTATAAAAGTACACTTTCAAGTCTACAACAAGTACACTCATCTATACTCCTGATGTATACTCATGTTATACTAAAACTGAGGCAGTATACTTGAAAGTGTACTTTTGTAAACTTAAAATGACCTTATAAAGTATACTTCTATAAACTAAAATGTGGACTAGAAGTATACTAGTACACTATAGGAGTATAGATGAGTGTACTTGCTGTATACTTGAAAGTGTACTTTTGTAAACTTAAAATGACCTTATAAAGTATACTTCTATAAACTAAAATGTGGACTAGAAGTATATACTAGTACACTAGGAGTATAGATGAGTGTACTTGCTGTATACTTGAAAGTGTACTTTTGTAAACTTAAAATGACCTACTGTATATCAATAAACTAAAATGGGGAGTTGGTCATTTTAAGTTTACAAAAGTACGCTTTCAAGTATACAACTAGTACACTCATATATTACTAGTGTACTAAGTATATACTTCTAGTCCACATTTTAGTTTATTGAAGTATACTTTATAAGGTCATTTTAAGTTTACAAAAGTACACTTTCAAGTATACTGCCTCAGTTTTAGTATAACATGAGTATACTTGTACACTTTAATAAACTATTTTTTGCTAAGTTAACTGTTCTCAGATCAGACGCAGACGTGATGATGATGATGTTCAAACACTCGGCTCTTTCATGTCTCGGCTGCTAAAACTGTCACGTGTCGGCGAAGTGAAAAAGAAAATGGAGCGATGGTCATTTATCCAGCTGTGCTCAGACACACTGATGAAAACAGACTGAGAGAGCTGGAGAAGAAGAAGAAGAAGAAGAAGAAGAAGAAGAAGAAGAAGAAGAAGAAGAAGAAGAAGAAGAAGAAGAAGAAGAAGAAGAAGAAGAAGGAGGAATGAAAATAAAACCCTCACAGTTTAGTCTGCACTTTTTATTTCCTCTTTTTCAATTCATCCAATCATTTCCTGCATCTTTATCTATTTTATCAGGAAACTTGCATCTTCAAATGTCTTGTTTTGTCACAGAAACACAGAAATATTCACTTTACTGTCACAGAAAAGAAAAGAAAAGCAGCATCTGCAGATGTTTGTTTGGGTTCAGATGGACTGAGTGATCAGTGCAGGAGGAAGTCACATGACCTGGAGTGAACGGAGGTTAGATAATAATCAGATAACAGAGCGTCGGCGGTGCTGAGGTCACACTGATGTGGAGCGTTCACATGCTCATATCTGAGGATTGACCCTTCCTCACGTTGCTCAGCATCAATGCTGCAGAACACTGAGAAGCTGAGCATCATGGGAAACTCAATACATCTGTAAAAAGTTGTTCTAGAGGTGTTGAGCTTCATCTTTTAGGACCTTGACTTTAAATTCTCTCCATCGTCACCTCGTCTTCCTCTTTACAAACATTTCATCCATTAAATATAGTTTATAGTTTTTATACTGAGTGAACTAACGTTGGATGATTTAAATCACAGCTGAACTTCAACTGTTCAGGACGTTGGTCTCCTCCAGACGTTAATGAGTTTATGAACTGGTGTTTCCAGACTTCACAGCTTCAATCAGGTGTGACTGACTGACACCTCCAGCAGACACACACACATACACTAACACACTCTGACATATTTCAGCTGCACCATCATCATCATCATCATCATCATCATCATCTTCCTCTGGGACAAAGCTCGGCCTCTTTAATGATTTTTATCTTTCTAATGAGCTCCAACATGTTGCTGTTTACCATGACAACAGAGCTTCATTTAAATGCAGATCCTCACACACACACACACACACACACACACACACACCCCACTCCCACTCAGACCCTCAGATCCAGGTAATTAACTTAGCACCACCTGGTGGCCGAGACAGGAACCACCATAGGTCCCGAACAGGAAGTCAGTGTTTTCTGCTGCTGTGAAAAGCCATTTTAACAAAGGTTAAAGTCCTCAGAGTGATGTGTTGTACGATTATTTTATCATTTTAAAAAGTTGTGACGATGAAGTCGAAGGTGAAATTTTACATTAACGTCCAGAACGCACTGACGTTCTGTTTGATGTGAAACATGACAAAAAAAGTTGCAGCACATCTCCATTAAGAAGCTAAAAACTATTAGTTTTATTTATTTTATTCTATTAATTGATTATGTAAATAAGGGCTGATATTCATATTTAATTATTGGAGTATATTGATGTATGAGTGAATGTTAATAACAATGCAGCAGGAAAAGTTGGAGCTTGGATGAATCTTAATTATAATAAATCACATAAAACATATTAGTTGTATTTTTTCCTCTGGGAAAGAAATTCACATTAATACATTTATTACCAAAATCTGGTTTTTAGGAAACTTTGGGGGGGAAAAACTAATTTCTGTAAAATTCATCTTTGTTTTGTCTCTTCCTCTTCTTTTGGCAAATAAATTAGACTCTAAAATTTGAGCGTTGAGGATACAGACAAAACAAAACAACAAAAACAAAACCAGTCACACTGCAGAGATAATGGAAAGCCACAAGACCGGACAATATTATCTGTGTTCAGTAAAACAGTGATTTAATGTCATGGCTATTATCAATACTTTTATAAAGCACATCAATCTGCAGATAATAATAATAACAATAATAACAATAATAATAATAATAATAGTAACAATAGTAATAATAATAATTTAAATCATCAGATTTTATGGGTTAAACGTTTTTATGTTTTATTTACCTTTGGTTGTAAAGGAGCAATCTAAACTATCAGCTGAGTTTACATCTATTTATATTATTACTTCATCATTCCCACACATAAAAAAAGACGAATTAAAACAAACAGACGCTACGAAGCTTCATGAGCTCATAAAACCTTCAACACAACACGCTGCGATCCAAAACTCCAAACTTTATCGAAGCACAGCGACGACGGGCTGTTTAAACATCTCCACTTAATGTTGATTAAATCCACACACACACACACACACACGGGTCCGTGGAGCTCAGTGATTATTACAGTCGGTTGTTTTTCTAATGAAGCTGCTTGTCGTCATGTCAACGCTTCTCTGATGTTTTTCCAAGTTTAGATAAAGTCATCGTTGAAAAGTCTAAATGTTTAGTCTCTTTTCCTTTTTAGTGACGTTTGGTTTCACATTAAAAACTCCTGGAGTTTCAGTGAATCACTGATGTGCAGTGAAACACTTCACAATAATGATTCTACAACAGGAAATTATACATTCATACAGCAAAATATGTATAAAACTCCAAAATTCAAATAGCAGCTGAGGTGAATCCAGGTAAAACATTCCACTAAATAGAAAAACTTCATGAATGAAAACGACTTCCTCCATCCAACAGCCCCGACCTGCTGTTTCCACATCTGTGTCATCATGTGATAACAAACTACAGACAGAGACCTAAATTCAAACCTCCCTACAGCTCAAAGCGCTGCCCTCAGATATCCAGAACCTAAAACAACATTACATAATCAAGAAAGAATAAAATGCATATTCACATTTGAGAAGAAACAGTTAATTATCAACATTTTATCTCTAAAAACAGAAGAATTGATGATCAAGAATGACACCAGTTTAATTTCCTGCACCACAGAAGCTAAAGCACCAAATTAATTCCCCAGAAAATCAAGTTTCAGATTTAAAGTGATCTCTCTTATGTGCATTTACAGGATTTCCATCGTTACTGTTGCTGCTGTTGAACGCCTGCTGTGATTTAAAGCAACACGGACTCCCAGTCAGCCAGATCGTGACCTCTGACCCCAGATCATGCACCGAGTACCTGGATGTGGACGATGGGAGGCTGCAGAGGTTTGTTCTGCTGCACGGTGACTGTTCCTGTCTGCAGGATCACACACACACACACATCAAACACCATCAGCTCTTTCCATGGGAATGAACAGGAATATATGGGAATAAACGGGAATAAACAGGAATAAATCCGAAATGTACTAAATTGAAGGATTGACCCTTAACAGTCAACATTAATATAGTTGGGGAAAATATAATGTAGCATAATCTTGGCTAAAACAACCAGATCTAAGTAAAAAATTTAGTGTAGGCCTATTTTACTCAACATTCATGTTTTTGTTGTTCAGTAAAATAATTGATTGTTCATATAAGAATTAAAACTTGATAAAGTTCTACTCACGAATAAATCTGTTGAAATGTCATGTTTTTAATTGTATTGTGATAAAACAAAAATATTTACATGATGCAGTTTGTTGGAATTACCCCCAATTTCCAATTTTTAACGTTAGCCAGTGTCGTTAGCTAGCATCGTTAGCTAGCTAGTGACCAAAACAATGAATTTTCCCCACTTTTGGAAAAGTCAAGTAATGCCCGTTCACTGGGTCTTTAGCCACGTCTGTCTTCTATCACAGACACCATTTTTCTGATGTATGAGTTAATTCAAAATTTCCTTACACGCAATTAAATCTGCCTAATTTTCAATGGTTTCCAATGGGGGCAGCACTTGACAAAGGGTCAATTCTCAATAATTCCCATTAATTCCCATAATTCTCAAGTTTCCAATTTGGAATATTTCAAAAAATTCTCCAGCTTACAGTAACTTCCCATGGAAAGTTTCAGGAAATTGACACAAGATTTTCCGGCCCTTTGCAACCCTACTCAGGTCAAAGTGCTGCCGGAGGTTTAAGCCTCTTTTCCTCCTCCTCCAACATCTGGGTGTGGAGCATCATGTTTACTTTCACAGCCTGGCTGAACAAATCATGTGCGAGGACGTTAAAACCTGCAGCGTAAAGTGCATTAATGTTTCACATCTACAAGTTAAACGCTTTGTGTTTTCACTCACTGCGGGAACAATATTGCACAAGTACTTCCAGGGGGATTACTGTGCATTAAACCACACGCCGCAGTGTTTATTTTCACAACAGTCAAGTGCTTCTCTGCTGCATTAGTTTCACACAGATCCGCCCTCTGTGTAAAGACATAAGCCCTCTGACCTTCCCTGTTCTTCTCCTCAGAGCGGCAGCAGCAGCAGCAGCAGCAGCAGCAGCAGCAGCAGCAGCAGCGATAACAGTGAGGAGCTCCTTCTTCTTTTTCTCTGCACTGCAAAAACTCAAAATCTTTCCAAGAATATTTGTCTTATTTCTTGTCAAAATGACTCATTTCTAGTCCAAACCAATCTCTTTCCACTTTAAATAAGACTCATCACCTAAAAATGTACTTATTTTTAGATAATTTTCACTTGTTTCAAACAAATTCTCACTTAAGTAAAGTAAAAAAAATGTCTGAAAACAAGCTACTTTTTATGCAGAACTATGTGTGTATATGTATTAAATATACTTACTTTAGATATAATGAGATTTGTTTTGACTAGAAATGACATTTTGATTAGAAATATGAATATTCTTGGTAAGATTTTGAGTTTTTACAGTGCGCTTCATAGTGTTTCTCTGTGTAAATGCCACGGGGCCGCGGGGCCGTCGTTAAAAACGCTGACACTAAACGCTCCGAGAGAGAGAGAGAAAGGGCTGCAGCACAAACAAAGACCGTGTTGTTGTGACCGTGAGTAAACATGGTGTGAACACAGAGGACAGATTTCATATTCACCTCAGCGGCGCCGTCGGGTTCTCCACATGACATCGGCTCATCCTGCTGATCCTTCAGCTGAGGAGAAGAAGAAGTCGTTGTTGTTGTTGTGGCGTCCGTCACATCCCACTGTGCAGCCGCCGCCGCCCTCGTTCTGGACGGACTCGAGTGTTTCTGTCCATCGTCGTCAGGGGCGATGATGCCCTGATGATGTTTGCTGTCACGCTCCTGCAGCAGCTGGCGGTACTTCTTCTTCAGGACCAGGAACTTCTCACCCTGCAGCGGAAACAAAGAAAACTTTAACTAACTTAACATAACTAAATACAGTATATGCTCTATTTGAATTCTCAAATTCAATCTCAAGGTTAAAAGGATAGTTCAACATTTTGGCAAATTGGCCCATTGCCATAATCCCTATAGTCATAGCAGCAGGTTCATTACCTTTAATTGTCGGTGCAAGCTATTTTTAGAACATCGGAGCAGAGCCGTGAGCTGCTCAGAGCTACGCTACGGAGGCTCATGGGATTTCTTGGTTTCCCTCATCAAACTCATCAAATACACAATCCAACAACTCCACAACACTCTGGTGGACAAGTTGTGACCTGCACATTCACCACGCTATGAGATAATAACACAACGTTACCACACAGAGTTGTTTAAGAGGGAAATACAGAGACTGCTTGATGCAAAACTGTCCCTGAAGGCAACGCGCATCAGCGCAATGGACCAATTTGCCAAAATGTTGAACTATCCCTTTAAACTTACGTTAATTTAATGTAAAATGTATAATTTCTTACTTTTATTGATGAGATCTCATACAGGTGATTTAATTCACTTCAAGGCTTTAGATTTACTTCTATATGAAAATGTTTATGAGTATAAGCAACAAATAAAAGCAGAATTTCTCACCATTTCTCTAATTTGACACTGAAACCAGTTAATTTATAGTAACTCAACTGATATTGGACGGTAAGTACTATTTACAGTAAAACTCTGTGAATCTTCAGAGAAAACACAACCAGCAGCTGCGTTCCCTCGGGGGAAGGAGGGGGGAGTTACTGTAAGTTATTGGACGACTTGTTATTATTGTGCCATCACACTTTAACAACTGTTCATAGTGAAACACTCGTTCTGCATCGGCGCCCGAATATAAATAGAGAGAAACACGAGAGCAAAAAGCTTTTCCCACAAAAGGTAAAAATATTTTTTACAGTTCACTCACATTCTCCGACTTGACCACAGCGATCCGGTCGATGATGAGCTTGAACTCCTCTCTGTATTTAGCTGCAGGGGGAAAAACATTTGACATGTAAAACTTGAAACTAAATATAGATTTTAATATCTAACGGTCTGTAATGAGAGGGAGGGACAGGAGATTAAACTGTTAAATGAGGATGAAAAGAAACTGACAGAAATAGACACAGTGATAAAAAGGAAAAAAGAAAAGAGCACGAATTAAGAGAAATGAGTGAAAACACATGAAGTGTTTCCAGACAGAGACAAAAACCAGACGGTAGAGTGCGTTCAGAAAGTATTCAGACCCCGTCACTAAACATTTACTTATGTTATTACCTCATGTTAAAAGAAAAAAGGCTCTTCCCACATGAATCTACAAACAGAAACCCATAATAGCAAAGTGGAAATAGAAAAATATACATTGCACACTGACATAAGTATTCAGACACTTTGCTAGCAGACCATAAATTGAGGTTCTTCACATTTCTCTCCATCATCTTTGACCGTGATTGGACTCAACCTGTGGTGAATTCAGCTGTTTTGACGTAAAAATGTAAAAAATAAAAGTGTCAAAGACAACGATGCACATCAGAGTCAACACCACAGGGAATGTCCTGCGGAGCTCAGACAGGATCGTGTCATGGCTCAGATTAAGGATCTGTGATGAGGTTTCCCCTAAAGCACAGCGCACTTTCCCTAAATAACTTACAAGATACAACTGGCGGAATTTATGTTTATTGTAGTTTACCAATTTTTTTTAGAGTTTGAATATGTCCAATCCTAAACATGTGAAACAAATAACATGATGTTGGGAGAACAGCTTCTTGCTCCGACGTATGACGAGGTAATCAAGGAAGTGACAATAAAACTGAATTGAACTGAACTCAATGATTCTTAGATGGAAGAAGGAACGACCATGAACGACCAGGACTCCTCCAAAGGACCTTAGTGTTCACATGCACAAGTAGATCAAAGGTTTACTTGCAGTGTCTCAAAAGTTAAGGGCAAAATGCTCCCATGTATTGGACAGTCTTAAAGGGATAGTTCAACATTTTGGCAAATTGGCCCATTGCTATAATCCCTATAGGCAGTAGGTTTGTTACCTTTAATTGCAAGCTGTTTTTAGAACGGCACAGCAGAGCGGTTTTTGCATGAATTTACCTCTAAAACAACTCTGTCTGGTAACGTTCAGTTATTATCTCAGCTTCTGGAAGGTTTACAAGAAGCTGCAAAAACACTCTTATCTGGTCTGATAAGATCTACAGATTAAACTGTTTGGCCTCAACTCTAAGGCCAAGTCAGGAGGAAACCACAAATGTTGTAGAGTGCAGATTGACGAGGGGGAATATTTCTATATTTTAATATAACACTGTGACATGGAGTGTGAAAACAAACTGAAGGGGGTCTGAAAACTTTCTGAATGCACTGTGTGGTTTGTGAGTGACAGTCTCCTGGAGGAGTGGCCGGTTTCGTATTTCCTCCTATTTCCTGCTGCTGCTGCTCACACTTTAAAGGGATAGCCTACACCTTTTTTTTTTTTTCATGTTGCCTCATTCCCGAGTCCATGACCAGCAGATAGACACCATCCTTTCGACTGTACGTGCAGTAACAAGGGAGATAGAGCCGTATCACCCGTAATTAGCTTAGCTCAAACACTGGAAGTGTATGGGTAGTGTTAGCCTGACTCCACCTAAAGTCATCAGAGACACTCTTCAGCAACTCTAAACGGACCGATCTTCGGAGCGGTCAAATACCGGTAACGGGACGAGATCGGTCAAAACGGAGGGTTCAAGCAAAGACGCAGAGCTGGCGCACCGCTAATTAGCTTAGCTTAGAAGCTGATTTCATTTTAGCTCTAAACTCTGTAAATCACTTTATCAACATTTCAAACATGTTTAGGCAAGAAAGTAGCCATTTAGATCAGCAGTGTGTCGTTAATTTGTCTAAAGACCAGCTGTTTACAATTTTGTTCGGACGAATTCGGCGCTACTCAAGCTAGCCGTTGTGACCAACACACTTCCGGTTACTTTCACAAAATACAACACCCATTTCCCTTTACATACAGAAAACCATGATGATAGAATCTGTGCTTTTACTTTGAAACAGGAAGCTAACCTACCCTCGATGTAGCTAGCTTGAACCAAAATAAACCGTATTTGCTTGAACCCTCCGTTTTGACCGATCTCGTCCCGTTACCGGCATTTGACCGCTCAAGATGCCTTACCGGAGAGTTTTGTCAGCTCTGAGACCAAGATCGGTCCGTTTAGAGTTGCTGAAGAGTGTCTCTGATGACTCTAAGTGGAGTCAGGCTAACACTACCCATACACTTCCAGTGTTTGAGCTAAGCTAATTACAGGTGATAGAGCTCTATCTCCCTTGTTACTGCACGCACAGTCGAAAGGATGGTCTGCTGGTCATGGACTCAGGAGTGAGGCAAGAGACGAAAAATAAGTTGGTGTATCCCTGGTGTATTTACTTCGATGAAAACAAGATAAACACAGGAGGACTGAGTTTCTCCTCCAACATGTGCCCAAACACAAACAGATCAGAGAATATCCCCCCAAGGACAAAAGGCCTGAGTCACTGTAAACCTTTTCCTGTGGGAACCAAACACCACAGCTGACGACCGGAGCTCATCAGATAAAACCTTTTGTCTTTGTTGACACCAGAGAGCAGATACTGTGCAGATTGTGTGATTAAGGCCTGTATCTCACCGAGGGCCCCTGATTAACACAGACACTCATCAGACTTTATAGGTATGGCATCCCATTCAATCATTCATGGCTGAGCTGCACATACATAATAACCACATACTGGAAGTGTTTCCTTTTCCTGAGGTGAGGTGGTTCCTCGGCTCACGAGCACAACAACAGGAAACCCAAAGGGAAGCTGCCACTTACATCTGTCTCAACAAAAGACATTCCTCGCTTCGCTCACAGACCAGTGAGCAGCTCTGTTAGACGGCGATGCGCTGGTTATTTATTAGCTGGAGATCTGCAAAAACAAGCAACTCGGACAACACACACGACAGGGTTCCCACTCTTTTCCTGAAATCATTTTCCAGGACATTTTCAGCTGCTACAGTCTGACGGACATCACACCCTCCATCCCATTCATGCTTTTGGAGAAGTCTTTTCCACAGTTGTAGCTTATTTTGTCTGTTTCGATGTTTATTCCTCTCTTTATTAAAGATGTGCAGTCTATGGCTCCAAATTATCTATGACATATATGCAAAAAACATGTTGTTTTCAGTTCTCTATCTATCTATCTATCTCTGTCCTTCATCAGAGAAGACAACAGGTCCAATGTCGCACTGCAAAAACAAAAATATCTTACCAAGAATATTTGTCTCATTTCTAATTAATTTCTAAGTAATTTCTAGTCAAAACAAACCTCATTCTACTCAAAATAAGAAACACCACATTAAAAAGTAGCTTGTTTTTAGACACTTTTTACTTATTTACTTTATTTCAAGCATATTTTCACTTGAAATAAGTAGAAAAATCTGATAGTGGAGCAAGTTTTTCTTCTTTTTCTACTTATTTCAAGTGAAAATTTGTTTGAAACAAGTGAAAATGATCTAAAAAAGGTTCATTTTTGTGGAAAGAGGTTAGTTTTGACTAGAAATGAGACATTTTGACAAGAAATAAGACAAATATACTTGGTAAGATTTTGAGTTTTTGCAGTGCTATAGCCTACTTTTCTCGCTTGGATTGGGAAAGAAATCCTTGGTGGGGTCTGAAAAAGTAAAACTGAGCTTTTTCCATTTTCCAGGACAAAGCTTTTCCAGGACATTTGACTACTATGTGTTTTCCATAACTAGAAAATTGGTCAACCATTTTCCAGGTTTTCCAGGACGCGTGGGAACCCTCCCTCCACCTCCCACCTCCCAACACCGGTGCCCCAGTTTTTTCCGATGTGATGAAAAAAAAAAAGCGAGCCCATTAAACAAGTCCACGTCCAGTCATGCATGTGGACTTAATTATGATTAAAACACTATCATCACAATTACGACATGAAAAGCTGCGACCACCACATGCTACGGCCGGACTTTAAATATGTGGGAAGCACTTTTGTAATTGGACGTCCACCGCGTCAGATGGCCGACGGGTATCAGAGGCCGCTCACTCTCTCTCTCTATCGCTCTTAAACCTCTGTCAACAACTGCACTGCTGCTGACGGAGCATCTGGACCGTGCACGCTGCCGCCGACTGCAATCCAAGGTCACTTTGGATAATCAGTCAGGGAAGGTTGAAATATGTTTGTGTTTCAGTCGGTGCCAAAGGTAAAGGTGCAGTTCAGAGGATCACGGATGAATCATTATTTCTTTAGGAATGAGAGAGAAAAAAGGGAACATGAAACATTGCTTCACTGTGATTTATTACACAGCTGTTGTGTTGTGTTGTGTTTGTTGGCTTCAGTTTTTTAAAAGACGCACATGAAAAAGGCATAAGTTGTTCACAGTGCAGAAAAAGAGAAAGTAATCAGTAGTTCGACTATTAGTGCTCATATACAGCAGCCCTGCAAAAAAAACCCTGCACATCCAACTTTAAAGGGGAATGGAAGTTTTTTACAATCTGGGCCTTATTTCTAGAATAAAATCTGATCATTTCCTCCCCCAGATAACTTTGGTGTCATTACAAGTGGTTGTGATGAAATGAGCTCCAGCCGAGAGCCGCGTATATCCATATAATGGAGTCTACAGGGCAGCAGAATGCAGCCTCTAAATCAGGGGTGGGGAACGTCCGGCCCGCGAGACCATTTCAGCTGGCCCGCAATGCAATACAATTTTTATATTTTATATCTTATGCATATAAGAATACATTTTAAAAAGCAGGAAAAAAAATATCACCAGCCATTAGTTTTCTCAGAGAAACAGACAGCTATGTCCTACTTCCAAACCAACGTCAGGGTCAGTGAATACAGCATGTGATGTACGTGTCATTGCATTGGGCCAGAGTGACTGACGCATGACAAGTGATGTATCATGGTGACTGTCAAGAAAAGGGAGGTGGACGCAGAATGCCGCGTATTCACTTGGACAAATTACTTTTTCTTTGTTGAAGTGAAAGGCGAGCCAGTGTGCCTAGTTTGTGGCGAGACGCTGGCAGCTCGAAACGACTCGACGAGTTGAGAGGACAAATGCGTTTGGATAAAATTAACCCTCTTCGTCGGAGTTTGGGTGCTCAACAAGCTTTCTCACAACCGCAGACTGACAGAGAGAATAAAAGTTTTGTGGTGAGTGAATTAATAGCCACGAAGCTGAAGGAGAGTTCGTCAAAAACAGTTCCAGCCATCACATTAGGTGAGTCTAGAAATGCAGCAATCATGAGACTTATAACACAGCAGTTATAGGCTTTTTTTTTACATCCCTAGTTATGGCCCTCGGAGGACTTTATAAAAATTGAAATGGCCCTGGCCCTTGATATGAAAAAGGTTCCCCACCCCTGCTCTAAATAGCCTAACACATTAAACTCCTTCATTTCACCAATATTTAGTTCTGATACACTAGTGCTATTCCCCTCTGAGTCCGGGGTTAGCTGTTATCAACATCCAGGGTCTGTAGGTTGACCTGCTGACCTCTGACCTGGATGATGTCATCTCTGACCACTCAATTAAATACACTCTGCTCATTGTCATGTAAGCTAGCTAACACTGAATGAAATGTGTTTTCCACTGAGGTACATGTGCTTTTAGCCTTTTATTAAAGCAGATATCAGTGGAATGTTTTTGTTAATATAAGTCCTAAATAGTCCTATTTTCCGTCAGCAATCACTTACATGGAGTGTTTCAGCCGTAACACGAGTCTCTCCGTCACTCTGCTCTGCTGTAACCCAGGAGAAAACTTTTCTTGTGGGATACAAGTGTTATCCAATGAGGAGAGAGAACGGCATGAAGGGCTGTGTGTGCAGTCAAGGGGTGCGCGTGAATGTGGTGACAGAGCACGAGGACCAATAGATGCCTGACGAGGGCGGGGGCTGATAACTCATGGTGCATTCAATGAAACTCGTACTTTGTGTTTTTCCTTCCTGTAAAGTCATACCAGTTTGATCTGGTACGAGTTCACGGGTCAGAAGTTACGAGAGGCCGTTATAGTGACTTTCACAGGCAACAGGACGGTAAAAACATGAGCTACGGGTTGCCTGGAACGTTACAAAGTCGTAGTTGTGACTTGAAGCTGTAACTTACGGTTTCAAAAGCCTGCCTTGAACGCAGTATTCGCCGAAACGGCCGTGCCGCTGATATCTGCTTTAACTTTTATTTTAAGGCACTTAAATGTAAAATGCTATATTTATAGACACAAATAGAGAGGAGTCATTAAAGTGGCTGAATTGTGTCAATTATGCATTAATAGCTGTGTAACGTCTGTAAACATCACAGCTCTCCAGCTAGAGACACTAAACCAACCACAAAGAGACGCAAAACAATCAGAAAGAGACACAAAGTGATGCCAAATTAGGCAAAATGACCACAAAGTGACAGAAAAAGATGACAAAGAAACACAAAATCACCACAAAATGATGCAAAAATGACCACAACGCAAGATGACACAGAAACACACCATACGACCCTGTGGTCATTTTGTCTATGTTTCCATCCAGGGTCATAACAGGTTAACAGAAAAAAACACTTGAGCTGAGAAAAATCTTATAGTCAATAGTAACTGTTTTAACTGCTCATACTGTAAATTCAACTTCTTATTAATCACAGGAACGTTGCCTCACTCCTTTGACAAACCGGTTTCAGATTGTGATTTACTACACAGCCGTTGTGTTGTGTTTGTTGGCTTCAGTTTTGAACGATGCACAACAACTTGTTCACCACATTAAAAAAAAAAAAAGTACATGTTGTTCATAGTTTTTGCCGAAAAACTGTTAGTCAGTACAAATATGGGAAGTATCTGAGGCTGCGGCTGGCTGTGATTCAGGACCTGGTTGCATAATCCACATGTTGGTGGGAGAAGGAGGAGGAGGAGGAGAAGAACAAGAACAAGAAGAAGGAGATGGAGGGAAGTGGACACTTTTCTATTAAAGGGGAATTACCGTTTTTTACGATCTGGACCTTATTTCTAGCATAAAATCCAATCATTTCCTCCCCCTGATAACTTTGGTGTCATTACAAGTGGTTGTGATGAAAGTAGCTCCAGCCGAGAGCTGCGTATATCTGTATAATGGAGTCTACAGGGCAGCAGAATGCAGCCTCTAAATAACACATTATCTGCAGAGAAACTCCTTCATTTCACCAAGATTTAGTTCTGATAGGCTAGTGCTATTCCCCTCTGAGTCCGGGGTTAGCTGTTATCAACATCCAGGGTCTGTAGGTTGACCTGCTGACCTCTGACCTGGATGATGTCATCTCTGTAGGTTGACATCTGACCTGGATGATGTCATCTTTGATCTTTGAATAATCATTCCACTTATTTTTATCTCAACTAGCCAGAGCTTTAGTGAGTCCAGGTTGAGGAGAGGAAGCCTGTGGAAGCTGAACTTCATCCAGCTGCTCATTTTGTTCTGACAAGTCAGAAACACGCAGAAACAAACCATAGCATTAGTGGTAGCAACAAGAGATGACATCATCCAGGTCAGAGGTCAGTAGGTCAACCTACAGACCCTGGATGTTGATAACAGCTAACCTGGACTCAGAGGGGAATAGCACTAGCCTATCAGAACTAAATCTTGGTGAAATGAAGGAGTTTCTCTGCAGATAATGTGTTATTTAGAGGCTGCATTCTGCTCCCTGTAGACTCCATTATACAGATATACGCGGCTCTGGATGGAGCTCATTTCATCACAACCACTTGTAATGATTCCCAAGGTATCTGGGGGAGGAAATGATCGGATTCTATGCTAGAAATAAGGCCCAGAATGTAAAAAACGGCAATTATACTTTAATCCTTAATTATTTTTAGGATTCACACACACAACAGGTTGTTCCCGAGGTCCTTGAATGTGTCATATGGAGCTGATGATGAGTTCAGGTTCCCTTTAGCCTGGAGGGAGGAAATGACACAATTCCTGCTGAAACTGTAGATCCATGAGGCATGAGGAGCTTTTAATGCAAACCAGATGCAGCAGGGAACAATGCACGGACACAGCAGAGGGTGTGTGTGTGTGTTTGTGTGAGGGAGGGGGGCTGTGTTTCAGAGTGGGGGGGCTATATGTGTGAGGTCTTTACCTTCAATAGTAACTGAACCATAGGAGGTTGGTAGCTAAACATGAGGCCAGTGATATCTGTGCCATCCTCTCGGACGCACGGACAGAACCGACTCACACTCCTCCCTCCCTCCCTCCCTCCCTCCCTCTTTTATTTGTCATTAATCTGAATCCACGACACACACAGACAGACGCACACCGGGCGGCTCGGTGCTACTCACCCCGGAGCTGCAGGTCACTGTGGCCGATAAAAGGCTTGAATGTCTTCAGGATGTCTGCGTTTCTCACTCTGCCCGAGTTTCCTCCGCTGGAATAGAAATAATCCAGCAGCGACTCCTCGTTCACATCACTCATCTCAGCGCAGGGTCCGTGAACGCCTCTTCTCCCGCTCTCTCTACTGTAGCTATCTATCTCTTTCTCTCTTTCTAGATGTTTCTTTCCTTTTTTTATTCCCACCGTTCAGATCTTTTATTATTCTAACATCACTCCTCCTCCTGCTGTTAGTTTCTCACTCGGCCATGACGAACGCGCTCCTCTTGGCTAATTTGTTGTAGTGCATGTCTGAAGTTCACTCCACCCAGAGGAGCTGACCGCCTCCTCCTCCTCCTCCTCCTCTTTAACCCTTTAAAGTCGCAGCTCAGCATCTTGCAGTGTGAGTTGCTGCTGCAGACTCTGCTGCGCCGCCTCAGCTCCGACCTCTGCTCTTATCATCTTTCATTTATCTGTCTTTTTTTATCCATGTATCGCGCTGTGGAAACGAACAAGGCCAAAAACTAAAGCCTGAGCACGTTCTACGCATTTTTTGAAAATGTCCGTGAACGCCTCATATCCATACAAGACGCATTTGTGCTGTAGGATATTCAAGTGTTCTAGTATCTTCGACTTCACTGCATTTCCCAGGGAGGCTTAGTACGTTTTTTACAATTATTTGACAAAATGTTAACTCAAGGTTTTAATCAGTTTTGCATGCAGCAGTTTACATCTCTGCAGCTTTACAGTGTTATATAGTAGCCTAGTATTGATTTTGGTTTTATAGTGATGCAAATTATTTGATGCTTTTTTTTCTTTTTTTTTAAAGTAGGCTACATATGACTCATGAGTAGCCTATAACAAGTTGGATTTTGGCAAGCTTATTGTATTTTTCTCACTCTTTTATTTTGGTAAAATGTTTACATACTTCCTGTCCCACTGCAATTATTACATGAATACTGTTGGAAAATGTTTTGCTGTAGGTTGATTTAACTGTTAAACACTTTATATTTTAAAGGTGGATGAAGCAATTTTTCCCGAGGCCTTGGCACATTAAAGCAAAAAAAACAACAACAACAACAACAACAGGAAACTAGAAGCACAACATGGGGAATATATAATTCACACTCTCTATATATGCTATAAAGTTAGCTCATGTTAGCAACATAGCAATAAATTGTCATGTAAACATTGCTTGAATGTGATTCCAATGATTAAACCAGTTTATATCTAGGCTAGGCTAATAATTAAACTGAAATATGAATTTCTTTAGGCCAGAAAAAAGTGCAGTTGAACAGCAGTTCTTAGTTGGTACATTAGTTACATAATTACAAACATAAAGCACGTTATAATAACACAATCTGACTGTTACAAACACAAAATGTAATGTTTGCTTAGACCGCAGCTGCAGCTAACTGAGCCAATTTTCATTGAATTATACAAAGAGACACAAAATGATCAAAAAGAAAGACAAAGTGACACAATATGATGCAAAAAATGACCACAAAGTGTTGCAAGACGACAAAGAGGCACAATATGACTTCCTTCCCAGAGGTTCTGCAGCACACATTATGCAGATAGCCTACTCTAATATTTTGGTGCTGGACAGGATGAACTCAAACACACTTTGATGGTTCACATGTCGATTATTTATCACACACTTTGCATCATAATGTAAAACCAACACACAGTCCCCATCATTCAGGTAAATAAGAAACTCCT
This sequence comes from Decapterus maruadsi, assembly GCA_030347415.2. Lineage (NCBI taxonomy): Eukaryota > Metazoa > Chordata > Actinopteri > Carangiformes > Carangidae > Decapterus > Decapterus maruadsi. The sequence continues at coordinate 30,030,344 of CM064899.1, forward strand.
CTCAGCTCAGTGTGGACGTTGTCTTTGTTTAAAGAGCTGATATTTGATGGTTTGCATTTGGGTCACAAGTTGTGAACTTTGCACACACACACACACACACACACACACACACCACTTCACCCCCTGCTGATAATGACGGAGCCCCATCCGTCAGCTCAGGTATTAGACACAGAACACATTGTCAGATTAATTGTGTGATTGCGCTGTAAATATTAAATGTGCCGGACTTACACGTTAATCCCTCTGTCCTCCTCTGGTATAGCTTCTCTTTGAATGGGTTTTCATTTAATTTAGAAATGAGTGATTTGTATTTCCATGTTTTAGGCTGCTGCCCCTAAGAAGACAATATTGGAATTACAGTAAGCTTCTTATAAGCTGATACAATTATTGAGGTGAGGAGTCGGTGTGTTGTCGCGTGAAAAGTGGGACCTTATGCTCTTTCAATTTAGAAAAAACAACACAACTTTTACCGGGATAGAGACATTTGATCCTCGAGCATATGCTGCGTCTTTGTGGGATGAATTTACGCCCGAGAGCAGCTGGCAATACGTTTATCACCTTGGTGCTGCTGTTTGGAGATTGTATGGACCAAAAAAAAAGCAGAAGATCAGCCACGATTCATTCAGTAAAAGTGTTCAAACAGACCTACGGCCTTTTATTTTAATTGAAAGAGAAAGAAAGAAATGTCCCATATTGTTGTATAAGATAATATTAGATGATTATACGTTTACCTTGATGTGAGTAGTAAATCTATTAAATGAGGTGAGATCAGGTGAAGAAGTTTTAAGTGAGGCAGATTGTTATTGATGTATGTGTCATTGATGCAAACAGCTTTACATTTAAATCCAGTGTCTCCAGCATCAGGCTCCAGATAAAGGTCACAAGATCAATCTGAACGGTCATGAGATGATCGACGAGGCAAAAAAAGGGCAAAGTCCTGCGAAATAAAACTGTCTTCAGGTGTAAGGACTTACACACTGGTGTAAACTATAACCATTATAGTTTCTATTAGCACATATAATCAAATATTAAAGGGACAGTATGTAGCTTATTTGGCTTTTTATTAGTAAAAAATCTAATATTGCTTTCATATATTTACAGAAGTCTAATCAGAACCGCACACAAATAAAGCTTTCTCGTAGCTCAGAATAAGTTGTTTACAAATACATAGATGGCGGTGCACCCACCGGCGGCGGCCATGTTGCATCGCCATCTTATGGCGCGTTTCCACTAGCACGGTACGGCTCGGCGCGCTATTTGCGTGTTTCCACTAGCCCTAGTACCTGGTACCAGGTCCCATTTTTCGTACCTCCTCGGCCCTGGTTCCAAGCGAGCCGAAGCGATACTATAACGTCACGTGACGTCATCCGACTGCCTTCCACTGATTGGGCAGAGAGTCAGCGTGAGCGCGACGTTGGACATGAGAATCAAACCCGGAAATTTCAAAAACATTGCGGCAACAGCGCCAGCTGATCTGTATCGAGACTGTTGTTATTCCTTCACCTGAGGAAACTGTTGCTGTGTGTAAATCCACACTGTGGTCTGTTAACGAGGTGCAGACCAGTGAGTTTGGAGCTGACGAGCGGATCAAAAAAAGAGAGACGAACAATGCGATCTCCGCAATCACCCCCGTGCCGACCCCGCCTCCGTTGAGGAGGAACTAGAGAACTCAGCTGTAATGGAAACACAACCAAACCGAGCCGAGCCGAGCCGAGCCGAGCCGTGCCGTGCCGTACCGTGCCAGTGGAAAAGCGCCATTATATGTGAAAGCGGACAAACCTGGTTCAAATGCTCTATTGAATGTCTGTGCTTGTGCCCCCACAGGATGATCGACGTAGTTGTTTTAGTTTTTTTCTGCCGTTACAAAACACTCATGGTGCTAAAAACGTGACTAAAATTGCTGGAGTTACCATGGCTACCCGGCGCTAGGGATAGCCACAACGCTAACCCATGGGGGCAATTCTTTCAACCACAACAAACACTCAGAAAACAATCAAATATCTCTGGTACATGACTGGAATCCTTAGAGACACCACTGAACTCATAGTGAACAGTAGAAACAGTAGAAACTTTGTGTTTTTGCATGTAGTCATCACCTCAGATAGCCCAACTCTGAAACGTCCTGGAAAGACATTACTATCTGATCACAGAGCGCCTGCTCTCCCCGCCACAGAAACAACACTTTTTCCTTGTTGTGATGATTTCTTTACAAAAATAAACGATGGAGCAGTTCAGTGGTAATGTTCATAATATCTCTGACTGTTTATTTTTGTGGAACTTTTTGGTGTGAAATATGTCTGAAGGTGAAAGTCTGCACGTATGTCAAAAAAATAAGAATGATAAAAATAAAAAAAAACAATAGTAATTGGTCAGAGATATTGTTAGCAGTGAGTGGTTAGTTTGCGAACGTGTTTGTCCTCAGTGGCCAATAGCCTACTACATACTGAGGCTTTAAAGCAGAAGTCAGCGATCCAGTCGTTTCGGCTAATGCTGCGTTCCAGGCTTTTGAAACCGTAAATTACAGCTTCAAGTCACGACTACGACTTTGTAGCGTTCCAGGGAACCCGTAACTTGTGTTTTTCCGACCTGTAGCCTGTGAAAGTCACTATAACGGCCACTCGTAACTTCCAACCCGCGAACTTGTACCAGATCGAACTGGTACAACTTCACAGGAAGGAAAAACACGAGTTACGGGTTGCCTTGAACGCACCATGAGTTAGCAGCCCCCACCCTCGTCATGCATCTATTGGTAAAGGTAAAGGTAAAGGTACTTTATTAGTCACATATACAGGTGTACAGGTGAAATTCTTTCTCTGCATTTAACCCATCCCTGAGGAGCAGTGGGCAGCCACGGTGCGGCGCCCGGGGACCAACTCCAGATTTAAGCCAGTGCTCTGGTCAGGGGCGCTGACTGGAGTATTACCTAACATGTTTTGGTGGTGGGGGAAACCGGAGTACCCGGAGGAAACCCACGCAGACACAGGGAGAACATGCAAACTCCACACAGAAAGGCCCTGGGCGGCCCAGGATTCGAACCCAGGACCTTCTTGCTGTGAGGCAACAGTGCTAACCACTGTGCCACCGTGCCGCCTGGACGTGGTCCTCGTCCCTACGTCACCACATTCACGCGCATCCCTTGGCTGCACACACAGCCCTTCATGCCGTTCTCTCTCCTCATTGGATAACACTTGTATCCCACAAGGAAAGTTTTCTCCTGGTTTACAGCAGAGCAGAGTGACGGAGAGCCTCGTGTTACGGCTGAAACACTCCATGTAAGTGATTGCTGACGGAAAATAGGACTATTTAGGACTTATATTAACAAAAACATTCCGCTGACTTCTGCTTTAAGTAGGCTACTAGTTTTCATATTCTGTGTCTTTTTTTAAATCTAAAATCTGAATAGCTCAAACAAAAGCTGTGAGCACAGTTTTCTCTTGTGTTGTTTAATTCATGCTTGCGGGTGGGGGGATGGAGGGGGCAACCAGATGTTGCTGCTGTGCCTGTGCTGCATGTGAAGGTCACAGCCACCGGTCTAGTGGCAGCAGGTTAGGTCCTGATCGGGGGCAGATGTTCACAGATGTGATCCATTCCATATGGCTGCCACTCGTCCACTCGTCCTTTTCACAGCACAGTGCTTGTAAACACGCTTTAGTTCGCTGTGTCCCTGTAAAACATGTCCTAAATCCAATCACCTCGAGCTCTCTGTCTTTCGCTATAAAGGGGATGATGATGATGATGATGATGTTGATGATGAATGGCAGCGTGTAGTGGTAGTAGTGACCTATAAGCCCCTACTGAGATTACAGGCCGGGCATGCAGCCAGCGAGCAGCCAGGGCAGCAGGAACCAGCCAGAGCTTAAAGAAGGATTGTTTGGATAGACAATGGTGTCTACCTGGTTTTAATCTCCCCCTGCCCCCCCACCCCACCCCCTCTCTGCTCAGTGAGAGGGAGGGAGAAAGGACAGGGGGGGATTGGCAGAGTTTAATAAATGAAAGTGCTCCTATAATCAGGATTTGCCAAAGTGCCCCTTTGTGTTAATCGGACATTTTTTACAGCATGGTTTTTGACATCTGCCACAGCAAGTGGTGTTAACCCCTCCACTGCCCCACAGCTGTGTGTGTGTGCATTTGTGTGTTCATGTGTGTGTGTGCATGCAGAAGAGGATGCATCATGTAAATACAAAGAGTGTGAATACGTCACTGCAAAAACTTCACACAGATATTTCCAAGAATATTTGTCTTATTGTCTAATTTCTAGGGGCGGTGTTTAGCTCAGTTGGTAGAGCACCCGCCCCATGTGTTGAGGCTATAGTCCTCGCTGCAGGCGGCCCCAGTTCAAGTCCCGCGTCGGACGGCCCTATACTGCATGTCGTTCCCCCCATCTCTGCCTCCCATTTCCTGTCATACTCTCCACTGTCCTATCAAATAAAGGCATGAAAAGCCAAAAAATATACTTTAAAAAAAAGTCTAATTTCTAGTCAAAACTAATCTTTTTCCACTTAAAATAAGACTCATCATCTAAAAATTAACTTGTTTTTAGATCATTTTCACTTGTTTCAAACTAATTTTCACTTGAAATAAGTAGAAAAATCTGCCAGTGAAAGCAAGTTTTTTGTGCTTAATAAGGAAGAAAAACTTGCTCCATTATCAGAAGTAAAAAGTGTCTAAAAACAAGTTACTTTTTAATGTGATGTTCCTTATTTTAAGTGTAACGAGATTTGTTTTGACTAGAAATCACATTTTGACTAGAAATAAGACAAATGTTCTTGGTAAGATATTTGAGTTTTTGCAGTGCAGAGGGAAATAAAGTCTGTTTTTATTTGTTTCATCATCACACACCTGACGACACAGTGCAGGATGCATCCGACCTGCAGCCCCCCCTCACATCACCCCTCCCCTCCTACTCCTGCAGGCCTCATTACTTACTTAGCAGAGGCTAATAGAACAAGGACGTGTAATTACTTCATTGCTAAAATAGAAAGCTGCATTTTAATAATTAAAGTCCAGCGTATCAGCGGTAAAGCATAATAAAATTGTTTTAAAATCGAGGATTACAACAGTAAATCCTGCCAGGCCAGATGTGAGAACAGGGGGGGAAAAGAGAGGGGGGGGGGCTGTATTCTGGGACCAGATTAAAGATAAAATCCCACAGCGGCCGAAGCGCTGTCTTTTCTCTGCAGCTTAGAGGCTTGTGTGGACTCAACATGCTGTAATCCACCGATTAGCTGATATAATCACCTGTAAATACATCTTGGTCATGATGTTACTCTGGGCCATCGGGCTCGGCCCTGCTCTCATGTCCCACATGTCTGTCTGTCTGTCTGTCTGTCTGTGTGTGTGTGTATCTGTGTGTGTGTGTGTGGGGGGGGGGCACACACTTTGCTTTGCTGTTGTTGAGCTGAACTTTCTGGGAACCAGGAGGCGACAGGCGGCTGAACAACGAAACACTGTGTTCTCAGAAACTGAACCGAGCAGACGAACAACGATTAACCTGAATTATTCCACATTAACTCCGCTTCAGTCTGTTAAATAGTTTGTACATTACTGACTTAAGCGTTTATTTGACACCTGCTAACAGTTAAAGGTCCAGTGTTTGTCAAGGTTTACACTGCAAAAACTCAAATATCTTACCAAGAATATTTGTCTTATTTCTATTCAAAATTTCATCATTTCTAGTTGAAACAAATCTCATTCTACTTTCACGTTAAAAAATAGCTTGTTTTTAGACACTTTTTACTTATTTCAAGGATATTTTCACTTGAAATAAGTAGAAAAATCTGATAGTGGAGCAAGTTTTTCTTCCTTATTACAAGCACAAAACAACTTGTTTTCACTGGCAGATTTTTCTACTTATTTCAAGTGAAAATTAGTTTGAAACAAGTGAAAATGATCTAAAAACAAGGTCATTTTTAGGTGATGAGTCTTAATTTAAGTGGAAAGAGATTCGTTTTGAAAAGTTTGATTAGAAAAATATTCTTGGAAAGATTTTGAGTTTTTGCAGTGTATTGGCAAAATCTGAATATACGACCCATGAATATATTTGTATAGAGGGATTATATGTCTACGTCACTGACATTCTACTGCGCATGTCATCTGCAGAAAGAGAGCAGCAAGAGCCGTGATCATTTCTTATTGTGCTGTTAGTTACACTAATCGTTTTGATGAAAATGACAAAACGCGCAAATTTTATAGAATACCGTCAACTTGCGCCCCTTTCAAGGCAACGGGAGAGAAAATAGTACATTGGCGATTCATTTTGAGCAACAACGGTACAAACTCGATCCTCCATCCTGGCACTCTTTATCAGAAGGTGATAAAAGGTTGTGGTGATAAAACAATAACTGAAGAGTAAAAGTAGAATAATAAAGAAGTAGTTAAAATCATATCTGAAGGGTAAAAGTAGAACATGTAAAAATGTTTTTTTTTAAAGTTTGAGGAAAATGTAGAAATCCTGCATATTTCAAGTGTAACAGTTGAAGCTTGAAATCTGAAATAGGTAAGAAAAGATAAGAATTTATAATAAGGATGTTGATTTGATCAAGACACGTGGTTGACTCGGTTTCGGGTTATGTCGTTTTGACTATAACCAATAAAGATTAATTTGAATAACTGTTTCAACAGGTTCAGTTTTTCAGAGGTGACCGGTGACGCAGCAGCAGAGGTCAGAGGTCAGGACCTTTTCCCTGCTCCTCTTCCTCCTCTTCATCTCCGTAACCGTTCTGTTGCCACAAAAAAAAAAAAACACAGACGAGAGCGGCGCGACCTCTTCCTGTCCGTTTTAATGCTGTGACATCACGTCCTCAAATCGCTCCATCACGACGGATTAATCCATTAAAAACAGGGGATTGTAAAGTATTTTAGCATTTTTATTTTTGTAAGACACTTTAAAGTCATTCCTGAAAGAGGAAACACATGATTTTGGTTCATAGCACATTCATGCCTGGCAAAAAAAAAAATTAGAGATTAAGACTACATCAACAACAAAAAATACAAACATGGAAGCAAACAATATAAACAATATCTTATATATAAAACATAGCAGGCATAATAAATATTAACACATAGACAAAAACCTAAAAGTAAACAAGAGTTATAACCGATTTTGTTTTTTTTGGGCCAAGTTTGGAATAAAGAGAGAAATCACTGATGTGTGAATGTGAATGTGTATGTTTCCTTTCTGTGTCGTGTTGTGTGTTTTTTTATGTTGTTTTTTAATCTCCTGGAGGAAAAAAAAACAAAAACCTTTAAACAAAAGCAGCTCTGCAGATTCACTCGTTACGTAACGTCCAACCAAAACCTGTCCAACCTCATCACACTGCAAAAACTCAAATATCTTACCAAGAATATTTCTCTTATTTCTAGTCAGAATGTCATTTCTAGTCAAAACTAATCTAATTCTACTTAAAATAAGACTCATCACATAAAAAGTATTTCATTTTTACACACCTTTTTACTTCTTTCAAGCAGATTTTCAAAATTACTTTCATTGATAGATTTTTCTACTTATTTCCAATGAAAATTTGTTTGAAATAAGTGAAAATGATCTAAAAACAAGTTATTTTTTAGGTGATGAGTCTTATTTTAAATGGAAAGAGATTAGTTTGGACTAGAAATGAAACATTTTGACAATTGTTTTTTTTGCAGTGCAACGTCTCATCAACGTCCCCAAGGAAGAAGCTCCAACACAGGTGTTTGTTTCTCCTATGACTGAATTGTTGTTGTTGTGCACTTAATGTTTGTGTTTTTAATACTTTGAGGCCTCAGTGAACACTCAAGCTATAATATATATGTGTATATATATTTATATATATCTATTTAGTGCAGGAAACTCATCACCCAGGTTCAGTCATCAACTCATCGTCTTGTTAGTTCAACGTAGCAGACGACGTTAGTTCAACCCAAATATATATATATATATTTTTTGAAAAAGGTTAACAAGAAATAAGGAAGTATGTTGCTATGGTAACTTATTATGGTAACATTTTTTTTTTTGTCTTTGGGTGCTTTGAATCTACCAGTTCTTCAGCTGTTTTAGTTTTTATTTTTCTGTCTTTGGTTGGTATTTTGTTCACAGGAGATGGGAATCAGTTTTGGTTCAGTCAGGAATCGAGGACCATGAATCATTCAAACACTTGTTCATTCATTCATTCATTCATTCATTCATTCATTCATTGATACATACGGTACACACACATCTGTACAGTCGAGCAGACAAAAACAGCAAACAATAAATTCTCAGTTATTGCGTGACTGTAAATGTAATTTCACTCCGTAGTGATTCTTCTACTTAACAAAGATAACTGTGCAATTTTTTTTTTCAAACCAGGAGTAGTACAAATATTAGGAGGACGTCCCAGGTGCTCTTTCTCTGTCTGTTTTTCTTTTTCTTTTGCCATGTCTTTAAAGTGTTTTCAAAGACTTGGTGTCGCTGCAGGATTCAGCTCCTCCTCTTCTTCTTCTGTGGTGCAGGGAGGAGGAAGAGTCCAGAATCTCCTCATGTCCCTGTTCCTGTTCTTTTATTCTCTGCACGTCCACCAAAGTCACCAGTCCACCTTAAGGTCCCATTCCCCCTTTAATGCTACTTCCGTTGCAAAGTGCAAGCAGTTAATAATAAATGTCTCTGTGCCTCTCCGATCCGTTTGAGGGAAGAAAAAAAAAATCAGAAACCAATGCAACAGCAAAGGAGAAAAAAAGAAAGAAAAGATTATTGTTATTGTTCAAATGTGAAACTAGTTTGAGTCGCTGAGGAAAGGAGAGAGAAGAGAGAGAGTGCATCTGTGTCTCAAGAAGTTCAGTCCATCCACACTAAACTGGTTTTGTTCCTGGTGGCGTCTGCAGGCGACGGCCAGATGGCCAGATGTTTGGAAGAGTGGTTATACCTCCCTGGAAGAAACACACAGACCAGATCCAGATGTTAATACATACTGAAATACAGAGACAAATATGGAAATATCAGTCAAATATCATGTGTAATAATATCTCATCTGTCTTATTTACTGTTCATGAAGAGGGTTAATATTGTTGAAATTGAGTGTAATTTGGTATGTGGTAGGACATGTATGTACATGTACATAAGATTACAGAGAGACATTAACTGTGAACATCTCATTAATGCATTTGTATTCATTTGCAATGAAACAAAAGGAAAAGTTTAGAGTTTTCATTATTTATAGGTTATTGATTGAGCCACTGAAGATCAAAGTAACAAACTTGGTTTTTGAATATGTTCTGCTGAGGCCTTTTGGGATTTCCTCCCCTTTCATCCCAATCTGGGGCGAAACCAAAATAAATAAATTTAAAAAAAGTATTAAATGATACAATACGATACAAATGACTTGAAGGGAAATTCGTTTGTCTGTCAGCTCATCTTCCATTTGCAGAAGAATGAAAAATATGTACTGTATGTATTTTTCATTTTTTATTTTTTCCTAGGAGCTTGCATGAATGTGTGGATGTGCAGCTACACACTGTTCATAAAGACATACTGTATATATGATGCTCATGTTGTTCTATGTGTCAGTTGAAGTGAAACCAGGCGGAGATGTTTGACTGTGACTTACGATGCGGTGAGCGTGGAGTTGAGGACGAGCGTGGTGCGGATCTTGTACAGCTGAGCCAGAGTCAGTTTTTTGTGCTGCTGAGCCGGAGATTTCCTTTTCTTCTGGGGCGAAACCTCCGCCGAATCTCCGCCCGCCGCCACCACCGCTGCCGCCGCCGCTGTCGATGACGACGACTCGTTCCTGGAGGACGAAGACGAAGGAGCCGCGTCTCCGTCTGAGCTGCTGCTGCTGCTGCTGCTCTGGGACTCCAGACCTTCACGCCGTCTCATCGCCACCGCCGCCGCCTCGGCCTCCGTCCTCCTCAGGCCGGCGCCCAGCTTGGCGGCGGGCATGGACGCCGTCAGGTCGAGGTCAGCGGAGAGAAGCTCCACGCCGCTCTGGCCCAGTTCTGTCAGACTCCTGCTGTGAGCCAGCGCAGTCGCCGTGGAGACGCAGGAGGAGGAGGAGGACGACGAGTCCAGACGCCGGTCCTGGTCCTGCTCCTCCCGGCTCCGCGAGTGTTTGCTGTTAGAGACGGAGGCGTTGGCGTGGAGACGCTGCAGCAGGTTGTCCTCGGAGCGGGACAGGGCGAGACCGGAGAGTCTCTGCAGGCAGTGGAGCCGCGACTGGACGACGTGCGGCCGCCGGCGCGGTCTAGAGGACGACTGGACCACGGACAGCTGGGAGCCCAGAGAGGCAGCGTCCTCCTCTTCCTCCTCTTCTTCCTCCAGCTCTCCTTCCTCCTGCTCCTTCTCCTCCTCCGTCTCCTCTCCTTCGCTCTGACCCGGCCGCGGCTGCAGTTCTCTGAGGAGCGACTCAGGCGAGAGCGTCCCGTAGGCGCTGTCCATGGAGAGGGAGCGACACTGAGGATCCAGCTCCTCCTCCGCCTCAGGCCGCGCCTCCTGCTCCTGCTCCTGCTCCTGCAGCGAGTAGATGCTGGACTGGACTCTGCTGGACTGAGGCTGTTGGACCTCCGACCTCTCCGACGCCACGTCAGCATCAGCGTCTGAGTCCGTCTTGGTCTCGGCGGCTCCTCCTCCTCCTCTGAGGTTCATGTTGGCAGCAGGAGGCTCCTGGTGTTCTCCTGGTTCATCGATGTCCATCACCGACAGCGTCTCAGTGGAGCCGTCTGATTGGCTGAGAGGGAGGAGATGGAGCGGGTCATGGGACGTTCGAGCAACAAGAGCAACAACAGACACTTAGAGCTCTGTGTGTAAGGAGCTAAATCTGCTCAGCTGTTCTTTATCTCACGTGTCATTTTAAATTAATAGTTTTCATAATTTTTTTTGTTAAATAAAGTGATCAATATCATATCAGACCATTTAACGCCTGTGTCCGTCCATACGAATCAAAGATTCGGGACTGGAAATGGAAATTAGCCCTAGGGCTAAATCTGGTACGGCCAAAATCCAAAGTGTAAGAATTATGATATAAAAAATCTGTAAAAACTTCTGACTCTAATGTGTCAACAAAATAAAACAAGAATTTTAAAAGTAGCTTTATCCATTGTTCAGATTTCGGTTCTGGAAATGTCTGCAAATTAGTGCATATGTAATTAGATATTGTCTCATTTACATATTTAAACATAAAATTTGACTAAACTTGGGAAAATTTGGGAAGTTTCGTGGTGATATCGGTTTGTTTAAATTTTTACCCTATTCGCCTGTAGTGTCTCAGCTTAAAGCACTAACACAGCAATAAAATAACACAGCTAACATTACAGAAGGTGAATGTTTGTGAGTTAATTAATTAATTATTTTTTATTATGGTCGTACCTCCAGTTTATTCCATTAAGATATTCTATTCTATTCTGTTTCTATTCTTTATGCTAATAGATGACCTAATGGCCTGCCCTGCAGCGATCAGTCGGCGTCCTACCTGGAGTTCTGCTGTTCTTTGTGTCTTAAACACGGGGAGCTGGTGGTGGAGTTGCTGCTCTCGTCTTCCTCCTCCTCCTCTTCCTCACCCGTGCACCTCTTGTCCTGCTGTCGGAGAACCTCCTCAGTGCGAAGCTTCTGGAGCTGGTTCTGAAATATAAAACATTTTAAAAATCAGTCAGTGAATAAATTATGTTATAAATATGTATGTAAATATTAGTTAAACTATGAAAACAAAGTCTTATCTCCTGGTTGCATATGTAACAGATCTAATGTGACATCCAGTGTGTCTCTGACCTGGACGTTGCAGATTGCATCGATCCAGCTTCGCCCCTGGGTGGCGCTATTGGCTTGGAAAGTGTAGGCGGCCACTGCACTCTTGAACTCGTTGAGGTAGATGAGGATGAACGAGCCTGAGGAGACGACACCAAAACACTAATTATTCACCAATATATTGATAAAAACGACACAATTCAACTTCAGCAGCAAAAACAGTGAGACCCTAATTTCCAGACTTCTCGGTTAAAAAAAACAAATAATTTGTGACATTTGAGTAATTAGATGTGTATCATGTAAATAACTTGTGCAATTAATAATTTGTTTTTATTATTCTGAATTTGTATGCCATTATGTCACCAAATCATTTCCAGGAAATTGTAGCTAAGTACTGTACCCAGATCAGTATTGAGATAAATATATTTCCATACAATACACTGCAAAAACTCAAAATCTTTCCAAGAATATTTGTCTTATTTCTAGTCAAAACTAATCTCTTTCCACTTAAAATAAGACTCATCACCTTAAAATGTACTTGTTTTTTGACAATTTTCACTTGTTCCAAACCAATTTCCACTTGAAATAAGTAGAATACATAGAAAAACTTGCTCCACTATCAGATATTTCTACTTTATTCAAGTGAAAATATGCTTTAAAGTAGTAAAAAAGTATCTAAAAACAAGCTACTTTGAATATGATGAGTCTTATTTTAAGTATATTGAGATCTGTTTTGACTAGAAATAAGACAAATATTCTTGCTAAGATATTTAGCAAGTTTTTGCAGTGTAGTTTCCATTTTCCATACTTTCCAGACCTGGAAAGGTATCAAATCTAATTCCATACTTTCCATACTCATGTAGGAACCCTGTGTAATGTTTAAATGATCAATAATAATAAGAGTATTATTGATCGTGGGGGGTCTCACCGGGGTCTTTCAGCTCCTTACAGACGACACTGTGCATGAGCAGAGGCTGTCGGATGATTTTGACCTTCTCCACTCGTTTGACCGGTTTGGTGACGAGCAGCAGGTCGGTGAACAGGAAGCAGTAGACGTCCATCTGTGGGGAGGGCAGGAGGGGATAAATAAGGTTTAGATTAATAGCGACAGTGATACGTGATGTTTCGAGGGTCCGACTCTGAGCTGCGATGATGATGTCACTCACCCGACTGTCCTTCCCCTCCTTCATCCTCAGCGCTCCCTCCAGATGCAGCTGTCGTGTTTCCTCCGGCGAGATCCCTCTCATGGGAGCCATGAGGTCGAAGCGGTTGTACTCTTTGAGGATCTGAGAGCGGAAGAGACAAAACAAAAAAACAAACAAACAAAAAGCATGAAGCTGGATGAAGTTTGATGTGTGAAGCTCGTGACTTCTTTCTCCCTTTAGGTTTTTATTTTACTTCATTTAGTCTCTTTTCGTCGGTAGATTTCTCCTAAATTCATCAAAAGTTAGTCTGACCCATGTCATGTCAGGTATCATAGTAAAGCTCTCTCTCTCCTGAGCAATGATGTAGGCTCCAAAAATCATAATTTCCTCCGTATCCACAACCAATCGTAAAAGTACGATTTACATTAATAATCTATGTAATTTTACAGTCCAAGTCTTTAAAGGTCGTTTTCTCAGACTCGGACTCTGAACTAGAAATCTCCACTTCAGCAGCACTTCCACACACCAAACCTTCCACTTTGATCCCTTTCTATATTCTGAAGGTTTTTACAGAGGGGATTGTTGATATATCATATGCAACATTTTATTCCCCAAAACAGGGTGAAATTGGATTTTTTTTTAGGGCTGGTGACAGTATTTTCTCATTTACAGAGTGATAAAAAGAGATATCCACAATCCTCCTCTGTAAAAACTTCTGACTCTAATATGTCTGTCAACAAAATAAAACAAGAAAAGTAGCTTTATCCATTGTTTTGATCAAATCTGTATAAATTATCGATTTATTATTTCAGTTCTGACCTTCTCCACCTCCTCGCTGCTGCCCTCCACTGCCTCGTACGAGTCTATCCGGGCGGAGATGGTGGCGAGCTTCTGTCGCTCCTGGCGCTGCCTCATCTGGGAGTCCACGCTGTTGATGAAGCCCTCGACTGTGGCCACCTGCCGGAGGGAAAACACAGAAACACATCCGGGTTAAGACGGTTTAATACAGACCTCCATCCCTCTGCATCCCCTCCTCTCCTCTGTTCCTGAAAATACTCTAACTTTCCACCTTGGAGCTGAAAACCTCCAGAAGGAAAGAAGCAGTATTTAGTATTTGTATTTAAAATCTCAGTCTATAAATTACAATACATTTTTTTAGTTTTACTCTTCAGATATTGTTTTATCTTTTCAAGATTTATTCAACAATTCTTTTCACTTAATTCAGCGGTGTTTCAACAATATATTCAGCTATTCAGCTTCCAGCTTTCAGCATTCACCCGTATTTCCTTCATTCTCTAGTTGCATCTAAAATCTCAGTCTGCACCACAGTTACAGTTATCTTCCTGCTCTGAGACCTGCAGGTGTCGTCTGTTCGTCCGCAGCGTCTCACCATGTTGTTGACGACGTCCCGGGCCGACGGCTCGTCCGTCTTCTTGAGGACACTCTTCAGCAGCAGAGGATACTTGGTGAGTCTCTGGTGAGGCTTCGCCAACATGTCGGCCAGCTTCAGACGGTTGCACTGCTTATTGGTCTCCGCCCACTGAGACGCACACACACAGACGGGAAATCAACAAACATTTTCAATTAATAAACGAGTCAGATGAGAAAGATTTAAAAAATTAAAAATTTTTAAAAAGAAGAAGAAAAGCCACCAACCGTGACGTAGGTCCTGAAGAGCTCGTTGTCCCTGAGAAGTGTGCGCATGTGCTCCATGCAGCCCTCCTCCTCCATGCAGTACCGGATGTAGGGCTGAAACCTGAAGCCGAACTGGACACACACACAAAAACACACGCGCACACATGTCAACATGAAGGAAAACACAAAAGTGCTTCAAACTGGTCTACTCTTTACAACTGGACTTCAAACCATAATGTACTCAATAACTTTCTGGATTTTAATGACTTATGCAAGAAGCCTGAAAAGCTGGCAACTAGATATCTGAATATTCACTTTATTAATATTATTATTATTAACCTCTATTATTTTACAAAACTTGGAACCCATTTTTAGACTATATTGGTATGGAGAGTGCACAGACTCTACAGAAGGGACTCTATGGACTTATCTGGTCTGACATCTCTAGAGGAAGCCAAGTTTGAAATCGACCAAACACCATAGTAACGCTGTAATACCTGAGTATCTGTTTATGTATACATTTGACTCATGAACAAATTTGAGCTTTTAATGTTTGTTTGTTTTTTTTCTTCTTCCTTTTCTTTTTCTTCCTTTTTACATGTCTGTATTTATTTTTATGTTGATTTTTTTTTTTTAATAATTATGATTACATTATTTTATTTATTTATTCCTTTTTTTTTTTTTTTTTTTCATAGTGTGGGTGCTTGTTGTTGTCATTATGCTTGGTTGTTTGTCTGTCCACCACGTTCTGTGTGGTATATGGCACTTTTATGCTTTCATGCAAAGCTTTCCTGTATAAACTGAAAAAGTAATAAAGATATGTATAAAAAAAAAAAATAAAAATAAAAAAATTATTATTATTGTTGTTATGTGCAGTGTGGTGCGTTCACTGACCGTCCTGAAGCCGTGGTGCAGGTCGGTGGGGTCGAGCAGCGCCCGGGCCTGGCGAGCCTTCTCCAGCACCGGCTGCATGACCTCGTTCCACAGCGACGTGTGCAGACGGACGATCTCCTGGATGTTGCTGAAGACTTTGGGCGGCTCCACCTCGGTCAGCAGCCCGCTCTCCTGCAGGTTCAGCAGCCCGCTCAGGAACAGCTGGGACAGAGGAAAAGAAGAAACGTTTATCAGATGAGTCAACATGGAGTTGAAGGCTAAAACACTTTGGGTGAATCCAATCTTAAAGGACAATTCCGTGCAAATTCAAGGAACTGGAATTCACCCTTTGACTCTGTCTCAGTGAGTTGGAGATAAAACTGTCTGTTCTCACACAGCAGCTTAACTGTGTGTGTGTGTGTGTGTGTGACAGTACAGGAGCCAGTTCATGTTGTGTAACAATCAGCATGTGTGTGTGTGTGTGTTATCTTTATGTATTGGTCTCTGCACTTACATCAGTGATGACTCTCAGTTTCTTTATGTACGTGGCCTCCGTGTGCAGCAGCTCCCATATCGCCTCCTGCTGGTGGAACTGTCGCCTCGTCAACACCTGCAAACACACACAGGTTATATTAATACATATTGCAAAAAATAACACATTATTAATTATAACAGTGTTACAACAACCTTGTCTTTTATGTCATTTACATTGAAAATAAGGATTTAAAACTGTTGGCGTGAATCCAACACCGAACAGACGTCACTTAACTTAAACATGTGACACTAGATCATTATTGAGTTCGGTGAAGTTATATATTATATATGCACTGAAAAAGAATTTTAAAAAAGAAAAAAACTAAAAGGAAAGATGAAATTAAAAAGGTTTAGAGTCCTGATTTCACTAGTTTGGAATTAAATATCGTCAAAATTAACATTTTAACGAACCAAACCAAAGAAATCATCATTATAGGATGTTTCCAAGGCCTTAGCTGAAAACAAATATAAAATCCTACAACATTCGAAGATGCTTCATGTTGTGTTGCAGAAAAAGGTTCAATTTTTTTTGTATGGTCTCAAATTCAACTGTTGTAAAATCCTGTTTACGACTCTGTCAGATTATCTTGTATTATTCTATAAGTGTTATTTAAGTGAACGAGGGCGCAGCAGGTCGTGTGTCATTTGCTGCTGCGTCAGCCTCCACGGATCATAAAAACCTGAAGAACTCTGATGCAGCTGCTGCAGGGAAACCAGCGGCTCAGCGATGTCGTAACTGACGGTCACAGACGAACGTACAGTATGTGAGGCTGTAAACAGCTGATTACTCGTGTACACATTAACAGGCTGGAAGCTGCTGCTGCTGCTGCTGCTGCTGAGCAACGTGCACAGGGCACAGGGTGGAGTCGTGCACAGTTTCACCACAGCTGCGTAACAACTGAGGGATTTGTGGGAATCGTTCTGTGAAAACTGGCAACGACGAGATAAAAGAGAAAGAAGTGAGAGCACGAGGAAGAGGACGAGGAAGAGGAAGAAGTTCATATGAATGAAACCGTTTTATTATGACATCATCAGACAGTTTGATTCCTGCTTCTCTTCAGAAATTTTAGGTTTTTTTTCCAACTGTTGCCTCAGCTGTTTGATTTGATTTTGTATTGTATTACTTTCACATGTTTATGTTTTGTTTTATTATGATTTTCTTGCAGTAAATGTAAAACAAAAGCACGTTTTCCATTTTAAATGTTTATGTTTAAGAGAAACCAGCAGCACATATATCCTGATGAGGATATATATGGATATATGAAACCTATATGCAGTTTATCTGTTATGGATATGGTGCATATATGCAGCATATACAGTATGCATATACTGTATATGAAAACAGCCAATTCTATGTATGTCACATATATTCAGACCCATATTAAAACCTATAGGTTCTTTCCATGTGGGCTGAACTGCTATCTGCTGTGTAGTTCTGTGTTCTGTTCCCTTCTCTATAGAGAATAAACCTGGGTGCATGCTACCCCTCTAGTCTTGTTCTTTGACTCTCCACCCGCAAAACCAACATTTCTGCGACAGTTGTATCTTGTTTGGACCCAGATATTAGGATTTGAGTTATTTATGTCAATAAAAGAATGAACAAACTAGTGTGTAGTGTAGTGTAGTGTAGTTGTACCTCGGGGTTGTCCAGCAGACACTGCCAGCTGTCCTCCAGGCTCAGGTCCGTCTCCTCCCCGCCCCCCTCCCACGAGTCCTGGTGGAAGCTGAGCAGCCGCGGCACTTTGGGCAAACCGAACAGCGTGTAGGAGTGGAGTTTACTCTGCAGCTGCTCCAGACGGTCCACTTCCTGTCACAGGACCAGACAAAAAGTAACCAGAGTGAGGGGGTTATTAGACGAGAGAACGTGTACGAGTGTGTGTCTGTGTTTGTGTGTATTGTGACATTCACACTGTAAACAAAGCTGCAGTCTGCACATTAGCATATAAACTGTTGGATCCAAGAGGAGCTGCTGCTCGGCTCTTTGTTCAGCTCTGATGTAGTTATGAAAATGAGCTCGGTGCATTGAAACCATTTTAACAATAGAGGACGAAGGGAGCGGGGGCAGGGGGGGGTTGGAGCCAGGGGTGGGGGGAGGGGCTGCAGAAGATGAACCACTGATGTATGACTTTAAACTAAAGGGATAGTGCTATAACCCCTATAGTCACAGCAGTAGGTTCATCACCTTTAATTATCGGTGCATGTTGTTTTGAGATCGGCGGGGCAGAGACGTGAGTTGCTTAGTGAGCACAATGGAGGTGAATGGTACAAGTCCCCTGTCCCTCATCAAACTCATCAAATACACAACCCAACAACTCCACAACGCTCTGGTGGACAAGTTGTGACCTGCACATTCACCACGCTAGGAAATAATCATGTTTATAAACACAGTTAAGAATGTTTTACTCATTATTAACAAGCACTAAATATATTTATAAACTACATACTAACGAGTCAAGTATTCATCCATTATAAATGAAGAATTGAATATTTATTAATGCTTAATGTGTGTAGTTATTATAAAGTGTTACCAAATAATCATGTATAATCATGTAACATTACGGGACAGAATTGTTTTAAAGGCAAATTCAGGCGGAACTACTTTCCAGACACGGCTGCTGGGCGGAGGGATTTCAAAAGAGAAGAGAGTATTTGCTTTTTTCTGTCGTAATGTTATGTAGTTATTCATGATTATCTCATAGCGTGGTGAATGTGCAGGTCACAACTTGTCCACCAGAGTGTTGTGGAGTTGTTAGATTGTGTATTTGATGAGTTTGATGAGGGACAGGGGACCTGTACCGTTCACCTCCATTATGTTCACTGAGCAGCTCACGTCTCTGCTCCGCTGATCTCAAAACAACATGCACCGATAATTAAAAGTAATGAACCTACTGCTATGACTATACACTGCAAAAACTCAAAATCTTTCCAAGAATATTTGTCTCATT
Organism: Decapterus maruadsi; assembly: GCA_030347415.2. Classification (NCBI taxonomy): domain Eukaryota; kingdom Metazoa; phylum Chordata; class Actinopteri; order Carangiformes; family Carangidae; genus Decapterus; species Decapterus maruadsi. The sequence goes on from CM064899.1 coordinate 30,049,165, forward strand.
TCTAGTCAAAAATACGTTTTTTTAATAAGAAAGAAAAACTTGCTCCACTATGAGATTTTTCTACTTATTTCAAGTGAAAATATCCTTGAAATAAGTAAAAACAAGCTACTTTTTATGTGATGAGTCTTATTTTAAGTAAAATGAGATTTGTTTTGACTAGAAATGACATTTTGACTAGAAATAAGACAAATAATCTTGGTAAGATTTTGAGTTTTTGCAGTGTAGGGATTATAGCGAGAAGAGAATCTGACTAAAATGTTGAACTATCCCTTTAATAAAAAAAAACTGATCCATGTTGGACAGAAGTGTGATTTAAGAGGAACATAATCAGATCTGTTCAGCTCTGTGTGACAGGAGGTGGGTGGAGGTTTGACCCCCACAGTGTGTCTGGAGGTGGAGGGATACAGGGTAAGGGAGGGGCGGGTAATGGGAGGGGGGGGGGTCCCTGAGGAGGATCCGTGGCCCTGAGAGGGTTTAAGGCAGCGGAGACGGTGAATAGAGACGAGCCGGACGCTGACAGCTGACTGACAGACTCTGTCTCTGTGTGACATGAGGATGCGACCTGAGGGACGCCGCGCACAATGGTGTGTGTGTGTATGTAGGTGTGTGTGTGTGGGGGTGGGCGTGTGTGTGTCATTACAATGAAAGTTGATTATTGTTGTTAAAAACAGAGGTAACAGCAGATCTGACACTGCGGGGGTTTGTTGGGGGTTAATTGGTGACCTCTGGCTGGAGTTGAGCCATGCTAACAGTTTCCCTTTGTTTTCAGTCTTTGTGCTAAGCTACGTTAGCCTGCGGCCTGACATGAGGCTGGTATTGAGCTCCTCCACATACCAAACTCACTATACAAAGGTGATGGGGGTTTTTACTTCTTCCTACTCCTTTTTGAGCATGCTTCATTTAATTTTATTTATTTATTCTTGTTTTTGTTCTGATTATGGATATTTGGTTTGTTTTGATTTCACTGTTCACGCATGAGCAGCAACAATCAATCAATCAATCAATCAATCAATCAATCAATCAATCAATCAATCAATCAATCAATCAATCAATCAGCCTTAGCTCCAACATCAGGAAACTTTAAATCCCTGTTAAAAACCTCCTCCTTTTAACCCTCCAGGTTGTTTTATCATGACAGTTCTTATTGTTTCTTATAGATTTCATGTCTGTTTTATCTAATGTATTTATTTGCAACTTGTATTTATAAAGCACCTTGGTTAAAGGTGCTATATAAATAAAGCCTGACTTGTCTAACTTTCTGCAACAACATGAAGATTTACTCCTCTAAACTTCAAACGGCTGTGAGTGTTTATCCGCTGACAGGATCCTGCCGGACGGAGCTGAGTGAGTGTGTGAGCTCATTTTTCTTCCACCTCCTCGTTTCCAGAGTTTCTGCTGCTGCTGCCGCTGCCGCCGGGAGGGGAAGTGTGTGTGAGCCCACGACAAGTCAGGAGACTCTGAAGGGAAATGACCTCACCAGGACTCGGGGGATCTGACCTCACAGCCCCCCCCCACCCCCTTCCCCTCCTCCCCCTCCCACCGCTGCTGCTGCTGCTGCTACTGTGCTGTTTGTTGTTTTAAGCTGAGACACGCCTGGGCAACAATCCTGAACCTCCACAGCTGCTGCTTCTGAATCTCACTTTTACTGCCCAAAGGAAAGTGCAGCATGCAACACACACACACACACACACACACACACACACACACACACACACACACACACACACATACATATGTCTTTAAAGGGATAGTTCAACATTTTGGCAAATTGGCCCATTGCCATAACCCCTATAGTCATAGCAGTAGGTTTGTTATCTTTAATTGTCAGTGCAAGATATTTTTAGAACGGCGGAGCAGAGCTGTGAGCTGCTCAGTTGTTTTAGAGGTAAATTCATGCAATACCACTGATGCATATTGCCTTCAGAGACAGTTTTCTGCATTCGCCTCTAAAACAACTCTGTCTGGTAACGTTGTATTATCTCGTGTGCAGGTCACAACTTGTCCACCAGAGTGTTTTGGAGTTGTTGGATTGTGTATTTGATGAGTTTGATGAGGGAAACCAAGAAATCCCATGAGCCTTCGTAGTGTAGCTCTGAGCCCCCCCCCCCCAATCTGATTGGTGTGTACCTTTCCGAACGGCCCCGCTCCGGCATTGGAGCTGAAGAAGCCGCTGAAGCGACTGGCGGCTCGGTTCTTCCAGCTGTCGGGCCCGGCGCCGACGCTGGGCAGCGAGCCACCCATCTGTCCCACGGCGTCCTGGGTGGGAATGTTCGTCTCCCCCAGGAACTCGGTCATGTTCTTCCTCCGTCGTGCCTGACCCTGAGAGAGGACACAGAGAGACACAGAGAGTTCACACAGCGTCCGAGGCCACTAAACCAAAAACCAGAAAACGAAAGAGAGACGTGAGTGAGTGACATACGAGACAGTGTCAGCTCAGGACTTACTTAAAATAAGCAGAAAAATCTGATAGTGGAGCAAGTTTTTCTTTCTTATTACAAGCTAAAAAAAAAACTTGCTTTCACTGGCAGATTTTTCTACTTATTTATTTTTTGTTTGAAACAAATGAAAATTATCTAAAAATAAGTAGATTTTCAGATGATAGGTCTTATTTTAAGTGGAAATACACCAGTTTTGACTAGAAATGTGACACTTTGACAAGAAATAAGACAAATATTCTTGGAAAGATTTGGAGGTTTTGCAGTGCAGCAGTTTCCAGTCAGACGGACAGACAACACTGCAAAAACTCAAGTATCTTACTAAGAATATTTTTCTTATTTCTAGTCAAAATGTCATGTCTAGTCTTAAAAAAATCTAATTATACCTAAAATAAGACTCATCACATAAAAGTAGCACAAGCTACTTAGTTATTACAAGCACAAAAAACTTTTTTCTACTTGTTTCAAACAAATATTCAGTGAAAATGATCTAAAAACAAGTGAAATTTTAGGTGATGAGTCTTATTTCAAGTGGAAAGAGATTAGTTTTGACTAGAAATGAGACATTTTGACAAGAAATAAGACAAATATTCTTGCAGCAGTTTCCAGTCAGACGGATGACAGTGAATGACAACAGAGACAACGAAGGAGAAGTAGAGACAGAGAGAGGGATAAACAGGAAATCAGAGGGAAATTCTGTGACGTCATCAGGTCGATTCCGAGCCGATCCGAAAAAATGGACAGACGGACGGACACAAACAGGAGAGGGAAGGACGGACGCTTCCTCACGGCCGACGGACGCTCGTTACATCACAAGGAGCAGCAGGTTTGTTCCATAAGGACATCATGCCCCTCCCTCCCTCCTCCTCCATTGTTTCCCTGTCAGCAGCCACACTCTGCATCTCTGGACACTTTTACGAGCAGCGGCAAAGCAAACAAACAGGAGGGGTGGGGGGGCAGAGGGGGGGGGGTATCTGAGGAAGCAGTTGTTTTTGCCGTTATGAGTGTCAGTGCTGAGGAATCTGCTGCTGCTGCTGTGACCGACGACCCTCTTCAAACACGACGACAAGAAACTCACATTCCTGGACACTGACACTGTTGCTGAAACTGAGCGTCCATTCCAACAAAATTCTTTCGCCGTTGACCCCCCGCATGCACACACACACAGACACACACACAGATACACACACATGCAAACACAATGCAATCAAAACACCAACGCACAAAGACCGCGTCACGTCACATTTCAGCTTCCTCTTCCACAAACAAAGATCCTCATGCAACTTTTTCCACATCGTCACTGGAGCTGCACAAACACACTCATTAAAAACCACATCTTCAATCTTAATAATTAATAATAATAATAATAATTAATAAAAACTAGGGATGTCACGACTTGTTTTCACAATTAATCATGGTATTAAACGGCCACAATTAATTAATCGTGAAGATTATTTAATACCGTGACTCTCCAAAAAAGATGATGTCAGAACCGTATTGGCAGTGAAGGTAAATGCACAGACACTGGTCCATTTATCTACTTCAACACTGAACTGGTGGGAATTTAAATGTTACGCTGCATTCAAAACAACTCGGAGGTCGGAAATCCCAACTCGGAAATGTCCAACATCATTGCGTTCACGCTGCAGGAACTCAAAACATGGATATACCCAAACAAAGGAAGTTTGGGATATTGTGGCTCATCTACACACAATACACACACAGCTTCATATGAACATATTTCATAAAGGATACTACAATAATACACAAAAAATATAGAACAAATAACTTAACATCTTTAAATTCTAACCGTTTAAGATTAAAGCCGCCATGCTTTGATGTTGTCGTGACGTCAAGTCGGAAAAGTCGGAGCTCTGAAATGATACCCAAGTTTCCGACCTGTAATTTCAGTTCAGCACCGTTCAATTCACTTTTTTTTACAACTCGGAGCTCGTTTTTTTACGCAGCAGCATTAGCGTGTCATTTATAATTCAATAAAAAGATATGGTATAGATGGCAATTAATGGCTTTAATATTTCAAACAGGAGAATTAATAACTGCTCTTATATTAATAGACACTTAAAATATTTTGTGTAAATGTTATTGATGCATAATAATCGTGGTAATCGTATCACCGAGACTCGGCCTCACGGCTGCAGCATCGGCCTCACATAGCTTCATCTGTTTGGACCAAATATATGAAATAAAACTGTAAAACAGAGCAGGACAAAACGCCTGAGTCTAAAATCCGACCACATCAAACCCACACGAGGCAAACAGAGGTAAACAACCTGAATGAGAACGGCCTGATAGCGGCTCAACGCGGTGTGTAATCATCTGTGACATGTGTATGGAACTGAAAACTTAGAAGAGAGAACGCAGATGTAAATATTATGAACTGCTCCTTTTCTGCGCTACACAAAAGCACTTTAGTGGAGTAAAAGGGCCTAAAACACTAAACACACACAGTTGCATAACGAGATAGTAAATCAGTGGTGGGGGGGTCGTCGCTGCAGGTTTAGGAAGCAGCTTTTACTCCTTTTATAAAGAGGAGGAGAGTGACTCAACTGCAAATAGAAGCTTTTCTATCCAGAAACGTGGAAACGAGACAAATTTAGAGTGAAAAGGAAACGAGTCTGGAGCCATTTAGGGGGGTTTTTTTGCGTGTTTTTTTTTTCTAAAGTGGGGATATGTGGTCCAAAAAGTTCAAGCACACAGGTGTCAGGAAGCGTAGAGGAGGCGGCCTGGACCCTGAGCTGCTGCCAACTCACTAATGGCCCCGGGAGAAAAAAAAGAAAAAGAAAAAGGAACAGAGCCGAGTCCTGTGTACTTTAGTTTAGTTTAAGTGTGAGCGTGTGCGTGTGATGTGACAGCACCGAGCTGTGGAGATGTAAAACAGGTGTGATACACTACAAAAACTCTAAATCTTACCAAGAAGATTTGTCTTATTTCTAGACAAAATGTCATTTCTCGTCAAAACTAATCTCATTCTACTTAAAATAAGACTCATCACATTAAAAGCAGCTTGTTTTAGACACTTTTTACTTCTTTCAAGCAGATTTTCACTTGAAATAAGTAGAAAAATCTGATAGTGGAGCAAGTTTTTCTTTCTTATTACAAAAAAGAACTGCTTTCACTGGCAGATTTTTCTACTTATTTCAATTGAAACAAGTGAGAATGATCTAAAAACAAGTACATTTTTGCATTTTTGGGCGATAAGTCTTATTTGGAGTGGAAAGAAATTAGTTTTGACTAGAAATGAGACATTTTGATAAGAAGTTTTTGCAGTGTAAAGAGCTCATACAGTACATACAACACTGTAGGAAAAGGAAGAAGGAGAAGAGGAAAGTTGCTTAAAGAAGAACCCAGTGTACAGTATGTGTTTGTGCGAGTGTGTGTGTGCGCGGCGAGGCCAGGAAGTTGTAATTATAAGCAGAGCAGAGCGACAGTTTCCCAGTAACAGTAACAGAGCTCACCATTGAAGCCAGCGGCATGTCAAAAGTAACAAAAACCATCCTAATCCTTCACAATTGGATTCATGGATGGCAGCCCATTGGTCCTGCAGGCAGGCAGCTGCTGCAACGGCTCAACGGCTGCGGCGGCGTCTCGCCTCCTCTTCGTCCTCCTGTCCTCTCCACCGGGACACACGCACATCCACACACACCGCCGTCCGACTCCCGACTCCTCCACGTTATTCCAGGAAGCTTGTGTTAAACCCTTTCACTCTTCAGTCCTGGGACGTTCCAGCTGTTGACACGGTCCAGATCTTATGTCTTTGTCCTCCCAGCTTCTTCTTCTATTCTCTATTATTATCTCTATTCATTATCTGTATCCCGTCCTGTCCGTCCACGCTCTTCTCTTCTCTTCTCCTCTCCTCTCCTCTCCCGGTGCCGACCACTCTGCTTGCATTTCATACAGACACTGGCCTGAAGTCATAGCAACCAGGAGGATCCTGCCTCATTGTGTTGGGCAGGAAGGCGAAGGCAGGGCCGGCCGGGACACACACAAAAAAAAAGAAAAAAAAAGGAGGCTGATCTGAATATTTGGAGGTGGAGTCAGGGTGACAGCTTGTCGGGAGCTCCATGGTTCAAACACTCATCCCCACATCTTCTTTTTTTGCATCTTGTTGCTTTTATAAAATCGTCTTTTTCCCTTTTTTTTCCACCCTCCCAAATTCTGCAATTACTTGAATAAAAGGCGAGATAATAGGAACCACGGCGACGCAGCGCTTCATTCTTTACTCTTATTTGGAAGCGGCCGCTGCTCCATTCTTCTTCAGGTTATCTCCCATCGCTGCAGACCTTTGAACAATGACCACGCTCCTTTTGGCCAAAAAAACAAGGAAAGAAATGCAGCCGATAATGGCCCGACGGGAAACTCCCTTTGTTTACTTGCTTGTTGCAGCACAGTTAAATCTAATAGGCGGCTGCAGATAAGAACCAGCAGCACACAAACAAACACACACAAACTCCTGGAGGAAACTTCCTTGAAAATAAACCAGGAACTATTTTTCTGATGATAACACAGCAAACATTTCAACTTGTGTTCACTCTTTAAAGGTACAGTATGTAGGAATTCCCCCCGTCTAGCGGTGTGGTTGCATATCTGGACGTATTCTTGATGTTGCATTCAGGTGAAATGGGGCAGACGTCAGACAGACAACAGACGCTGCAGTAACAGGATAAACAAGCCTCTATGTAAACAAGTGGTCCACCAGCACCAGGCTAAACAATATGTTGTCATGGTGATGTGGTGTTGTGTGGAGTAAAATGACATCCGGTTGGTTTGCCGACGGCCGTCTGTCTGACTGCACCTGAATGCAACATCAGTGCCTCCGTCCTTCCTCACACTACACAGTGGTGACAGTTTTAACAGCCGACAGCTCCGCTCAGTTTCCGTGGTTAATATGGGTTTATGAAAGATATGTTTGAGTTTTGATCATAAAAAGACAAATAAGTTACAGACTGGGGCTTTAATGTGGATGTTATATAAAAGAAGCTGCAGATAATAATAACACCACTTCTCCTCCTCCTCCTCCTCCTCCGTCTGCCTAACTAATTATGTTTACAAGGTTTCCCCGTGTGCCTCCTGTGTAAACCTGTCAGTCAGAGCCGAGGGCAGCAGGAGATTCCTTTTGTTCGGACCCAGCTCCATCTGTGACCTACAGGTCTGAGCAGTGAGTGGTGGGGGGGGGGCACCAGGGGGAAGCAGAGGGGGGCATTAGTCAGGTTAATGATATCAAGCCCTGTGCTGCTGCTGCTGCTGCTGCTGCTGCTGCTCATGGCTCTTATCTTATCTCCTGGTTTGTTGCACTAACCTTGGCCTGGAACGGAGAGAAAATCTTTTGCACGGTGGGACAGGATTGTATTGAAATAAGTGGTGCAGCAGCATCACCACCACCACTTATGACACCCCCCCCCCCCCTCCTGCCTTCATGTTAGTCCACTGATAACAGCTCCCCTTGATCAGCTCGCTTTGATTAACGATGGGAAAACAGCACGACACTGACCTTCCTGAGCACCAGGACACATACAGATATATAGCCTATGTCATGTGTGCATAAGCAGGAAGTAGAAACTAAAAGACCCCCCATGTCTAAACTCCAAACATACACATCAAGTTTCAAGGCCACTTCAGCTCCAATAATCACCAAACACTGCAAAAACTATAAATCTTTCTAAGAATATTTGTCTTATTTCTTGTCAAAATGTCTAATTTCTAGTCAAAACTAATCTCTTTCCATATAAAATAACTTGTTTTTAGATAAATTTCACTTGTTTCAAACTAATTTTCACTTGAAATAAGTAGAATAATGTGCCAGTGAAAGCAGGTTTTTTTTTAAAGCTTGTAATAAGACAGAAAAACTTGCTCCACAATCAGATTTTTCTACTTATTTCAAGTGAAAATCTGCTTGAAAGAAGTAAAAAGTGTCTAAAAACAAGCTACTTTTTAAATGTGATTTGAAATGTATTTTGAGAACAATTTGATTTGTCTTGCCTAGAAATAAGACAAATATTCTTGGTAAGATTTAGAGTTTTTGCAGCGAACAGAAGCTCGGAGCCTCAGGTGAGACATGAGAGTTGTCACAACAATGCTCCATTTAAAGGGACGATAACAACCCCCCACACACACACACACACACAACCCCCCAGACATCCTCACACTTCACCCCTCACACACATGAAGCTGATGTTTCCAGAGCAGCAGATGAGATCAAGTCAAAAACAAAACCCAAGATAGCGGCTCAAACTGTTCTGTAAATGACGTTAAATCCAGTCGAATGTGTTGATTATTCTCATTATACATTATTTTATCCATTCATTACTTTCATGTTTTACTCATAAAATGTTAAATACTAAAAAAGAAAAAGAGAAAAGCCTCCACAGACAGAACAAACGCGGTCTAAAGCCATAAAACCTTCATTACATTTACACTCACAGGTTTTTAATGAGCCTGTTCCTGTATTTAGTTTCTCCATTAAACAGAGTGGAGACAAAACTGACAACACTATAATTCAACAGCTTCCAAAATGATCATAAAGTTGAGTTAAGACTCTCTTCCTTTACCTCACACTGCAAAAACTCAAAGTCTTTCCAAGAATATGTGTCTTATTTCTTGTCAAAATGTTTCATTTCTAGTCAAAACTAATCTCTTTCCACTTAAAATAAGACTCATCACATTAAAAGTAGCTTGTTTTTAGACAGTTTTTACTTCTTTCAAGCAGATTTTCACTATTTTTTAGACAGTTTCAAGCAAAATTTCAATTGAAATAAGTAGAAAAATCGGCCAAGGTTTTTGTGTTTGTAATAAGAAAGAAAAACTTGCTCCACTATCAGATTTTAAATGTGATGAGTCTTATTTAAAGTATTGTTAGATTTGTTTTGACTAGAAATGACATTTTAGACAAATATTCTTGGTAAGATTTGGAGTTTTTGCAGTGTTGTTGGTGATGCGTTCAGGGTCGCCTCGGTAAAACACAGTACTCTCCGTCTCACCTGACAGTCGTCGGTCGGTGCTGGTTTGATGACAGGAGGAGGCGACTCAGGAATGTCTGAGTCCACATGCAGCAGGTCCCAGCTGCGCCAGGACGTCAACCGCCCGAAACGAACCATCGTAACGTCCACGCAAGCAAAAAGTAAAAACACCTCAAAAGATGTAGCCTAGAATAAGAGTTCCGCGGAACCAAAAGTAAAATGAAAACGTCAGGAAGGAAAAGAAGAATCCATTTCCAGGGAGTCGGACGTCAGAGCTGCAGACACTGTAACTGCAGGACAAAGCTCACACACACACACAACTAACTATCATAAAGGTGTGTGTGTTCAGCCTCCACTTATCTCCACCTTAAGGCATTATGGGAAGTACTTTGTCTCTCCACACACACACAAACCACCTGAGAGTGTGTGTGTGTGTGTGTGTGTGTGCTCTCAGCTCTCACTTTGCAGCTCCTCCCATTTTTACCATGTGGGGGAGAAAAATAATTGTTAGAACCTGATATAATTAATTAGTGTCATTAGAGACTCTGCTAGAAAATACATGAGTCATTCACATTCTTCACACACATACACACAAACACACAATACACACACTGGACAAACTGGATCGAGCGGGAAATTATTCCAATATTAAATCAAAACAGAAACGTGCTAGTTCATCAACATGATATTCTAAAAACTAATTCTTTATAAAATAAAAGCCTTTTTAACCCCTTAGGCAGCTATTTTACATTGTTGGGCTTTTATTCTGAAATTCTCTTGACTTAAACACCATGGGTCACTTTTATTTGACTTTTCTTGGTGGTTTTGTTTCTCTCTTGATTTAAATGTGTTGATTATTCCCTTTTGTTAACAAAGCTGCTATATGAATAAAGTTTTTGTTATTATGAGGAAAATAGCAATTTGTGTTTAAAAAAAACTAATGAATGATTTAAAAAGATGGTTTTAATTGACTGATCTGGTCACTAACTGACTCTAAATTGTGCAACATATCTATTTAACCCCATGTAGGGCATTTTTAAAATACAAATTGCTATTTTTCCTCATAATAATAACAGAAACTTTATTCATATAGCGCCTTTGTTCAAAAAAAGGTGCTTAAACAGATAAATAATCACAGATTTAAATCAAGAGAGAAACAAAATAACCAAGAAAAGTAAAATCAAAGTCTTCCATGGTGTTTAAAGCCCAAAGAATTTCAGAATAAAAGCTCAACAATGTAAAATAGCTGCCTATTGAATAAGGTTTCCTGGCCGTTCTTGTATATTAGCACGCATGTCGGGGGTAAAACTTCACACGTCACAGTCTCGTATTTATTTATGCTTTGAGATCTTATCAAGTCAATCACTGATACTTCTCACTCTATTAACAAACTATAGCGACTGTTGTCCCGGGGACACTTCATGTTTTCAGTTCAGCTCTTCAGATCAAACGAGGCGCCCGCCGTGTGACCGCCGCTGATTCAGCCATTGTCATTCAAAGTGTCTCTGTGTTCGCTCCACAACTGAGCCCATTGTGAGCCACTACAGAGGTCAGATAGTGACAGAGAGGAAGAGGGAGGGAGGTGGGGGGGGGGGGGCTCCGGGTTGGGGAACTCCACACGCCGCCACCGCCGCCCTCCACTTGTGTAATGCAGGAGGTGAAAACGCTCGACCCACTTTGCACAGACAGAGGAACTCCAACTAACATCCTCCACCCTCCTGCACACAAAAGCTGCTGCTGAGTGACTGTGTTGTGAATATAATAACCTCAGTAGACAGATGTGAGTCCCTCTGTGTGTGTGTGTGTTACTGTATTTCAGGTTGAGTCAGAAGACGACACAGTGGCTGCTCCCTCCACTGTCTCTCAGTGTCTCAGCTGTATGTGCTGTATGTGGGTTCCCCGACCGTTTCCAGCCCTGGAGGGTTTTCTGTCGTCCTGCATCAAGTCCCTGTCTGTTATGAAACAACATTATCTTCCTATCTATGTATCTATTTATCTCTGTCTTGTCTTTCCACATAACAAAAACTCCTCCGTTGTGTTTGCAGACAGGAAAACCAAAAGGGTGAAACTCATGTTTGTCTTCTTTCTTATGGATTCCTCAGCATTTCTACTGTTTTAGATTCTGTCTATAAACGGTGAGAGGACGCATCATGATTGTGATGTTTTAGGATGAACTGTTCATCCCAATATCTAAAAAACAAATACATATCATTTACAGAGATGTAAATCTTGGGGAAAAGCAACAAGTTGTCACTTGATCACTGATCAGTCAGGTGATCAGTTATAAATAAACACTAATTCATCATCAGATATTTGCAGCGTTAGTCTGAACTGGAGCCGGTCTGAGTTTCAGTTGCAGAAACCTGACTAATGACATGTCATGATCTGTGTGATTAATACGTGGTTGTTGTTGTTTTTAAAGGGATAGTTCACCCAAAATTCAAATTTCACTCATTATCTACTCACCCTCATGTCGACTAAGAGCTGTGAGAATTTTCAGAGTCCTCCGTTCCTTCTCTGAGTTACGGGGGGGTCCACGCAGCAGTATTTGTCCATATAATGGTTGTGAATGGTGCTCACTTTTCTTAGTCCAAAAAGACACCATAAAACATCCAAATACCTCCATACAGCTCGTCTGTAATGTCCCTCTTGTATTGACAAATCACAGGAAGAGCAGTGAACTGAGACACTGGGAGCTTCCGCTACAAACAAGCTTAAAATATAGACTTATTTAATCTTTTTCGGAATCATTTCTCATGTCGGGGCTTCAATACAAAATGGAGGTATTTGGATGTTTTCTGAAAATTCTCCCAGCCCTTAGTCGACATGAGGGTGAGTAGATGAGTGAAATTTGAATTTTGGGTGAACTATCCCTTTTCATTTTATGTTTATTTAGAGCAGCAGATCATCAGATCGAACAATAAACTCAGACTGTCACATGATTTTCAACATCAGTTTATATTGTGCTGCTTTCAAGGCCTCGGCTGTTATTGTGTGTGGTATTTTCCTGGCAGTGTGAATTTCTATCACTTTCATTTGTGAAGAATTACTTGCAACGAATCTGTATTCTGTACAATAAAACAGTAAAACCCTGTTGTGTTCTTCCTTTACCATGACAACATGACACCTGAGCTTCACTACATCTGTCTCAATAGTATTTTTTGTTTTCATAATTCATAATTCAGCTGAATGTTTTTGTTAATAGAAGTCCTAAATAGTCCTATTTAACGGGTCGGAAGTTACGAGTGGCCGTTATAGTGACTTTCACAGGCAACAGGTCGGAAAAACACGAGTTACGGGTTACCTGGAATGCTACAAAGTCGTAGTTGTGACTTGAAGCCGTAATTTACGGTTTCAAAAGCCTGCCTTGAACGCAGCATTAGCCAAACCGTCCGGATCGCTGGATTATGCTTAAATTCTTCTCTTCGATCCTGATTTTATACTTCATTGTCTTCAAAAAGAGAAGCTAAACTTCTATGATAATAAACATTATTCAGATTCAGATTCAAAGAAGAGTCGATCTGAGCGGAAAGTTTCAGTACAGGTCAGGTTCTCAGAGTCCAGGTGCATTATGGGAGTCCTGAGACTAACTGTTACATATGTGGAGGATCGATTACCAGACATTATCTCTGAGGAAAAGTGGAACGTGTAACATGACTCTGCAAAACTCACACACCTTTCCTCTTCTCCACAGGTTTTATGATGTTTAACTTGAGTCAGAGGAGTTCGACAGCGACCTGAGGTGTTGCCGTCTTCACTGCGCCATGGCAACGGCAACTGATGAACGTTGCGTGTGTTACATAAGGACGGAGAGCGAGGGATCAATGTTCTCAAAGTGAGAAACCAGGAGGAACTGTCGCCCGGCGCAGAGTCGGCAGATGAGTTTTCGTTATCTTTATGACGGCGGAGGCTGTAAAAGCTGCTCTTACTTTCAGTTGTCGGGAAAAAGGAAAGATGAGACAAGCAAAAAACAGCGAGCGTTTATTTGATACGAGCATTTTCCCCTAAAACATAATTCTGTGTCTCAAGTGTGAAGGGTTTTTTTTTTCTTTAGGTTCCTGAGGATGAATGACCTCCTGCTTCCTGAGCAGGTAGAATTAGTCACAGCTCTGATGACAGCATGGAGCAGGAGGGGAGTCCCAGCTGCAGCCGCCACAACAACTGGTTTCAGTTTATGTGAAACCAGTCGGATTCCTGTTCAGTGAAGCTTTAGAGCTGAAAGTTAAATCCCCAGTCTGTAACTTATTATGATCAAAAATCAAACCTGTCTTTCATAAATCCGTATTTCTCTGAAGTGGAATCACTCCTGCATACAAATGAAATCTTTCTCCTACCTTAGAATGAGTTGTTACAAGTCGTTACAAATACATAAGTGGGCGACGCACCGAACCGAGGCGGCCATGTTGCATCGTGACCGTAGGTAACCACGGAAACTGAGCGGAGCTGTGGGCTCGGCCTGTTAAAACTGTCACCACTGTGTAGTGTGAGGAAGGACGGAGGCACTGATGTTGCATTCAGGTGCAGTCAGACAGACGGCCGTCGGCAAACCAACCGGATGTCATTTTACTCCACCAGAGAAAGATGGTAAAACAATACCACATCGCCATGACAACATATTGTTTAGCCTGGTGCTGGTGGACCACTTGTTTACATAGAGGCTTGTTTATCCTGTTACTGCAGCGTCTGTTGTCTGTCTGACGTCTGCCCCATTTCACCTGAATGCAACATCAAGAATACGTCCAGATATGCAACCACACCACTAGATCGGGCAGACCTTTCCTGGCCTCCCCCTTTCCTGTCTATCTCTACTAATCTATCAAATAAAGGCATAAAACGCCAAAAAAATATACTTTAAAAAAAAAAAAAAAAAAAAAGATACTGTATGCAACCGCACCACTAGATGGGGGGAATTCCTAAATATTATACCTTTAAATTACATTTCTTTATAGGTCAGTGCGCATCAAAGGTGATTGGATTCACTGCTGATACAGTAATAAAATAAATCTTGAAAAAAAAGGGATGGTGCTTTATGGGAACTATCAGCCAGACTGGAATGTGTCTCTAACCAATCGGAGCGCTTCCCGGCTAAAGCTCCTACTGTTGTAAAATAATCAATCCAGATCATCAAAGCTCTCGCCAGCCAGGGGCCATAAATCCTAACATGCACGCAATAATTTAAAAAAAAACCCCTGAAAATATCACAATCAAACAAGAGAGCAACTTTTTTTAATACATGAAAGGGGTCGAGTCTGATGCTGCGATTCCAGAACCATGAGTCCGGTCACCAGGCAAATATCACAACCTCTCTCTTTCTTTCTTTTTTTTTTGGAAGCAAGACCCTTGTTTCCATAAAAAGCAGCCATGCATGCATCATTTACCCCTGAGTGCCAAAGCTGCTGCCATAGAAACTGAAAGAGCGCGCTCGGTGCCCACATGCCCGAGCAGAGCTTTTGTGCTGCCAACAGCTTTTAAAGAAATATGGACTGGCACAAAAAAAAAAAAAGAAGTAAAAGGCGTCTGCTGCTGTCGGGTCTGTTAAAGATTAAAGTATCAATAGACGTCAATGAGCCCGAGTCCAGTCCTCCTCAGTCAGTCTCACACACAAAGAGAGAAAGGAGGAGGTTTGTTTACAGAGGCACCTGAACTTTACTCCAATATGACTCCTCTACTTCAACTCTACTGCATGTCAGAGGGAAATACTGCAGCGGTTTAGCTTTAAACTCCTCCAACACTGTCACTATGATAAACAGCAAAGGATTAAAATCTGTGTAATTCGTCTTAATACCTCACATTCTGCTCCAACAACAATACAACTCTACAGATGAAGCCTGGGCGTAGATTAGGACGAGGACGCTGCCTGGGTGCAGAAGAGGTCTCAGACAGCGCCCTCTAGAGCCACAGGAAGGTTCATGCAACTTCTATTAAACGCTCTGTGAGACTCAGACATGACATTTATGAAGTCTGACATAGAAAATAATAATGCTTTATTCTAGATTTAACTACCTCACAATTGAGAGGAAAATGATGCTAATCAAGTTATTTAACTTGAGTTAGTGCTGCTGCACTTTGACTCACAACGTCATGCATTTACAGTATAGTTGCAAATAACAGAGCAAACAGAGCAGTATTCTTCAGTTATTTTTGACACACTGCCCATGCTTGAATTTTTTATTTTATAAATTATTATTATTTTCCCACTAGTCATATAGACACTTAACAGTGAAACACAATAAACTATGGTGTTATTCAGTGTTTATTTTTGCACAATTTAAATTTAATGCACGGCAACATGAATGTTTAGTTTTGGCCTGCGATGCTCCACCCTTATTAGTCGGGTGCATTTATGACTTTATCGTAAAAAAATTCTAACAAAAGGTTTCTCAGTTGTTTTTTATAGTATTAGATCCTTAATAACATACTAAAAGTTTACCAAAGTTTGACCACTAGAAAGGTGTCATTTTCAGGATGGCGTCCTAATGTAAATGTAATGGGTTGAAAGCCTGGAGAGACACCCCAGGTGGATAGGGCAAACAGTTTATCACTTACATTAAGACAAATAGTATTATTTTGTCAAATGTTATGTTTTTGTAAATGAGGCAATAACTAATTAAATATGTGCTAAATTGCATACTTTTCCAGATCCAAAAATTTAATGGATAAAGCCACTTTCAAAAGTCTTGTTTTATTTTAACATTAGAACACATTAGAGTGAGAAGGTCTTACTGAGGGGATTTTTTCTTTTTATCACTTTGTGAATGAGAAAATACTGTCACCAGCCCTAAATAAATCACATTTCGCCATGTTTTCAGGACTCAAATATTGTATAAATGAGGCTGTGAATGATATATCAACAATCCCCTCTGCAAAAACCTTCAGAATATGGAAAATGATCAAACTGGAAGGTTTGGTGTTATTGCTGAAGTGGATCTGGAAAAGTTCTTATGCAATTTGCATATTTAATTAGCTATTGTCTCATTTAAATACAGTATATAAACATAAAATTTGACAAAACTTGCAAAAAATATTTGTCTTAATGTTTAAAGTTTTGGTGATACCTGTTAGTTAAAACTTTTACCCTATTCACCTGGGGTGTCTCTCCAGGCTTTCAACCCATTACATTTACACCATCCTGAAAATAACATTCAAACTTTGGTAAATTTATTAAGGACACCTAATACTATAAAAAACAACTGAGAAACTTTTGTTAGAAGAATTAAATGCACCCGACTATATTCATTTCTGGCCCTCCACTGAGAAGAATTTGGGCACTAGCCTACTGCTTTATAATATTGATGACATTTCCCACTAGGAGCAGGAGATTTTACACTGTATAACTAAATACATCCTCCACTAAAGAGTAGTGTCTTCTTTTCTCATGCCAGACAGCTGCTCTGGCTGCATGTTGTAACAGTGCAGACGCTGCCCAGCCTGTGCTCTGCCTGATCACACCAGCTTCCCTTAAAGTGAGCGTTACTGCCCCCTGAGGACTGAACAAGAGCCGCTTTTATCAGTGACACTATCTTTCCACATTCCCGCTCAAATGATGCAACGCGCAAAATAAAATGCAACAATGCCACACGTCAACAGGAGGTCAGATCCTCCATGACCGTGACTGTTTTCCTCAGCAACCTCCACTGTTTGTGTGTCTGTTGGATGACTAATCTTGGTGATTTACTGCCACAGATGGCAGTAAAACGATTTCACCGAGCCTCTGCCTGTTTCTTTGCCCACAGCGACTATGACAATGAGAACAGTGTAGTTTACAGTGTGTGTGCCAGTGTTACATAATCACCTGATTACGGTCTAGACTTGCCTCAAGGCTGCTGAACAGCCTTTGAAACTTGCAAAAGGTCCAAAAATTAAATTAAAGGTGCACATGTGACATAATAAAAAAAAAAATGACAGTAGCCTACTTGCAGTTTATCACATGGAGACACAAATATCAGCACTAATGTTTCAGGTTAACAGGTTTTCTCTGTTTTCCTGAAGGCCGGCATACGTGAGCTGCCCCATCACAACATCATGGTGATTCAGGTTTGAGCAACTGTGAAACATCTGGCAGCGACACACACCAGTGACTGTTGATGTAAATATTATTGTGCAGAACAAAAATCACTGCTTATAATGGAGGAGATGTTGCTAAGCAGCCACTGTGTTCGTCACCGCAGCTGAATTGATTTTTATCTTGTATTTAATATAATATCATAGGCAGTGGTGTCTAATCTTCTGTAGTGGGTATACTGAAAATTCAGCTTTTTTGTGCTTTTAGTACACTGTTCATACCTGGAGCTATGGTTTATGTTGTAATGGGTGAAACAAATGCATTTAAGTGGGTACAGGCTAGGCCTACTGCAATTAGCAGTTTAGTAACATTTTATTATATGAGTTTATGTAGAATACGTCAATTAAAAATCTTCATGTTTTATCTTTGTGCAAAAATAAACAACCTGTTGGGATGCTGCAGGAGTTGAGGCTAAAGTTAACAACATTAGCTTAGATAGCTTGTTTGTCAAACATGCTAAAGCTCTGTAGTTTAATGTCAAAAGTTAAAGCAGATACCAGTGGAATGTTTTTGTTAATATAAGTCCTAAATAGTCCTATTTTCCGTCAGCAATCACTTACAGTGTTTCAGCCGTAACACGAGTCTCTCCATCACTCTGCTCTGCTGCAACCCGAGGAGAAAATTTTTCTTGTGGGATACAAGTGTTATCCAATGAGGAGAGAGAACGGCATGAAGGGCTGTGTGTGCAGCCAAGGGATGCGCGTGAATGTGGTGACGACGCACGAGGACCAATAGATGCCTGACGAGGGCGGGGGCTGCTAACTCATGGTGCGTTCAAGGAAACTCGTACTTTGTGTTTTTCCTTCCTGTGAAGTCATACCAGTTTGATCTGGTACGAGTTCACGGGTCGGAAGTTACGAGAGGCCGTTATAGTGAACTTTCACAGACAACAGGACGGTAAAAACCCGGGTTACAGGTTACCTGGAACGCTATTAAGTCGTAGTTGTGACTTGAAGCTGTAACTTACGATTTCAAAAGCCTGCCTTGAACGCAGCATTAGCCGAAACGGCCGTGCCGCTGATATCTGCTTTAAAACATAATATTGAAAATAGTGACAATATAAGTAAAAGATGCAACATGACGTGTAAGAATGAATGAAAAGTAGCCTATATTAACCTATGTTAACATTTATTATACTTCTGTTAAACAAAGCTTTGATGTCCTTCCTGCTCTGTCAGTCCTGCATATTTCATATTCAATAACACCACTTAGACAAAATAATTAATCCATTAAAAAGGGGAAAAATCAATCCACAGATTGGCTGCTAATACGTGTTCTCCTCAGTTCCTGACAGAGATGTAGCTACTGTTTTTATTTGCCCCAGCCTGCGTGAACTTCACGACTGTCTGCCTCTGCTCTGTGTTTGGCTCTCAGCAGCTCACACCAGAAACAAAACAGCCACTTCCTGTAGCTGCAGGAAGCTGCTGGCGTGGCACACAGTGTTCCCGAGCGGACTGATCATCATCTTACGAAATTGAAGGGCTCGACTCGGCAGCGACGAGCCCGGCCCGGCCCGGCCCGGCCCCGCCAGCGCGTGCACGTGTACACACACGCACACGTGTGCACGCAAAGAAGAGACACAAACGCAGCTGGTGGCCGGCGGCTGCAGGGGAAATCCAGGAATACATTCTCCTGGCTTGTGCCGGACAGATAAAGGTAATAATAATGGCTGCATGATGAGGTCATGATGGGATTAACAATGAGATACTAACACTAAAGCACAAAGCATTATGGGATGGCAGGAAGAGGAGATGATGAAGTTATGGAAAAAGATTGAAGGGTGTGGCAAAACAGAGCCAGTCACAGGGTGTGTCTGTGTGTGTGTCTGGATTATTATAGGGGTGGTGTGTTTTGGTTTTGATGAGTCTGACAGTTTCGTACAAAGTGTCATACACTGCAAAAACCCAAAATGTTACCAAGAATATTTGTCTTATTTCTGGTCACAATTGTCATTTCTAGTCAAAACAAAAAATATAAATATGATGATATATGTTTTTTTCTACTTATTTCAAGTGAAAATTTGCTTGAAACAAGTGAAAATGATCTAAAAACAAGTACATTTTTAGGAGATGAGTCTTATTTTAAGAGAAAAGAGATTAGTTTTGACAAGAAATACGACAAATATTCTTGGAAAGATTTTGAGTTTTTGCAGAAATACGACCTATATGCTGCGTCGTCTCAACTCACCAGCAGATCCACGCTCTCTTTGCGTCCCAGCGAGCCGTGCTCCACCCTCTCGCTGCCTGGCGTGAGGATGTACTGGCTCTGACCTCCAGGCGACGGCTTCATGTTGGGAAGACTGAGCGACCGCAAGTCCTTCACGCCCTGCTCCACCTTCAGCTCATCACCTGGCCGCGCTGAAACGGAAAGAAAAACCTTCTTGAGATTGAGCTGGAAAGAAGAAGTAGAGGAAGGAGGAAAAGGAAGAGGAGGAGGAATCCTTTGAAAGTGAAAACTTGCACAGAAGCAATGTTTATTTATTTTTACAGAGGAGGAAGCCACTGTGGTTAAAATGTCCAGTTTCTTTTCAACTTTTCTCTCTTGTTTCCAGGTTTGGGTCATGTTCATCTCAGCACCACACCCACAGTTTTAGGCTCAGAGTTTATTTTCTTCAACTCAATCCTTCAGCAGGCTTTTAGGAGAGATAATACAGACTAAAATCATTCATACCTGCTTTGGCTGGGTTTTCTTTTTTTTGTCCACTTGGAGGCAGCAAAAACAAACCTTCAACTACGACATAGTGTCAACGTTTAAAGCTGATAGATACTCAACAGATACAGATTGATATTAATCATTTTAAGTTGTGAATCTGACAAAACACGGTGAAACGAATCATAAAAAATAACAAACAAGGTCATGCCATCAATTTCAGCTTTAACATCTGTTTAATCTTGTATCATTTTGATTCAAAGTGTTTAGTCGTCTCCAGTAAAACAGAGCAGGACTTGACTGAACAGCTCTGGATCAGACTGTATGCGGTGTGACTGTTTCAAAGGAGCAGCATTTAGTCACGGCATTGGATCTTTCTTTTTTTCTTTAAAGGGATAGTTCAACATTTTGGCAAATTGGCCCATTGCCATAATCCCTATAGTCATAGCAGTAGGTTCGTTACCTTTAATTCTCACTGCAAGCTATTTTTAGAACAGCGGAGCGGAGCCGTGAGCTGCTCAGAGCTACGCTACGGAGGCTCATGGGGTTTCCCATGAGTTGTTTTAGAGGGAAATACAGAAACTGCTGATGAAAAACTGTCCCTGAACGCAACGTGCATCAGCGGTTTTGCATGAATTTCCCTCTAAAACAACTCTGTGTGGTAACGTTGTGTTATTATCTCATAGTGTGGTGAATGTGCAGGTCACAACTTGTCCACCAGAGCGTTGTGGAGTTGTTGGATTGTGTATTTGATGAGTTTGATGAGGGAAACCAAGAAATCCCATGAGCCTCCGTAGCGTAGCTCTGAGCAGCTCACGGCTCTGCTCCGCCGTTCTAAAAACAGCTTGCACCAACAATTAAAGGTAACAAACCTACTGCTATGACTATAGGGATTATGGCAATGGGACAATTTGCCAAAATGTTGAACTATCCCTTTAAGACTGCTTTTTAAAATAAGGATGCAGAGAACACTGTCTAATGATGAGCTATAAGAGTTATCATGCTTGTTTTTAATGCTCCTAAACTGTGGAATGAAGAGTCATAAGATTGAACAAATGACTGACACACTTTCTCTTGTGGGTCTGATTGTGTTTAGGGAGGCAGTCTTCTTCTTCTTTTCCCTCCTGGGTGTGACAGGAAGCTGCAGCACCATCTGTCCTGCTGCTCAGTCATTGTGAACAGCAGCAGATAAGAATAGTGAGATGTCTGAAATACACCAGGACACCGTGTTAAATAAAGGCTTCTCGAAGGAGGACGTTCAGTGTTTTCTATCCTCCTATTACTGTCCCTTATTTCTAGGAAGTGAGAGATCATTGTAACAGAATTAGAAACAAGCACCACAGTGACCCATCTGCTCCCCACTGGTGTTGTTGTTGTTGTTATTTACAAAAGAAAAGAGGAGAAATCTGTTTGGAATAAAAATGAGACACTTAAATTGTTTGATGCATCAGTTCTGGGTTTACGGCAGTGAAGTGATCTCACATTTTGTTGTTTCCTCTTCAATTTTACATTTTTTACGCCTGATTTTCTTTTTAATTTTCAGAGGATAAAAGACAGACGTTTAATCAGCCTGCAGCAAAAAACATCCATCCCATCAGGGTCTACTACAGAAAATTCAGCTTAAACAGTAACTGATGCTGCCCGGCTGTTTTTAAAACATGCTGCATGTGTCAGGAGAGAAGAAATGGACTGTTTAATACCATAATAAACAAGTTGTGTACTTACTGTATTCTAACAGGAAGGAAATACTGTAGTTGATAGTTAATATTATCAGGTCAACAAAAAGATCAATGAGTGAACGAGCAATAAAATCCATGTGGGAGAAGCTTTAAATTACTCCAATAAATGTTAAAGGGATAGTTCACCCAAAATTCAAATTGCACTCATAATCTACTCACCCTCATGTCGACTAAGGGGGAACCGGGATGAGGAGCTTCCGCTACAAAACAAGTTTGAAATATGGACTTATTTAATTTTTTTCCGGAACAATTTCGCATTTCGGGGCTTCAATACAAGACGGACATTACATACATGTGTCTTTTTGTTACAAAGACAGTTGGTGTCCATTTGCAACCGTTATATGGACATGCACTGCTACGCCAAGACCCCCTGTAACTCAGAGAAGCCACGGAGGACTCTGAAACTTCTCCCAGACCTTAGTCCACATGAGGGTGAGTAGATAATGAGTGAAATTTGAATTTTGGGTGAACTATCCCTTTAAAAAACAAAAAATAACAGAGCAACAGGAAGGAGTAAAAGCTGTAAATACATAAGCATACATGAAAAAAGGGCACAAATAAAAAGAAAAATAAATATATTCTTACAATTAAAAAGGTCAATTTATCTATTTTGCATTGACTGGTTTATGCATTTTGAACTTTATTTGTATGCATTCATGTATTTAGTACATGTCAGTCACTTCATTTCACATGAAACGTCTGACCTAATGCACTGTAATATCCTTGTAATGAATCCTGTTGCCTTCTTTGCTTCAGTGTGTGTCAAATGAAACTGTGCCATGAATGTGACACCAGTTTTGTGTGCAGCAGCAGCAGCAGCAGCGCTGCTGTGTCTGCAGGAATAAACCTGGTGTTGTGGCTGTTTGATCGAGCCCACATACACAACTTTCCTCATTTCTGCCTGCATCAAAATATCAATAAACAAAGATGTTTTCCACCTAAAAAAAGGGAGGAGAGGACATCGGCGCAGGGTGTGGTGGTTGATTCAGAGTCTTTTTTCGTTTTGTTTTTTTTTTACCTTTGACTTTGAGGTAGTGTCCTCCGAAGCGGTACGCCTCAAAGTTGAGGGACAGAGGCGTGTTGGACTGATCCAGGAACAGGTCGACCCGGGAAAGCTCGATCCCGTTCCTCTCGAACACCGGACCGAGAACCTCTCTGGTTAAAAAAAAAAGGAAGAAAATAACAGAGCTGTTAGTTCTGGTTCGGTGTGCTGATATTTGTCTTATTTCTAGTCAAAATGTCATGTCACTCATCACATCAAAACGTAGCTTGATTTTAGACACTTTTTACTTCTTTCAAGCAGATTTTCACTTGAAATAAGTAGAAAAATCTGATAGTGATAGTGAAAATGATCTAAAAACAAGGTAGTTTTTAGGTGATGAGTCTTATTTCAAGTGGAACGAGGTGAGTTTTGACTAGAAATGAGACATTTTAACAAGAAAAAAGACAAATATTCTTGTAAAGATTTGAAGTTTTTGCAGTGTGATGAGAGTCTTGACGTGTTCTCTCCTCTCACCCCAACGTCTTCTTTTTCATGGCAGGTACGATCTCTGTGTTTATGTCCACGTTGAGATCGAACTTGAGGCTGAAGCACTCCTTACTGGGGTCCTGCAGGGGGAGGAAGGGGGAGGGGGGGGGTGAACGGACACAGTGTTAGTTTATACAGGTGTATATGTACAGTATGTGAGCTCTCAGCAGGATCCACGGGGGGGGGGGGCTCCTTCTCACTGCACAGAGCGGCCTGGGAGACACCATTGTGTTATATCATCATCATCATCATCATCATCGCAGTAAGAATAATGGCGGCTGCTTTCATAACCACACACAACCCTCTGCTTGTACCGTGACAAACAATGCTTCTACAAATAACTCAGAGTTACACAACAGGTGACAACAAATCTTGTAAAGTGAGTGAGTGTGTGTGTGTTTTTGTGTTGCACACTGCAGACAGGGTTCCCACTCTTTTCTTGAAATCATTATCCAGGATATTTTCAGCTGCTACAATCTGACAGACATTAGTTTTTACGTCGCACACTGATTCGTCCCATTCATGCTTTGGAGAAGAGCTCTTTTCAACAATGGTACCTTATTTTGTAAATGTAATCACTTTGTTTCTATGTTTATTCCTCTCTCTAATTCTCTCTCCCAGAAATCTGATTGACATTGTGCAGTCTATGACTTTAACTTCTGACATAATCTCTTAAATGCTTAGAAATGATGACAAATGTATCATAGAACAGCACAAACATGTTTTTTTGGGGAGGAAACAAAATCCTTAGAAGGGTCTGAAAAAGTCAAGTTTTTTTTCATTTTCCATGACTGGAAAATTGGTCAACCATTTTCCAGGTTTTCCAGATTTTCCAGGACGTCCTGTGCAGATCATGACGTGTGTGTACGACTACTTACATCAGTGTGTCGTCTCCGTGGCTTCTTCTTCACCAGCTTCAGTCCCCCTGTTTTACGTTCCCTGCAAAACAGTGACACACACACATTTCTTTTTATTTTGCACGGCTAAAAGTATTTGATCATTTACAGAGCTGAAAGAGGCGAAAACTATGGTGAACAATGAAATATGTCATAAAGAGGAAGAAAACAGAGCATACAAATAGGGGTGTAAGAAAAAATCGATACACTTAAATATCGCAATATTTTTTTTCACGATACGGTATCGATATTCGTATTCCGTATCGATTTTTTTTTTACTTTCTTTTTTCATAAAACACAAGGGGGGATAAGCACTACTTAGTCTTATTTTTTTCATTTCTTCATGCAAAATTCCTGCCAATGCTTGTATTTCTTCAGCAAGCCGATGTTAAGCATGTAACAGCATGTGTGTGCTATGTGCTACAATTTTCTTACAAATAAATTCTTTCAAAGAAACTCAATATATCGTTGTTCCTACAGTATCGCAATATATCGCAATATATCGTATCGCTGCCCCTGTATCGTGATACGTATCGTATCGCCAGATTCTTGCCAATACAGACCCCTACAAATGAACGATCAGAAATATAGAAATGATAATAATAAAAAGGAACATTATGAGGGAATGAGTTTTAAGGAGATCACACAAAGAAAGTGAGTGTGTGTCTTGTCAGTACAGCCAGGATTTCTGCCAGAGAAGTAGCAGACAATTCAACATTTCAGACATCCTTTGGAACCTTTTACAGATGAACATTTTCTGCTAAATGGGAATGTGTGTTCCATATTGTAAATTGGCCTCTGGTTGTAACACATTTAGGAGTGTGAAGATCTAGTTAGTTCTAAAATAGTGAGCGTTATCATACAGATGAGAAACTACACTGCAAAAACTCGACATCTTTCCAAGAATATTTGTCTTATTTCTTTTCAAAATGTCTCATTTCTAGTCAAAACTAAACTCTTTCCACTTAAAATCAGACTCATCACCTAAAAATGTACTTGTTTTCAGATCATTTTCACTTCTTTCAAACAAATTTTCACTTGAAATAAGTAGAAAAATCTGCCAATGGAGCAAGTTTTTCTTTCTTATTACAAGCTCAAAAAACAGAAGCGATTTAAAATGTGCAGAGGAACAATAATAACAGGTCATGTCGGAGCGGATAGCGGACAGTAAAGGAGTTGGGAACACATCATCAGCAGTGATATAATGGAGGGTTACTGACCCACGGTCGTTGCTCCCCTCGTCCTCTTCCTCCAGGTCGGAGGGGGGGCTGGTGCGTGGGGGACAGGAGCGCGTGGACACGTTCCGAGCCAGGATGGAGGCTAAAGGTTAAGAAAACACAGCAGTCATTCCTCCGGTTACATTACATCCAGGGCAACAGCGAAACGAGGCTGAACATCAGGCTTTAAATGGTCGGATCGTTTTCTGGCCTTTTAGTTTGTGCAGCTTTTTTTTTTTTCTTCTTGTATTTGCGATTTCTGCCTCCTCCACCACAACACACTACGACAGTTTGGAAAGTGAATCTTTTTGTGGTGTGCACATTACATCCAAACACTCACAACAGTATTGTCTCTGTGCAGAATCAGATCAGTGTCCTTGTTTTGTTCTGGTTCAGAGGTTTATGTCCTTCTTGAATAAAAGCTTCATAATAAATCCACTTAGAGAAGAAAAATAAACAGTCCTCCTTGTAACTCCAAGACTCGGCCAAGAATCCTCATGTTTTTTTGGATTTCCTTCAGTGTCAAAGTAAAACAGTGATAGTTGTTAGTCCATCCATGGAAACATGAGCTGCTAACAGATCATCCAGTGTAGTTTTAATGCAGCTAATAGATAAGATCGACGTCTGACTGTTGAAACTCCTGCTCTTGATAGTTTTTCAAACGTTTTTGCTGGTAGAAGTGTTCCTAGTGAGGAGGCAGATTATCCAGAGCAGGAGAAACTTCTTAGTGCTGCAGCGAGTTTAACAAACTAAATTCAATAAACGTCCAATTGTGCTGGAATGGAGGCAAAAATCTCAGTGATGAATATCTCAAAGCCCTGGGCAAAGAGTAGAAAACACTGCATGGCTAGTTAGCACTAGCCTGGCTCCAGACGGCCACGACTGAGTTCAGTTTACTCAAATAGATGTGGAGCCGCCAGAGACACTGTCAGCCAATCAGAGCTGTGCAGGCAAGGATTAAAACTGATGTGGTCATCTTCCTGTGACCACAACCATGAAAAACCATAAATAATGGCGGGAAAACTGCCATAAATATGGTGTTAACTAGTGCAGAGGAGGTTAAAACGGTGCAGGTTGTTGCAGAGCAAATTTAAAAACAAAAGCAGAGTTGTTTTAGAGGGAAATTCATGCAAAACCTCTGATGCACGTTGCCTTCAGGGACAGTTTTTCATCAACAGTCTCTGTATTTCCTTCTAAAACAACTTATCTCATAGTGTGGTGAATGTGCAGGTCACAACTTGTCCACCAGAGCGTTGTGGAGTTGTTGGATTGTGTATTTGATGAGTTTTATGAGGGAAACCAAGAAATCCCATGAGCCTCCGTAGCGTAGCTCTGAGCAGCTCACGGCACCGACAATTAAAGGTAACAAACCTACTGCTATGACTATATGGCAATGGCCCAATTTGCCAAAATGTTGAACTATCCCTTTAAGCAAAACAGGGCAGTAATCTGATCAGATTATGGTTAAAAAAGGTAAATGAGAACATAAACTATAAACAGCCACAGCGACAGTGTTCTCATAAATAAACTGAGTGATCAAACAAATCATAAAAGCCAAACTTTGAATTTCCAGGTCACACATGTGAGATGAGAGTGTTTGCCTTATTTAGACACAATAGAAACTCAATGTGTCCTTGATATTTACACAGTGAAATCCGGTAATGAAGCTCCAGCTACGTATGACATCATCATGACTGTCAGAGCAGTGAACACACCAAATACAGACACACACACCGTGAACAGTTAACTTACCTTGAGGTTGTAAGTCAAATCGGGGGTGCCGGTCAAAGTGCATGTTGTCTGTGTTCTCTGAATGGTAGCGTGAGTCACATGACTCACACAGGTGAAGGGGGCTTTTGCTATTCAGGTCTTGACAGTCTGGGTGGTGGCAAACCTGTACAGGGATAGAGAGGAGGGGAAGGGGGGAGGGGTCAGGTCAGTACACAAGGTCCTCGTGTTAAAAAACAAAACAGAAGTATTTTTAAAGACTGGGCCGAAGTGAAAAGGGCAAAACAGTCACACACATTTAGAATAAACAGCTCCCTGCCTCACTATTGTTCCTGCCACAATTAACTGACCACAGCTCTGCCACGGTCGAGCATTCCTGAGGTTTGGTGACCCCCCCTCCCCCCACCATCTGTCCCCCACCCCTCAGTGGGATGAAGAAAACTAATAGACTTAAGACTATAGAGTCAAGTTTTTTTTCACCTCGTGTGCCGATCTGATCTGGGAACAGATTACCCCGAGCCTTACATAATCCAAAATAGCCTCTCGAGGGGTGACAATGAAACTGACCACAGGTCAGCGACTGGGAGGCTTCCAGGCCGCAGAGCCGCTGGCCTCCAGAGGAGCCGAGGCGACAGGCGGCAGAAGGAAGCAGGATTAAGGATCTCCGTCTCAGGCCAGACAGATCCGACCCCCTCTTACCCCCCGCTGCTGCCACCCCCCTCATCGCTGTCTTCCCCTCACCTCAGTAGTGAACTTAGGGATGTCACAATTATACGTTTTATTATTATGATGGTTATTATGCATTCATTCATTTCACAACACTATGAATGTGTGAAATCAAATATAGTCAAAATATAATTACATTACTCATTGTTTACACAAAATATTTCAAGTATCTATTAATATATGACCCATTCTTAATCCCCAAGGGAGATAAATTGTTATCTATACCAAATGTTTGCGTTTATTTCAATCTTTTTTTGTTTTGTTTTGCTTTCTTTTTAATTAAAAATGACACGTTAACATTTAAATTCCTACCAATTCAATGTCACGCTAGTTAAATGGACCAGTATCTGAGCATTTACCTTTAGTTTTGCGCACCGATATGGTCCCAACATCACATTTTTGTGACGGTAACAGTAAGGAATCTTTACGGTTAATTAATTGTGGCGTTTAATACCACGATTAATTGTGAAAACAAGTAATGGTGACATCCCTAACCAGGCTGCACATCATCTACCTCACTCCACTCTGGACGTCATCGTGCACACCCAACCCAGGAAGTAGAAGGACGTATGGGGAGATACAATGGAGGTTCTACTAATGTATTTCCTGTAATTGTTCCCATGTACTAAGGAGGAGCAGTGTGTCTATGCATGTGTGTGTGTGTGTGTGTAAATATGTGCTCATGTGATCAACCGGGGGGGTTGGAGAGCAAGCTGTGTAGTCGAGCTTTCATGTAAACACAACAGCTATAGATACACATGAAACCAGAGCAGCTCCCTGACGCCGGCCTCCTGTAGGTCACTACACTGCTGCAGAATACACATACTATACATTATTATAGCTCCAACGACACACAACAGAGTAGGGATGTCATCATTACTTGTTTTCACAATTAATCGTGGTTTTAAACGCCACAATTAGCTAATTAATCGTAAAGATTCCTAAATACCGTTCACAAATAGATGATGTTGAAACACTTCCCCTGCATAGGGATTAAGAATTGGTCATATATTGATAGATTACTATTATGTTATTATATTTTGACTATATTTGATTTTACACATTTATAGTGTTGTGAAATTAATGAATGCATCGTAATCGTGATATTCGTAACACCGTGATTATTTCTCTGACAACAATCGTGCCATTTAGTGCAGTCAAGTGATTCAGATTGTATAACAGCTACAGGCCTCCCCCTTCCCCCTCCCTCTGGTACTCTACCGTCGAGCAGGAGTCTGTGGAAAGTGACTCCATGTCCTCGGCCTCCAGCAGGCAGGAACCCACCACCACGACCCCAATGAACATCCAGCTCACTCGCCGCTCGCCACCTCGCCGGCCCTGCTGACTGACTCGCCTCTGTCCACCAGCCACAATGACGAGCTGCCCTGCACTGCCTTATTAATCCACTCCTCTCAATGTCTAGCCAGGTATAATCGCAAGACTTTAAGGAGGTCGCGAGGCCGGTGGAGGACAGAAGAGAGGAGGGAGGGAGAGAGGGATAAAGTTAAGGGAGGGTGAGGGGGTGAGGAGTCCCAGTAAAGATATAAACCCAAGGCAGGAAGGAAGGAAAAAAAAAAGGTCCATCCAGAAGCTTTTCAGAAGTACAAAGCCCCCCTAATCTTGCAGCCTAATTGGTGCCTGTGCTCTGTCAAAGCCATCTGACAGTCCTGCAGAGATTAAACAGCCCGCTCTCAGCTCCGCCGGCCAGGGTCTTCTCCTCTTTTTCCTCTCTCCCCCTTTCTTCTCTGTCCTCTGCCACCACCAGCGCCGACTCCTCCCTTCCTCTCACAGTCACTATAGGGTCACTAACTATACCCAAGGCTGCAGAGAGAGGTTTTAAATAGAAAGAACGAGACTGAGAGGAGAGCAGTCGGCTAAACAAAATAAAGAGGATGGGCCGTGTTTACACTAGTGAGCATGGCCTGCTCTCCCTACAATAAACACAGCAGGGTTAAAGGATAGTTCCAGTTTATTACAAACTTGGGCCTTATTTTCATAATATTGACTATCTGTTCTATTGCACCTCATAAAGCCATTGATAGGATCTGGGAACATGACTGCAATAAAATGGCAAAAACATACAGAAAGAAATATGATGCAGTCGGACCAGTCTTGTGTTATTATTACTGAGGACAATAATAATGGCTCCAAGTGTGACAATGAAAAACAGGCTCTAGGCTATAAACCCTATAAGATGGTAGGAATCGATATTTTTTTACAATAACAATTGATCACATGAATGCAGAGAGATAACTCTGTAGTTTTGCTGAGCTCAACAGGACATTTTAGCATCTTTCAGTTCATTATTGTGGTTTTCAAGCAAACAAACATACTAAGAAACAAACACACACACAAGCTACAAACAGCAGAAAAAGTCAAGTAGCCTAAAGCTAAAGTCAAAACACAAACACGACTTTAAATGAATGCTAATGCTGGTAACACTGAACAACTGGAAAGGTGTCAGCTACAAGTTTAATTCCTCCCGACCAGGAGGTGTCCAACTCACACTCGCTGTTCAATCCCCGCCGATTCCTGTGGGGGCTGGTACCGGCTCCAACCTTCAGCTGTTAAACTGGTTGCCAGCTTTCAAAAACATATTTACAGCCTGATAGCAGGGAGCAGCTAGCATATATCTATGGTAGGGGGTGATTTTTTTTTAACGCTACCGTTTACGAGCAGGAGCCGCTGTTATTCGGATAAGATTCTGGACTGGAAACACATCTGAATCATTTCACACTAACTCACCTGCAGACGAACTTGACAAACCCGCGGCATCACGCCTGCACCGGAAATGTTACAGTACTGGCTGACTTTGAGTTAGCATTAGCATTAGCATTAGCTATCATCACAAACCATAGACTGTAAACTGGCATAGTAGCCCTATGCTAATATTTTCTAATTACACTTGAGCAGCTGAAGCTACAGTATAAGATTTGCAGGAGTAAATTCTCCAATAGGCGTCTATGGGACAGACTTTTATTTGATTTAGAACAAATCTTACTGTACGCTCAGCAAAGATGGAAAATCCTCTCAATGGTTTACAGTACTGGCTGACTTTGAGTTAGCATTAGCATTAGCATTAGCTATCATCACAAACCATAGACTGTAAACTGGCATAGTAGCCCTATGCTAATATTTCGGACACGCTGGGTTCAGGTCATAAACATGAACAAATAACTTGGTGGGGGTCAGACCACCTTGTTTTGGCCACGTTCGTGCTGAGAATGAATGATCGTGGGTCGGACCTGGTCACGTTTTAATTTTCAAGACTGTTGAGAATTCTAGAATGAATCAAAGACTTTTATTTGATTTAGAACAGGAACTTGCAGAAAATAGTTAGACCTGGTTTCTTACTGAGACTCTGCTTTTATTTGCTCAAACCTGGAGCCAGACCTGTTAGACCCAGTACAGGAGACCGGTGTCTGTTTGAGACTTTGAGGCTTTTATTTGAGAATTTACGGTATTTGGTCACAATCCAAACAACAGGACTTGAAGCTGAGAGATCACCACAGTTATAATCCATCCTGATTGTAGGCTAACATGAACATCCCAATTTCATAGGAATCCATCAAGTATTTGGGATTTTTCAATCTGGGACAAAGGAAACTTAGATTCACAAACAGCAAAAATTTGTCTGCGAAATATTTGTCTTATTTCTTAATGTCTCAATTTTAGTCAAAACAAATCTCTTCCCACTTAAAATAAGACTCATCACCTAAAAATTAACTTGTTTTTAGACAGTTTTCACATGTTTCAAAGTGAAAGCAAGTTTTTTGTGCTTGTAATAAGAAAGAAAAACTTGCTCCACTATCAGATTTTTCTACTTATTTCAAGTGAAAATATGCTTGAAAAAAGTAAAAAAAAAAAAAAAAAAAGTCTAATAACAAGCTACTTTTTGATGTGATGAGTCTTATTTTAAGTATAATGAGATTTGCTTTGACTAGAAATGACACAAATAAGACTAGAAATAAGACAAATATTCTTGGTAAGATTTTGAGTTTGGGCAGTGTAAACCCATATCGATTCAAGTTGGGAAAAAAGACAGGAAATTCTTACTCAAGTGCTGGTGTTTTTTTTTGTTCTTGTTTTATGACGTTAATTAAGTCAGATCCTGCTCAGTCTTGTTCTCACAGTGTGATGGTTATTGTAAAAGGACGATGATGACGATGGGAACAGCGTGAAAACACTCTGTTTCAGATATTTCTCAATCACCGCAGCTGATGACGTTTGGCAGGTTGGAGACACAGAGGAGTGTTTCAGCCCCCGACTCGCTGACTCACTGACCTCAGCCACCAAGGAACGAGGAGGCTCCATGGCAGTCGCAGAAATCTGTTACAACATCACCTAACTTAAAAGACTCAACTCTGAAGTCAGTGTCGGTGCACAGTTTTCACACGGCACGGTTGAATGTCCCATCGCACACAGGTGCTATCTTCTCCAGCGAGGTGCAGACGGAGACAAGCAGTTGGCCCCCCGAGCGAAAACCATGATGCCATATTTAGACAATGGGGTAGAGATGGAGGTTTATAAGGCCTCCGCTTATTGTGAAGATGAGGCGTTCACATTCCTGCTGCAGCAGAGCACATCTGATGCTTTAGCCAAGACAAACGAGAGCATCATCACCATCACAGGAGGAAGAAGAGACCAAACAGCACCAAACCGGGTAAAATAAAATAAAAATAAATAAAAAAAACCTAAAAGGAAAAATCCTAGAAAAGTCTGACAGGTGACCTGAAGATATACACCGGGCAGATTTTTGCAATAGTGAACATTCCTATCAATGAGCGAGGTGATTGACGACCCGATTTTGATTATCTGGACTTTTTCTGAACCTGGATCCGTTTTTACAGCCTCAGTGAAGTGCACTGTAAAAACTCAAATATCTTATCAAGAATATTTGTCTCATTTTTAGTCAAAACAATCTCATTATACTTAGAATAAGACTCATCACATAAAAGTAGCTTGTTTTTAGACACTTTTTACTTCTTTCAAGCTGATTTTCACTTGAAATAAGTAGAAAAATCTGATAGTGGAGCAAGTTTTTCTTTCTTCTTACAAACACTACAAAAACTTGCTTTCACTGGCACATTTTTCTACTAATTTCAAGTGAAAATTTGTTTGAAACAAGTGAAATTATCTAAAACAAGTACATTTTTAGGTTATGAGTCTTATTTTAAGTAGAAAGAGATTAGTTTTGACTTGAAATGAGACATTTTGACAAGAAATAAGACAAATATTCTTGGAAAGATTTAGAGTTTTTGCAGTGTAGGAGAAGCAGAGGAGGACAGCTGACGGGCAAACATGCGTGTCACATAATGGGAGTTTATGAACGTGTTGCAAGACAACATGTGTCATGTGAGTGTGTGTCGCGTGTGCCCACCCACACACACACATCCCCTCCACCCTGCATGCCTGCTCTCAGATCTGCCCGGATTAGTGGGGAGGTTTGGGGGAAGCATGAGTGACTGACTGCAGATGAAACAATTTATGCACACACACAAATGCATATACACAAACACATACACACAATGCCCCACCTTCATACACATACACACACACCCTCCCCGACAGCTGAGAACACACACCGGCCCCCACAGCGGCCCTCGTCCCGGCTTAGCACGTCCAACGCCACGTGGCAGCACCTGCTTATGCACCCTTGTTTCCACACATCCTGCAAACACGCCAATTCACCACACGCACACACACATACACACTCATGCACACACACATACACACACACACACAGACTTACAAACACAGGCATGCCCAATCCGAGGCTGTGTCATCAACCAACACACTAGTCACTCAGCTATAATAAAGCCGTTGGTGTTTGAAAGAAGATGACTGGAGCCTTCTGAGGTGAATCAGGATTATTACCTTCACACTTAATCCTCCCAACGCTGGCACGCAACATATGAAGGGTACACAACCACACACACACACACACACATACACATGCATTCACATTCACAGCACCAACACTCAGGCTGTTTCAGTATACAAGTTTCCCAGAATGAATTTTGTGGCAACCGGTAGCTGCATCGCTGTCAAACAGGCGAAAAGCTGTTTTAATTCCCGCTTTAGCGTTGTCATTATGTAACTTTATTACGTTTTTTTAAAAGTTTTTTTCATGCGAGAAAGTAACTGTTTAGATCCCAAATATACGGCCAGTTTTTCCAAATGATGGCTGTTTAGAAGTTTGCTCCGATGTTTTTCGAAGAAGTGAAGCTCTGCAACGACCGCGACATCACAGAGACAGTAGCTGGTCTGCAGAGCTGCTCAGCCGGCCAACCTCCGTCGCCACCCCGGGGGAGAAAACGACCGCTAATTAACTTACCCAAAGGTTTTTACAGGTTAACCAGGTTAAATTATTTTTAGGAGATAAATGTTGGTCTCATTGATGAAATCTAACAATTGTGGCAGTAGCATTAGTTTGTTTGAATGAAAAGTGAAGCTTCCTGTGTGTATTAAGAGCAGCGCAGCCTCGGGGCTCTGTACAGAAACCAAATCAGGGGGTGGTGTTAAGCTCAGTTGGTAGAGCACCCGCCCCATGTGTTGAGGCTATGGTCCTCGCTGCAGGCGGCCCCGGTTCGAATCCCGTGTCGGACGGCCCTGTACTGCATGTCATCCCCCCCATCTCTGCCTCCCATTTCCTGTCGTACTCTCAACTGTCCTATCCAATAAAGGCATGAAAAGCCAAAAAAATATACTTAAAAAAAAAAAAAGAAACCAAATCAGTACGATGTCTGGGAATTTTTCACATGCTGTAGATTTTGCTTTTGTTTGCATACTGCGTATTGTGTACTGCATTTTGGCCAAATCAGTACGTACTAGCAGTAGCCTATAGTATGCGGTTTCGAATACAGCCGCAGTTTGATCTTATAGTATCTCCCGTGCAGCACAACAGAGCCGGCTTCACACAGCAGCAGCAGCAGCTGATGCTAAAGGCATTAAGCTGTGTGTGGAGTCGTATTAAAGTCGTGGCTCAAATGTTTTAAACATGATTTATAATTAACGATGGAACTTGTGGGTTCAGGGCAACAACCTGGCAGCTCAATCTGGCTGCAATTTCCTCACCACCATCACAATTTTGGCTCCCGAGGAGCGTTTTAAATAAGTTTTGGACGGCTCGCCGCGTCCTCACGAGCTGGAAAAACAGCAGGCGATCTGGTCTTTGTGTATGGAATTATATGACGCATTGAGGGAAGAAAAGGCCGCAGATAAATTCAAATCCAGATTACAGATCTGACTCCATGTGATAGTCTACACGGCCCATCCATCACAGAGCAGAGGGAGAGAATCTGCTCGGTAATGCTCTTACTGGTTTTGCAGAAGCCAGAACTAAACGGGATAAAACTTCCTGACGTTTTCCCTCTCCGACCTCCTCCTTGCTCGGCTCTTCTTCCTCCGGAACAGCTTGTCCTGCCAGAGCGCACCTACCTAGCACTTATGTAATAGCATGTATCAGCGAGTTGCACGTGTGTGTTTTCATCAGGTCAGAGCAGGAGGGTATGTGAGCCGCCGCAGGATACAGCTCCTCTCACGACTTATCTTCAGAGGGGTAATGGGCTCTCGCCGCTCGCTCGCATAAAGCTTGATGAGGCTGGAGCAGCATGAGAGCCTTTTATCAAACCTCTCCTTTCTTATCTAATCTAATTAGGTTCAGTTTTCTTCTAGTATGCAACCAAAGTTATAAATAACTCGGTGGCTCTGTAATTGCACTTTACGGGCTGAGAAGCCAGAAACACCACACGTATGAAATCCTTACAGAGACATTTCAACAGTCACATCCTGCTGATTATTATTTTAACTCTACACTGCAAAAACTCAAATATCTTACCAAGAATATTTGCCTTATTTCTACCCTTAGCAAAAAATTGTTTATCGAAGTGTACAAGTACAGTATACTCATTTTATACTAAAACTGAGGCAGTATACTTGGAAGTGTACTTTTGTACACTTAAAATGACCTTATAAAGTATACTTAAATAAACGAAAATGTGGACTAGAAGTATAAACTAGTACACTAGGAGTATAGATGAGTGTACTTGTTGTACACTTGAAAGTGTACTTTTATAAAACTTAAAATGTTCCAATTTATGCTACAAGTGCATGGTCCATAGCCTACTTGCTATACTTATACTCAAGCATACATAATAAAATGAACTTCAAGTATACTACTTTTTGCTAAGGGTAGTTAAAATGTCATTTCTAGTCAAAACAAATCTAATTATACTTAGTCATCTTGCTTGTTTTTGGACACTTTTTACTTCTTTCAAGCATATTTTCAATTGAAATAAGTAGAAAAATCTGATAGTGGAGCAAGTTTTTCTTTCTTATACAAGCACAAAAAACCCGCTTTCACTGGCAGATTTTTTTACTTAGTGCAACTGTGTTTGAAACAAGTGCAAATGATCTAAAAACAAGTTAATTTGTAGGTGATGAGTCTTATTTTAAGTGGAAAGAGATCAGTTTTGACTAGAAAAGAGACATTTTAACAAGACATAGACAAATATTCTTGAGAAGGTTTAGAGTTTTTGCAGTGTAGAAGCAGATGTGATCAAACACGGCTCGCTCTGGTGGATCAGCACCGTCAGCCGTGACTGATCGCTGAGGTAACTGAGTGACGTCCCGACTCTCAGGACTGTCTCATCCACTGCCTGGTGGTAAACTATCCCAAATGGTTTCCATAGAAAACTGCTCAGGAAAGTGGGTGTGCCCACTTTTTGGCAGAGTAGGGTGAGTTAACCAGACACATATTTGCCAAACCAACCCGTCTGGTCTTCATCTTTAAAGTCTTTTCTCTTGTAAAAAAAAAAAAAGCAAAAAAAAAAAACACTAAAATACTGTTTGGAAAACACCACCAAAGATAAAGTATAAATCTTTCCTTTGTGTCACGACAAGGAAACACACACACAGACAGACAAGAGGGAGATTTATCCTTTACTGGCAGTGTTTTCATGTGACATCTTTTTTACTTTTACAAGAGAAGCTGACGGTCAGGACGAGGAACGAGTGTTTGGTGGCTGCCGCGCCTCCAGTAAAAGAGCTCAGACAGTTCACATCCACTGGGTTTTTCTATGGGAATCTCCTTGGAGCAGGTCGAGTGCAGACAGACAGACAGCGTCTTCTCCAGAAAAACAACAGCAGTACTAAAAAGTGTAATTCAAGTCATAATGGACTTAACTTGATTAAGATGAAGCTGATTTTATCTGCCACTGGTAACACGTGTCTTTTTAATTGCTGGAAGCAACGATGGAGCGACGGCTAAAAATAAGAAGCTTTTATGTTTTCTACATTGTTCTACATTGGTCACAACAAAGAGGGAGTGGAGGTTAAAAGGTTTGGATAATATATCTTTAAAGGGATAGTTCAACAGTTTGTCAAATTTCCCTATAGTCATAGCAGTAGGTTTGTTACCTTTAATTGTCGGTGCAAGCTGTTTTTAGAACGGAGGAGCAGAGCCATGAACTGCTCAGAGCTACGCTACGGAGGCTCATGGGATTTCTTGGTTTCCCTCATCAAACTCATCAAATACACAATCCAACAACTCCACAACGCTCTGGTGGACAAGTTGTGACCTGCACATTCACCACGCTGTGAGATAATAACACAACGTTACCACACAGAGTTGTTTTAGAGGGAAATTCATGCAAAACCGCTGATGCGCGTTGCCTTCAGGGACAGTTTT
This sequence comes from Decapterus maruadsi, assembly GCA_030347415.2. Lineage (NCBI taxonomy): Eukaryota > Metazoa > Chordata > Actinopteri > Carangiformes > Carangidae > Decapterus > Decapterus maruadsi. The sequence continues at coordinate 30,086,810 of CM064899.1, forward strand.
TCATAAATAGTCTCTGTATTTACCTCTAAAACAACTCTGTCCGGTTGTGTTATTATCTCATAGCGTGGTGAATGTGCAGGTCACAACTTGTCCACCAGAGCGTTGTGGAGTTGTTAGCCTCCGTAGTGTAGCTCTGAGCAGCTCACGGCTCTGCTCCACCGTTTTAAATACAGCTTGCACCGACAATTAAAGGTAACAAACCTACTGCTATGATTATAGGGATTATGACAATGGGCCAATTTGCCAAAATGTTGAACTATCCCTTTAAAGAATATGCCTTGAAAATGAAGCTCAAACCCTTAAAGATAAATAAAATTGATGCCAATGAAGAACAAGACCAGATGTAAACAACCAAGAGTGAGAATTAACAGGTGGTCAGGAGGAAACACACTCCAGCTGGAGATTTTATTAAAGCCTCTATTGTGCTATGTTTACTGCTAGAGTGCGTGTGTGTGTGTGTATCAGGCTGTAAGCGTGGGTGTGTGTGTGTTTGTGAGTGTGTTTGTGGGTTGGGAGGTTAACGTACAGCATGTAATGGAAAAACAACCTGCTAAAAAGTCTTATCTGTCACTGACACACTGGGAAGAAAACTGCAGTTTTCCCACACATTTATTATTACTCTACTATAACACACACGCAGTCTGTTTGTCATGGCGGTGCCCACGCCCATAGAGCAAACTCAATACCCTGACATTGTTCCAAGAGGCCATCATCAACCTCAAACACACACACACACATACTATAGAAAACATGAAATCAAAGCCGACCTGAATCAACACTAAACACAACAGCTCCACTAATGCTTCATACTGGAAACAATGCTGCTCTACAAAGGCAAAGTGCAGAGTTATTGGGCTTTTTATTTTGCTGTCCATCCAAAAAAGCACAGTGAAACCAAGGCAAAGTGCCGTATCTGTAGCTAATACCAAGGCAAAAGTGCAGTATCTGCCATAAAACTGTCAAAACTGGACACAAAATATACCATAAAATGGTCAAAATTGGTCAGAAATAGACTTAGTAGTTCTTCATAATTTGATACTTAAACCTGACAATGAAAAACACAAAAAGCTGCTTTTCTCAGTTTGGCATTTTTACAGATACTGCACTTTGCTTTTGTAGGACAGCAATGGACATAATGGACCGAGAACAAAAGCTGTTGTCTGGGCTCCAACTATCTGTCCGACGCTGGAGCTTCAGTCTGTCTGTGTTGAGACTGCAGCAGGTGACGTCCAGGTATACGCTGCTGCTGCTGCTGCTGCTGCTGCTGCTGCTGCTGTGTGTTTAATCACCCAGGCCCAGCTTTTAATCTACTAACTCACCATGTCTGCACTCCCACAGAGCAGCGCTGCGTTCAGGTCCTGTCCCGACATGTAAGCCATCACTGGGTTTTTTTTTTTTTTTTTTGGCAGCTGGAACTGAACTTCTCCTCAGCAGTCAAGTTATGTTAGCATTATTAACCACCGCTCCTCGCTCCTCATCAGTCAGGACGAAGGAGGCTGAAGAAGGAGCCGACTCACGGGAGCTTCAAGTCCAAAAAAACAAAACAAACCTACTGTAGTCTCCTCGTTTTCCATGCAAACGAAATGGGGGAGAAAAAAAAGTTGCATCCCAATAAACACACCCACGCACGCAAATGATTGGTTTGCAGCAGACGAGGCAGAATCATGCAGAGTCTTGTTCAAATAGTGTGACTGCAGTAAAGTCAGCCAGTCAGTCAGTGAAACACTCAGACCAGACTTACTGTAAAGGCCCACGACCAACTCAGCTGATCAACACCAAAAGTCAGACACATGAACGCATCATCAGTGATTCACGGTCTGCAAGCGAAGGAAAAAAGACGACCGCCGTCTCATTTTCACAGTGAATTACACTGACCTGAACTTTTACCTGTGCAGGTCAATACACAGAGGGTTAGGGTGAGGCAAATATTTCCCTTTTGACTGTAAACTCACTTTTACTGTAATCACTGTGACATTTTAGAAGCTGATGGTTTTCTCTCAATGTTGATATTCAAGCTCAGCGACTTTTAACAAACACTGACAAGATTAGAAATCATTTAAAGGTATAGTACGTAGGAATTCCCCCCGTCTATGCGGTTGCATATCTGAACGTATTCTTGATGTTGCATTCAGGTGAAATGGGGCATGTGGTATTGTTTCATCAGTGCCTCCGTCCTTCCTCACACTACACAGTGGTGACAGTTTTAACAGGCGCTACCTGGAAAAGTTTCTCCCCGAGCCCACAGCTCTGCTCAGTTTCCGTGGTTACCTATGGTCACGCACGCTGACACTCGACGTAAAAAATGGCGATGCAACATGGCCGCCTCGGTTCAGTGCGTCGCCCACTTATGTATTTGTAACGACTTGTAACAACTCATTCTAAGGCAGGAGAAAGCTTTTATTTGTATGCGGGTGTGATTCCACTTCAGTGAAATACGGATTTATGAAAGACATATTTGATTTTTGATCATAAAAAGCCAAATAAATTACACACTGGGGATTTAAATTCCTCAATATCCAAGATTTGGCAGTATTTTGAGGATGTCTGCCACTGCCAGTGTCCCAGAGGATAATAAATAAAAACAGGATGTAATAAAACTAATGATTATTCTCGGAGATTATGCTTTATGCCAAAAGCATTTTAAAAAAACGTATATTTTCCAAATTAAACAGACTAATAAAGACAAAAACATTGTGATTTAATTAAAATCCAACCCAAAAAATTGTCAAAACTTGACATCTACTTCTTGCAGCGCTGAGTTGAATTGGCAGTAGCTGCATACGTTCGCCTGCATGCAGCAGCTCTCCTGTCAGGACGATGAATCTTAACCTGCAACTGGAAAACTACAACATCAGCTACTGCTCTGAGTCTGAGCATGATGGGCTGTCAGAGGGAAGGAAAAAAGCTGCAGCGTGCATGTTTTTCATCAAGACCGAGACGGGGTCAAACTCTGCTAAATGCAACTTTTTCCTTAAAGAGCCTATCTTTATTGTCCTCGGGGGAGCAAAGCAGTGCACATGACCCTGTAGGGCATCCTCCCCGATGTTAGCTGGAGAGCTCCTATACTTTCCTAAACATTACACAGAGTTGCAATTAGCTCGGGCCCAGCAGGTGGGATTGGAAACAGTGGAGAGAGCAGGCTGCAGGAGATCAAAGCGGCGGCGGACTGGGCAGATCTGGCCCAGGTCTGATTTATTTTTCAATAAATAAGCAGTGCATCTGTTGAGGAGTGGCATGGGAGGGGAGCCGCTGCCACCCGCTCGCTTTCTTCTGCCGCCATCTGTCCTCTGGCCGGGCGAGGAGAGCCAGGGCCTGGCTTTTTTTTTTTTTTTTTACTGCGGCCCTTATGCAACAACACTGCCTGGCTGTCTGCAGGTCTGTTCCCTATTAACCGACTCTCCCTCCTCGCTCTGGTACTGTACAGTCCTGATGCCTCGCACACATATGGATTTACTCAAACAGAGGCACTTGCTCCGTTTCATCCTCCAAGGAGGGAAGCGTGTGTGTGTGCATTAGCCAAACACATGTTTAGTATGTTCATAAAAGAACCCGTGGCGGCAAATTCTGGTTGAAATGGTGATCATTGACTAACAGACGACGGATGGGTGATGTCCTTCAAAGCATCTGCAAGTGAAAGTGCATCAATTAAAGCAGCAGAGGAACATGTGAAGCTTAATTCAACCAGAGGTCACCTGTAGCATATAGCTGATACTAGCCTACTTCATCCTATTACAACTTTATCCAAGCTGCTACCTCCTCCTATAATAAGGCCTTTAAAATTCACACAGATGTAAACAAAAACAGGCCTTTTTCAGTTCAAGGCAGCTAGGTTTGTCAGTCTTCAGTAGCAGCAGCTAGCAAGCTAAGTGACAAGGAGCTCACTAAAAACTACAGTATGCAGCCGTTTCCACCAGACTAATTAAAAAAACAAAAGAAAACAACCCTTTATAAGGAAACTTGAATTGGGTGAAATGTTAATTAGTCACTGAGGGAGCTAGCTAAAGACTCCGCAGCTGTAACGTTTCCACCAGAATCATTTTGTAAAAAACAAACCTTTAAAGGGCCAACAAGGAGTTTCTATTTGGTTATAAAAAAGTCTCATGTTAATGTGGATGAATCTACGCTACCCACACTTGTTAATGGGCCCATTTTTGATAAATATATCGTTTTGTCTCTATCGTTATTTTGTTATTTTTAGTGATGGTGGAAATGCTGGGCGAGCCGACCAGCGTTTCCTTACTTTAGGTTTCGCGGACACTTATGAGAATCGGCGTTTATGGTCAGAACTACGACGGTAACTGAACCTCTTTGAACCTCTGACTTTAATTCGTGATGAATGAAAACACTTCGCTTTTCCAAAACTCCTCGTTGTCCCTTTAAAACTGGTCTTAACATTAACACCTGATATCGGCTAATCCTAAATAAATGGAGTATAAATTAGTCGCACAACCTTTTCTCCAACATTCTATGGATATATTCTTTAGAGAACTATGACCTCTGTTTTCAAAATGAGAAGCTGAAGATTAAAACATAAGATAAAGTTAATGTGACAGAGCCGATATGTAGCCTAGACTAATGATATACGGTAGCCTAACCCTCACTACTGCGTTACTTCCAGGGTTCTGGAAATGTGTCACAATTGTGACACATTTGAATTTCGACGTTATGTGTCTGTGCCTCTACACTGAGAAACAAACTCCAACCATGCTTCATGATCAATGCAATTTGCTTGGCCATTTCTCACTTGCAAGCGGAGAAAGTAAACAGTAAGTTCAATAACCTGATTGTAACACATGGAGTTGTGACATATTGGCATCTTCTATCCTTAACTTACGTTATTGGCTTTAGCCTACATTTAAAATGGCCAAAATGATTCCGTTATTGGCCGTTATTACGTTTTGGGTTGCTACAAGGTAAAATAAATGAATCAATTAAGGTGTTGTGTGGTGAGTAAGGTACAACAGAAATCCAGAGGTTGACAGGCCTGTTCTGGCTGCTAAGCCATGAATGGAGGATTGCTGCGTAATTAGCAAACAGTCGTTAGCATTAGCAAACAAACAGTGGTCAATCACCGGCCGTGCTGCTGAAAATGCTGTGTAGCTAAGGAGGATGTTTTACAGTCCACACTTTGGGTAATAAATGTAGGCCTATTTTTCATTTGTTTTTGTTTTCACTGCCAAAAAAAAAGTTGTATCCGATTCAACCGTGGGACTGCTCATGTAGCGTGTCGTCATTGAGTTAGCAATGCGCCGCAGCTTCCTCAAAACCGGATGAGTAAAACGTTATGACCAACAGCAGCTGTGGCCAAAATCCTTAAAATAAAAAGCTGATGTGATGTGGAATCTTATTATGAGCCGTTATTTCCCAATCATCTAACATCCAGTCTCTCATAAAGAGTCCAAATCAATACGTGACTCATCGTCTTGTTTAACAGTTGTTAGATATCAGAGAAGGTCACAGACTCCTATATGTAGTAATGATGTTGTAATGTCATCAGTGACTAATGACTGTTCTTTCCCAGATTTCACACATATAGAAATTTAGGAGAATCTGACCCATTTCTGCTAGAAACTGACATTCACACTCCCACACAGCTGGATTATGAGAAAATATACGTGTTTCTACTGTATTTGCTTACTGTTTGGTTTTGTAAACGGTTAACTTTTGTCTCTGTGCAGGCACTTTAGGCATCTCTCCTGTTGTTTTGAGTCTCCTTTTGGTATTTTTTGCATGTCTCTGGAGTAATTTTGTTTTTCCTTTCCAGGCTAATTGTGTTTATTTTGTGTCTAAATTTAGCCCTGTGTCTTTCAAACAAGAAAATATTAACACTTCTGCCCCAACCCAACCTATTCACAGTGATCCACACATGAAACACCACACAGCAACATTTGCATTTCCTCCTTCTGGCAATAAATAGGCTATACAACAGCAGACATTCATTAACCCTCCAGTGTCCGGACGTATTCATTAGTCTATAACCTTTGTCACGGCTCTTATCTTTTCCACACTCACAGACAGATCTCTGACAGTCGCTGCATAAGCGTTCGCCACAGAAAAGCAAAGAAACTCAAGAACAAACAAGCTCACAGGAAATACTGTAACTCCTCTTTTTTTGTGTGTGTGAAGCACCAAACTATGCATTCCAAAAGTCAAAGGTATGTTTCGACATGTACTGAAGTTTGCCCAAGAAAAACATTACCTCCTCATTTTTCACAACTCATTTTCCCATTAGACAACTGATACTTTTAGCTTTTTCCCCTTTTTTCCAGCTGAACCAAAGCATAAATACTAGAAAAAACAACAACAACAGGCAATAGGAACTTTGTCAGTTTATATACTTTACATTTATGTGACTGGGTGCCACAGTTCTTTGAACTACAGCTTTTGGACAATCTGCTTTCTCTATTAAATGAATAGGTTAGTGGAACTCCATAACACACATACAGTAAGAGACTCAGGAACCTAAAGCTCAGGATAAAAGAAGCACAAAGTGTAACCAGCAATGATTGACAGACATGTACCGTCCTCATTGCAAGTACATGTCCAGAGGATTTGTAGCTACTTTACTTGAGTATTAGATTTCTTTGGTACTTATTAGCCTACCCCCAAGACTTTTTTTTTTTTTTTACTCAAGTTAATTTCTAGGAAGGCTGAAAAGTACTTGTTACTTTTTTTTTTTTCCCCTAAAATGCTCAAAGAAGGAAACCCTAACCCCTAAAAGCAGCACATCAGTGCAGCTGGTTAAAGTTAGCCTAATTCTCAGAAACAAGAGTTAAAAGGTCCTTAAATTCATTTAGAAAAAAATATAGTAATTCATTGATGCGAAAAATACAAAATATACTCAAAAGCATGTACTTTTGGATACTGAAGTACCTTTCAAAGCAAGTACTTTTTTACTCTTACTTGAGTAACATGTCGACTGAGCTACTTTTACTTGTAACGGTAGTATTTGTACTCAAGTACTGTGGTGGAGTACTCTGTCCATCTCTGCTCAGGTGTAAATTAGCTGTCAGCCAACTCTGGGCTGTCCCTATAAAACATTAAGTATTAAGTAACAGCCTATACAAGTTGCATTTGGAGGAAATTATTCAAACGCTCTTTAATTATTCTGACTTCCACTTGAACCGAAACACAACTGACCTCCCCGTCCCCCCCCCCGTCCCCACGCTTGCAACAGCAGCAACAGAGTCAAATATTTACATGACACACGCCACAGTCACGGTGTCGTCACACAGAGACAAACAGCGACTCACTCGAGCCGCCTCTTAAAGACAGAAACATCATTAAATCCTCTTAACGCCTTCCAGACTCCGTTCTCTCACACTGACACTCACAGAGTTGAGCTGAATGGAGAAAAGGCAGCAGCCACTCACTCACTCACCGGCAGCTGGTCTCCCTCCGCCGCTCTAACACAGTCAAGTGTAGCGACTCAGGCTGTCTCAGGCTGTAATGCTGCCTGGACTGTGACGCAACCAGCCTTTTCCTAACCGTAGCTCCGGGGCAGGAGAAGGAGAAGGAGAAGGAGGAGAAGGAGAGATAGACAGGAGGGCGGTGAACAAGACCAAAAAAGGAGGAAGTGAGAGGGGAAAAAAAGAAAGAAAGAAAAGAAAAGAAAAGAGGCAGAGAGAGAGAGAGAGACTAGGTATTCAGAGTCAAATCTGAACTTCCAGTGAATGCTGATGTGGGCAGCAGCGCAGCTCCAAATATGACATGGAAATTGATTATTTGGAGACCACTTCCAATTTGGTTAACGAGTAATATGGAAAGGAGAGAGAGCTGGTGGAGTGAAGTGCTGCTGCTCGATGATATAAGAAGCAGATGTGAAATATGCAGACATAGGAGGAAAAAAACTCTTTTTCTTCTTCTTTTTTTTTTACTCTTTAAGTGCTGTGGATGTGTGTTACCTTCACTGAGTGTCAGAAAAAACATAACAGAATGAAGAGGAGCTGCAACCATCCATTGATTGGAGATAAACAAAACATTGACATTGTTTTTACACTTGAATCAATTCAATATTTGAAGATTTGACGTCGCGTTCAGATCTTTAAAACTGAAACAAGCACTTTTCACTCTTATAAACTCTCACATCCGCGACTGCTCTAACCCATCCACCTTTTTCAACCTTTAACCTGCATTGTTTGTCCTTCTGTGTGCTTTTCATTTATTTTTCTTTCTTCCTCTCTGCACTGAGCACTTATGTATTTTTTTGTATTTTATTTCCTCTGTATTTGTTTTTTTGTAAAGCGTCTTTCAGAGCTGTATAAATAAAATGTATTATTATTATTATTATTATTATTATTATTTTGATATATAAAGCGCACAATTAACAGAAATGGGAACCTCAACAACGATTATGTACCTACCATAGAAAACGCCAGCTTCCCTGGGAAAAGGTTTGAGTTTCAGTGGAAGAAGAATCGATCAATTAATTAATCAATCAATCAATAGCTCCAAGGTCCAATAGACAGCAGGTGGTCAAAAAAAGTTTTAAGTCCTGGAACCGACTCCGTCGTCGTCGTCGTCGTCGTCAGCGTGACAGTGAGTGAGTGTCGTTTCTAAAATAATCCTGAGGAGCCTGAAGGTGAAAACAGCGGACGGAGTTAATCTGACGGCCGGTGGGATCGAATGAATGTGACAGAGGCTGAAGCTGTGTTTACTACAGCAGCAGTCCACACACGGGAACACACACACACACACACACATAGAGAAAGAGAAGAAACTCATCAACCCCGCCCCCTCCCTCCCTCCCTCCCTCCCTCCCTCTTCAATCACACCCCCACAAGCTCACACACATCCTGGCTGACTCACGGAGACTCCCACTGAAACTGGATTTCTCTTATTCCTTTTTTTTTTTTTGAAGTTTTTCCATCTGACCAACTCCTCTTTGATGTTTTTTTGTTTTTTTTTGGAGTCCAGTTGTCGTCACATTTATTTATTTATTTATTTATTTTTCTGTACCTCAATTGTGTCTATGCTGAACTTGTCCAGCTTGACTTAGTGCTTGGTTTGACCTCTGACCTCGAGGGCCTGGAGGTCACAGTAGTTCAGCTGGATCTGTTTTGAAAATGTACTGAGCAGGAAATGAGTGGGAAAGTGAAAATATTTGTCTTATTTGTTGTCAAAATGTCTCATTTCTAGCCAAAACTAATCTCTTTCCACCTAAAATAAGACTCATTTACTTGTTTTTAGTTAATTTTCACTTGTTTCAAACAAATTTTCACTTGAAATAAGTAGAATAATCTGATATTTCAAGTGAAAATAGGCTTGAAAGAATTTAAAAAGTGTCTACAAACAAGCTACTTTTTAAATGTGACAAGTCTTATTTTAAGTATAAAGAGTTTGTTTTGACTAGAAATAAGATAAATATCCTTGGGAAGATTTTGAAGTTTTGCAGTTTCTGCTGTGATTGATCATTAATCAATAATACTTCTGATAACCCTCCATCGTATCATCATAACCTGAGAAGAAAACAAAGGTACGCTGTTGTTTTATGGGTCTTTGAGGAGCTTTCAGTTCTTTTCCACCAAGAATTTCCAAGGAACTTCATGTTTTCTAAGAATTCAAGGTGCTGGAACTTTTCCCGAGAATAAAAACTTCCTCCAACACTCGCAGATTTGCATTTCTGTTCTGCAGCGAGGGCCAAAGATCCTCCAGTGATTAACAGGCAGAGGAATCAATCCACCGATCAAACTCTCAAAAGAAAAGGGACTTGAGCTTCATCGTCATCCACAAAGAAACTGTTTTTGTAGGAACCTCTGGCACTGATCCACACTAATCGTTGCACAATTGCAGAAGAAAGAAGACGTTGGCATAATTAGACCAATCACTAAACGATCACGAACCTCGGGAGCCCAACCCCCCCCCCCCCCCTGAAAGTTTCCTGAACCGGGGGGATTTTTTTTCTGGCAGCAGATCTGTGACCCGTCCCTGCAGCTAAATTTAAAACGAGTTCCTCCAAACAAAACACAAACAGGTGAAGTGAGTTCCTTCAGAGGGGAAGAGTTCCTGCTGCTGGGAAAAACCGTTTGTCCTGTTTGTCGGAGAAAAATACTGATATTAATCCTGGAGATGTCACAGGATCGTCAGGTGAAGGCAACACGCCGATCATCTGAGAGGATTATATTATTGATGACTGATTGATCTGTTTGGTTGTTTTTCAGGTAAAAGTACCAAATATTTAACTATCAGGCTTTATAAGGTCGGAGAAGTTTCAGGTTTTCCTGGTTCCAGCTTCTTCTATAGTAAGATTTTCCTTTTCTACCAGCACTACTCGACTGAAGTAGCTTCGTAAACCAGCCTCTCCCGGAAATACATTTCATTTCATTTCACAGGGAGAGTCTGGCCTCATTCATGGCCTGAAACCCTCAGAAGGCCGAGCCAATCTGCGTCGCCGCTCAGATTTCTGTGATTGACACAGCACGTTGGCCAATCAGGGACCGACTGGTGCAAAGCCCCGTCACTACACTGTGTGACACAACGAACATGGCGGAGCTATCTAGCAGTAGCAGCCAAAAAACAGCAACAAGGGACATTCTTTACAGCAGTTAAACAAAAGCACGAGTTGGCGCTTGTTGAGTTTCTTGAAGGAAAAGACGTTTTTGCTGTTCTTCCAACTGGATTCGGCCAAAGTCTGATATAGCAACTTGCTGATTGGCTGAATGGGGTTGTCGGTCAACGCTACTACTCATTTCCGCATTTCCGAGAGAGGCTGGTTTACGATGCTACGACTAAAGACGTAAATGCAGAGTCTGCTTACTGAAAAACTGCCCCCCGACGGGAACGTGCATCAGTGGTTTTACCTGAATTTCCCTCTACAACAACTCTGTGTGGTAACGTTGTGTTATTATCTCATAGTGTGGTGAATGTGCAGGTCACAACTTGTCCACCAGAGCGTTGTGGAGTTGTTGGATTGTGTATTTGATGAGTTTGATGAGGGAAACCAAGAAATCCCATGAGCCTCCGTAGCGTAGCTCTGAGCAGCTCACGGCTCTGCTCCTCCGTTCTAAAAACAGCTTGCTGCTGCTGTGACTATAGGGATTATGGCAACGGGCCAATTTGACTAAATGTTTAACTATCCCTAAATCGTCACTACTCAATACAGTTATTGATTCTGTCAGTCGACCAAGTGTGTGAGGAGAGAGAGTGTGTAGTGTGTGTGTAATGTGTGTGTGTGTAATGTGTGTTAGTGCCTGGATGTCCTGTCACAGTCTGCTGCTCCGACCACAAACACTCTCTGTTCTTTTGTCATTCAACTTAATCCAAGATGAAGCAGCGTTTAAATCCCTGTAATTAGGCAGCTCGCAAAAACAATCCAGACCCTGGGGCGGGGGGGATGATGGTCAAACTCCACCTCTCCTTGTCCTGTGTCTTCAAAACAAGCCCCCACCCCCCCACCACCACCCCTCACCTCCCACCGCCAGCCTTAATTAGAGCAGGTTATATTTAAGAGTGGACAACAGCGATGCAATTACCCCAAGGGATTAAACCCCACTGGTACTGAGGGGGGCAGGGGTGGGGGTTAGGGGGGGTCGGGGGGGGCATTGTGTTGGGGGTTTGGGGGGTAAAGGGGGCTGAAAATGCACGACCTCTCCTGACGCCTGACCTTGGCTTTAACCCCTCGGTCGCCGTCATGAACTCTGGACTCTTTCTTTCAGGAGCAACAGTTGAAGAAAAAAAGAGAGGGGAGGGGGGCAGAAGCCAAATATTTCACCCATGATGCTGTTGCTGGAAGTTTGGGCTTCACACACACACACACACACACACACCTCCACAATGTAATAACAACTCAGTGGGAGCTGATTGTCGCCTCCGACTGTTTCATTAAGCAGCGGTTTGTTTACGTTCTGGAGCAAAAAGCAGCAAATTATAAGGTTTGTCATGAGGAGACTGGATTTAGGTGGTGGGGGGTGTGGGCGGGTGTCGGGGTTATTATAGTTCACTCAAACTAAAACTATAGCAGTGGAAAAATAATTGAGTAAACTGAAGTAAAAATAAAACCTCCAGGTATCAACGCTGCACTGCAGCAGCAGCTGAGCTGGAGTTTTCTTGTCTGAAACTGCAGCAAGAAAACACCACAGCTCACAGAGTACGATGGGAACATTATGGGATGGATGCAACTAAAAGGGAACAAGTTCATCTTCAGACCTCAACAACTAAGATTAAGACTAAATATTTCTACTTTTTAAAAAAAAATTCTTCTCTGCTCTTGCTTTTAACTAGGACGGAGTATTAGAGCCACACTGAGAGAAAAAAACAGACTTTGAGAATAAAGTCGGAAATTTGGCCCTAATTCTCCGTCGTATTTAACTTTTTTTTGTTTGTTTTGTTTCATGCTGTTCTTTTGAAATGTTTTATCTTCATGTAAAGCACATTGAGCTGCCTTGGTATGAAATGTGCCATATAAATAAAGATGCCTTGTCTTGCTTCAATAAAAACTAAATAAAAACTTGTCAATTCCTAAAAATAAAACTAAACTAAAACTGCTCATTCAAAATGTTGAACTCACTAAAACTAAACTGAAAAACCAGAAAAAAATAAAAGCTAATGAAAATGTTAAAACTATAATAATAACCTGTGTGTGTGTGTGTGTGTATGTTGGGGAGAGGTTATTGTTTTCTCAGCCCATCACCTCGGGGGGGTGAAGGGGGGGGTCAAGTCTCTTAAAGTCTTTGAACCCCTGTGTGTCACCGGTCGGTCGGTTCAAGGTCGTTTCCACGGCAGCGACAGCCAGGTACCCTCTTCCTGTTATTCCTCAGTCTGCTGCGATGCTGCTTCCTGACTGACTGGGATGCTCCTGGGGGGGGTTCAACTGGCGTCAGTGCCCCCCCAGCTTGGCTGTTATGTTTCCAGTCACTCTGATGGACAGACATCGTTACATCACCGACCACAACGAGATAAAATAAACCACCTGCTGGGAGTGAGTTTGTTTTTTTCTTCTGGAACAGATGGTTTTAGTTCAGGTGCTGAACAGCAGCAGCTGTGGCCACATCTGGAAACTACAGGCTGATGATGATGATGATGATGATGATGATGATGACACATCCTAAATTGCTGCTCTAATAAATATGTTTACATTGACACTAGATGATGTGTAATAAGATAATAAAACTCAGGCTGATTCACGCGCAGGTGATAACCAGCGATCGCACCAAGCCTCAGCTCTGAGGAATCTGTACAAACTGTCCTGGAACAGTTCAATCATTATTAGGTCTGTGTGTTTCAGGCTCAGTTGATACAAATCCAACACTAGCATAAATATTAAATATATTATAATAAAACTACACTGTTTGACACATTAAAGCACATGACAGTTGAGTATTTAGCAGCTAAAGAGACACATTTCCATCTGGAGTTGGTTGTGTTAATAGGCCAATGTTTACCAACAGATTTACTGCATCAGCTTCATTGGAAGATAATTGGCCAATACTGTGTGTGTGTGTGTACAGATCATTCAGCTTCATGACTCAGAGGAACCACCGACAGGAAGAAACAAATATGTTTCTGCAGATGAAGATGAGTCTGATCCTTAAAGGGGAATTAACATTTTTTACAATCTGGACCTGATGAAATGAGCTCCAGAATGAGCAGCAGAATGCATTATCTGGGAAACTCCTTCATTTCAAGATTTGTTCTGATAGGCTTGACCTCTGACCTCTGATCCTGTTGATCTCTGACCTCTGACCTGGATCTCTGAGCGCTGCCCGGCTCATTCTGATAATAATCATTCCACTTCTGCATTCGGGTCCATTTTTATCTCAACTAGCCAGAGCTTTAGTGAGTCCAGGTTGAGGAGAGGAAGCCTGTGGAAGCTGAACTTCATCCAGCTGCTCATTTTGTTCTGACAAGTCAGAAACACACAGAAACAAACCGTAGCATTAGCGGTAGCAACAAGAGATGACATCATCCAGGTCAGAGGTCAGCAGGTCAACCTACAGACCCTGGATGTTGATAACAGCTAACCTGGACTCAGAGGGGAATAGCACTAGCCTATCAGAACTAAATCTTGGTGAAATGAAGGAGTTTCTCTGCAGATAATGTGTTATTTAGAGGCTGCATTCAGCTGCCCTGTAGACTCCATTATACAGATATACGCGGCTCTGGATGGAGCTCATTTCATCACAACCACTTGTAATGACGCCAAAGTTATCTGGGGGATGAAATGATCGGATTTTATGCTAGAAATAAGATCCAGGTTTTTAAAAAAACTGCAATTATCCTTTAAAGTCAAACCAAAGCTGCTGCTGATGAAACACAGAAAGAGTCAAATCAAAGAAAGAGTTCGAGGGAGATAGAGGGAGTTACGTGTTATTTGACACAGTTTCACTTTAAGATCATGACGTGTGTGTGTTTGGATCAAACCCAGAAATGATGAGGCAGATTTTTCTTTAGTTGAACATAAACATCAGTGATTTTCTCTGGAATCCGTTTGTTTTTTTTCATTCTTCATTTTAATCTGTGACTGAGACTCTGACGTGTTGAACGATGAGTAACGGTCTCACCGACTCATCAGCTGCTCTGGAAAAGTACAGACGTCTGATTGGTTCACAGAAGATCTCTTAGTCTTAGCATGTGTCTGCACAGAGCACACAGAGCCTGTTGCAGCCTGCAGAGAGAGCACGTCCTAAATAATTTAATTTAAGGACGTCTGTAGGAAGTTTTAAAGGGACAATGCGTAACTTTAGTAGAAGTGTTAACTGGACTGGTGAATATAATGAGCATGGACTAATTCAATGTTTTGGACTTCTTATGTATTTATTTCATTATTGTTTTTACTTTATGTTTTATCGTCAATATAAGATTGTGTATCTTAATTCTGCCTTATCTCTTTTATTTATTCATGTATTTTTTGTTTTTGTTTCTTTATTTGATACAGATTTTTAGTTTGGTCTTGTAAAAATTCTAAAAACTCAATAAAAGTTGAATCATCAACACCGGAGCTGTCAGGTCAGGTAACGCAGTGAGGAGGAATGGAGCTTTACACTGATGCTGCATTCAGGTGCAGTCGGGCAGACGGCCGTCGCTAACAAACCAGATGTCATTTTAGTCACAGAAGTCCAGAGAAAGACGGTAAAACGTGGGTCAGGTAAACGATACGACATCGCCATGACAACATATTGTCACGTGTATTGTTGTGCCTCGTGCTGATGGAACACTTGTTTACATAGAGGCTAATACCGTTACGTGCAGCGGCTGTCGTCCGTCTGCCGTCTGCCCAATTTCATGTGAATGCAGCATGAAAAATACGATTGAGTTGCTTATGATCTACAACCACAACGCTAGATGGAGGAATTCCTACACAATGTACCTTTAATGATGAATTATCTCTTAATCTATACGTCCTCTGTCAGATTGTATGTGATTTACTGAAGTCTTTTGGTGATGTATTTTTCTATCTCTGTCTCCTGTTTCACACTGATTTTAGGAGTTTTTCAAGCTCCAACCAAGATATGTATTTAAATTCATATCTGTAAATAAACTGATCTTGTATCTTGTTGTGTCAGTTTAGCTTTATTATTATGCTCCATTTAAAGGCTTCTTGTACTTTATTGTCTATTTAAAAGAACATCCAAACATAATCCAGTTCAAAAAGAAGTACAAAGAAATGATTTATTTATTTCATGTGGGTGACAGTTAGCGCCATGCTGTGGTTTCCACTCAATCAATGATGTCATCTAGTTTGTAATCTAAATACTGACTAAGATGTATAGGCTAGTTGTAAACTGGAGGTGTGGAAAGAAGTGACAGACATGAGGTTTGGTTTCTAATGAAGGTGTCTTGTGGGAAATGGGGGCAGGAGTCAGGATGTGGTTTTACCTTGAAATGATTTTGCTATTTGCTACGGAGTGTCTCTGAGTCAGCCGGAGGAAAGAGGAAGAAGAAGTCTGATGGAAAATTCATCGTTATATAATCTAGAAAATTATAATCTAGTGCATCTAGTAATCTAACATGAAGATGAGGACATCATGTCTGAGTAAACACTGCTCACGTTGTCGGTGCAACGTGTTTTATGCATAAAGTCTTAGATGCAATAAATCCAGGTGGAGTTCAACACAAAGACTGAATCTTAAGCCAGACGGATGATGAATCCAGTTTTGTTCCCATGCAGCAGCATCAGCAGCAGCAGCAGCAGCATCTATGTCTCATTAATGGGCGGCGACAGAGACCGACTACTGTAAACACACCGTTCATTGTCACAAGCCGATTATTACTACATCAAAACATGAGGTAATGTGAGTGTTTCTTCAGCCGACGCTCATGTTTACACGAGGAGTCTCACAGCTGTGGAGCCGGTTTATTGATGTGGAGCTGCTTTTTCTCTTCATGAATAAGAGCAGAGCCAGAACCAGACGAGTTAAAGAGGAACTATGCGGGAATCTCACCTTAATTAAACAGCTTCAGAAATTCATGCAAAACCGCTGATGCACGTTGCCTTCAGGGACAGTTTTTCATCAAGCAGTCTCTGTATTTACCTCATCCATCCATCCATCACATTCATGTCTTTACATTTTTTACAGTCCATCACAGTGATGCTCTCCTCACTCATTTCCTTTAAAGGGATAGTTCACCCAAAATTGAAATTTCACTCATTATCTACTCACCCTCATGTCGACTAAGAGCTGTGAGAATTTTCGGAATCCTCCAACCTTTGTGCTGTGAGAATTTTCATTTTCGTTCTCCATCCTTTCTCTGAGTTACGGGGGGGTCCGCGCAGCAGTATTTGTCCATATAATGGCTGTCAATGGACACCAACTTTCTTCGTCCAAAAAGACACACCAAAAAACATCCAAATACCTCCATACGGCTCATCTGTAATGTCCCTCTTGTATTGAAGCTCCGACATGAGAAATTGTTCAGAAAAAAATTAAATAAGTCTATATTTTAAGATTGTTTGTAGCGGAAGCTCCCAGTGTCTCAGTTCACTGCTCTTCCTGTGGAACAATTCCTCATGTCTGGGCTTCAATACAAGAGGAACATTACAGACAAGCAGTATGGAGGTATTTGGATGTTTTTTGGACGAAGAAAATTGGTATCCATTGACAACCATTATATGAACAAATACCACTGCACGGACACCCCCGTAACTCAGAGAATGGATGGAGGACTCACAGGAATGAAAATTCTCACAGCTCTTAGTCGATATGAGGGTGAGTAGATAATGAATGAAATTTGAATTTTGGGTGAACTATCCCTTTAAGCTCATTACTGCAGCTCTCAGGTTTCTGCTCTTGTTTCCAGCCAAAGTTTTAATGTCTGTTAGTCACTAAATGGTTCTAATACATACTTCAGAAATGATCCATGTGCATCAGTCAGTGGGTCTGTAAGATCTGCAGGAGAATGAACTGAATTCATCAACTTAAAATGACCAGTTATCCATTTTATACACGTTTTATACCATTTTTCTTACTTATATTTACATGCATCTATTATTTCTATTTCACTTCTCTGTATGGTATAACATACATTTCCACTATCCTCCCAAAATGATTACTTGTACACATTAATGTTTTACACTGTGGAGAAGTTTCGATGCACCATTCCTGCCCCTGAACGCACCATCTGTGTCGATGAGCCAAGATAAACATCTCATTAATTTACTATTAAACATTTGTTGAAACGTTGGAATATTTCAAACGCGGCACCGCCTGCTGCTTACATGTGTTGTTTTAGTCTCGCTGTTTAGTCTCACTTCCTCTCTGACTCAACGCTGCATATTGTTGTTATTGTGATGAAACATGACGAAACACCTGTGAACACCCACATGTGACACAGAGCACTGACTGTTTCATATCAGCAGCGTGAAAACCCCTCAGGATGTTGAAACAACAACCTGTGACAGTGATAATCTGTATTTTTTATTTACTTTATGTGTTAATTTTGTCAAGTTATTCAACATCTAACACTCTAACACGTTTTTTACCATGAAGTGTTAATGTATTCACATGATTAGCAGCATTTTCAGGTTGGTTCTCGTCGTCCATTGATTAAACTACAGCAGTGAGACTCAGAATCTAAACTCAAAATGTTGTTTTTTTCCATAAAATCCATCATTAAAGAGATTAAACGCACAATTTCTAGTGAGTCCAGCGGCAGAAACTTTCTCTATTGAGTGTGAACGTGTGTGATTGTGAACGTGAACCGAGGGACCGATGAAAAGCTGGAAAAAGCTCGTGCACGCTCTCTCTTCCTATAATAAACAAATTAACACCCCAGTTTCTCAACAGGCGACTTCACACACACACGCACACACACACACACAAAACGATTAGGTAACTTTTCCTCCTTGTGTCCACATGACTCTGCAGACCCAGCGTTTCCATTAGCGCGGCGGTGGCGGCCTGCAGCATTACTTCATAAAGTAAACTTTCCAAGAAGTTCATAGTAATAGCTGAGGTCACATCCTTCTAGGGGCTTTTTTCTTTTTTTCCCCTCAGAAAAACCAATTTACAGAGTCGGTCGTCTGCAGCTCCTAAAGTACAATACAAGCTGTGGGATTCATGAGAGCGGAAATCCACACACTATGTTTACCTTCAATCTATACACTGCAAAAACTCAAAATCTTACCAAGAATTTTTGTCTTATTTTTGGTCAAAATTGATCTCATTCTACTTAAAACAAGACTAATCACATAAAAAGTAGCTTGTTTTTGACACTTTTTACTTCTTTCAAGCAGATTTTCACTTGAAATAAGTAGAAAAATCTGATAGTGGAGCAAGTTTTTCTTCCTTATTACAAGCACAAAACTTGTTTTCACTGGCAGATTTTTCTAATTATTTCAAGCGAAAATTTGTTTGAAACAAGTGAAAATGATCTAAAAACAAGTTAATTTTTAAGTGATGAGTCTTATTTTAAGTGGAAAGAGATTAGTTTTGACTAGAAATGAGACATTTTAACAAGAAATAAGACACATACTGTATTCTTGGTAAGATTTTTGAATTTTTGCAGTGCATTTTGTTTAGTTTTTCAGGGAAAATGCTACAGACTCTATCTTTGATTCACCCAGAGGTTACCTGTAACTGGTGCTTTAAAGGATCATTCCATCCTATTACAACTTTATCTATGCCACCTTCCCCTATAATTAAAACAGGCTTTTAATCAGGTTTGTTGGCTGCAAAAAAAAACAGACTTCTTCTTCATCAGCAGCAGCAGCTGATTGGCTCTAACTGAGGGAGCTAAAGTTAAAAACTCTGGTTGCTTTAATGTTTGCTCTAGATCCGTGATGAGTTAGATGATGATTAAGCAGAAGCAGAGCTGTTTTAGAGGCAAATTCATGCAAAACCGCTGATGCGTGTTGCCTTCAGGGACCTTCAGAGTTTGATGAGGGAAACCAAGAAATCCCATGAGCCCCCGTAGCGTAGCTCTGAGCAGCTCACGGCTCTGCTCCGCCGTTCTAAAAATAGCTTGCACCGACAATTAAACTATAGGGATTATGGCAATGGGCCAATTTGCCAAAATGTTGAACTATCCCTTTAACTTTATGTCTTTTGGAGATCATTTCATCTTCCACTTGATGAACATTTGATGCCACCGTATATGTAAAAATAGAAAAAGAAAGAAATAAACAGCGTAAACACGTTAATGATTCATCCCCTGTGTCTGACTCATGTGATATTAATTCCTCGATTATTCACAATGTGGCTGAATGGGGACAAAAAAAAAAATGGAGGGAGAAAAGACAGATAGAAACCAAAAGCAGCAGCAGCAGCAGCAGCCAGGTAAGTGATGGATAAATTGCGTTTTTCTTCACGTACGTCATGATTTACTGTCATATTTTGTGTTTTTTCTAATGGATGCACTGACTTTTCCACCTCATCATCCCACTGTTACAAAACACAATATATTTGTGTCATATTCTGACTTTCTGCTGGCGTCCTCGCTCCTCTTCTTCTTTTTCTTCTAAATGCACAAATCAAAAAACTATGGATGGAAACAGACGCAGTCATCCTGAAAGTCATGAAGGCAGCTCCCTGAAACTTCTCCTCCTCACCTCTTTCTGTCTCTCTTTCTGCACGTTATCCCTCCACCCTCCAGCTGTTTGGGCTGGGAGAGGCCTGTTACCAAGGCGACGCCACACCTTACACCTTACGATCTGTCTGTCTTGTCTGGTCCTGTCTTGTTGTCAGAAGTGGGAGAGAAGGAAGGGAAGGAAGGAGGGAGATGAAGGAGAAACAGGGATAGAAGTAAAGCAGGAGGAGGAGGAGGTGTTTGGGGGGGGGTTCTGTGCTGGACATCCAAAAAAACAATAAGTCCAAGATACTTTAGTACAACTATTTGAATGATCTTAAAGGGACAGTTCAACATTTTTGGCAAATTGGCCCATTGCCATAATCCCTATAGTCATAGCAGTAGGTTCGTTACCTTTATTTGTCGGTGCAAGCTATTTCTAGAACGGCGGAGCAGAGCTGTGAGTTGTTCAGAGCTACGCTACGGAGGCTCGTGGGATTTCTTGGTTTCCCTCATCAAACTCATCAAATACACAATCCAACAACTCCACAACGCTCAAAAAAAAGGTGTAAATCACGGTACGCCAGGGTCAAAATGGGTGTAAATGTCCACACTTTTTCCGTCAGGTTTTGGCTTGATAGATTTGCCAAAATGTTGAACTATCCCTTTACAGTTATTGAATTACAATGACATTGACAATGATTACAATGACATTGTGGTAAAAAAAAAAAAAAATGTCACTGCAGCTGTGGTCTTGACTGGTCTGGAGAAGAAAGCCGGCTGGACTGAGACAGAGACCTTGAAGATATGGACTCAAGTCTGGTCTCCATGACTACAACACTATAGCACTGAGCTCCAGGCGCAGAGAGACGACACCTGGAGCGACAGCCAGATCCAGGTCAGTAACTGATCTACAGTCTGTCTGTCTGGGAATAAAATGGTTTAAATGCAGCGCAGGATCCTGAGAGTGTGTGTGTGTGTGGTGCTGCCAAGCCGTCAGGATATCAAAGAGACGGTTCGGAAAACTTTCAAATAAAATATAAAAGTTTAATGTTTTTTTTCTTTCTCTTCTTTTTCTGAGTAAAAAATGCTTTGATGGGTCTAAATCTGTTCAGTGGGTGGAGTGGGTCAAAGTCACGGGAGGAGGAGGAGGAGGGGGGCGGGGGGGAGGGGGGTATATTTACCTCCTCCTCCCTTGAAGTGCATGAGCAGCTCTGTGCAGATCACAGTCACCAGGACGTCGCCCCCTGCTGTCTGAGGCTGGTTACTGTCAGCAACACACACACACACACACACTGGACTGGATAAGTTACACACTCAAAGTCCCAGTGTGTAACTTATTTGGCTTTTTATGATCAAAAATCGAACCTGTCTTTCATAAACCCATATTTCACTGAAGTGGAATCACACCTGCATACAAATGAAATCTTCCTCCTACCTTAGAATGAGTTGTTACAGGTCGTTACAAATACATAAGTGGGCGACGCACCGAACCGAGGCGGCCATGTTGCATCGTGACCGTAGGTAACCATGGAAACTGAGCGGAGCTGTGGGCTCGGCCTGTTAAAACTGTCACCACTGTGTAGTGTGAGGAAGGACGGAGGCACTGATGTTGCATTCAGGTGCAGTCAGACAGACGGCCGTCGGCAAACCAACCGGATGTCATTTTACTCCACCAGAGAAAGACGGTAAAACAATACCACATCACCATGACAACATATTGTTTAGCCTGGTGCTGGTGGAACACTTGTTTACATAGAGGCTTGTTTATCCTGTTACATGCAGCGTCTGTTGTCTGTCTGACGTCTGCCCCATTTCACCTGAATGCAACATCAAGAATACGTTCAGATATGCAACCGCACCGCTAGATGGGGGGAATTCCTACGTACTATACCTTTAAAACTAAATGAGAAACTAAAATAAATGTGATTTTTAAAAAATTATTATTATTATTATTATTATTATAGTACACAAGCACCACTTCACACCTCAAAAAGCTGCAGAAACACTGAGTTTGTGACGCGTCAGGATTTCCCTTCTTCACTAAAAGGTCACAGCGGGGTCGAGTGCTGCAGGACACACACACACAACCCACACACAGACACACACACTGAGGCACTATAATGTATTAATCTGAGGTTTAAAAGCAAAGCGATGAGTGCGCTTCAACATGTCGGTCGTTAGTCATCTCCCGTCGTCTGAGTTTAGACGTTTCTGTCGGTGTTTATCGTCACTGCAGACGGATGATATCCTGCAGAAAAAGTTTCTTATTCTGAAATTTATTACGACGTTAAATCAAAAGAGATTTAATGCGACTCAACCTGAAACCAACATGAACTTTAATTCATTTCAAATATTAAAAGTAACCGTAGTATAAATACACAGTTTGACCTGGAGACTAAATCATTCTCTCCAGTGGTTCAGTGAAATGTTTAAAGCTGCTACAGTAAATATTTCTGTGTTCCCGGCCGCATGAGAAAAAAGAGGTCGTTCAACTGTGACAAACGTTCCGCAGAGTTCATACTGTAGATATTTAGTCTGTCAGTCGTTCATTATTGTTTTAGTTTTTTTAATTCTGCAGCTTGTTAAAAGTTCAGATTGGCTCTCATCAGAGACTGGATGAATCTGGTTCATGTCTTTGTGCTGTTTTTAGAAATGTTTCTCACCAGCTGGGCTGGGCTAGCTCCACTACTCATTTCTTACATTATTCATCCATTTTTCTATTTACTCACAATATGTGTTTGTCCCTATTCCTGTTTATTTATTTCTCATTTTTATACATTATTCATTATCAATAGTAATGTTGTTGTTTTTATGTAGTTTTAAGTGCAATTTCATTGTACAATTTGTGAACAATGACAAAAATTTCTTTTATCACAATGGCGCTGCAAAATGGAAATGGAACCAGAATTTCCAGGAGGGAAAATCTATTTCTTTCTTTCTTTCTTTCTTTCTTTCTTTCTTTCTTTCTTTCTTTCTTTCTTTCTTTCTTTCTTTCTTTCTTTCTTTCTTTCTTTCTTTCTTTCTTTCTTTCTTTCTTTCTTTCTTTCTTTCTTTCTTTATATTTCTATCTTTATATTTCTATTGCTTTCTTTTTTTCTATTTCTATCTCTTTCTTTCTTTTTCTATCTTTCTTTTTCTATCTATCCATCTATCTATTCAAAGAGTATTCAGTATTGTGAAGACGAGCAGGAAGGAGAAGAAGGATTGATGACAAATGACATGTTTTGGTGGAAATTTGGGCAAATACTGAATTTCTAGAGAAGCTAGAAAGGAGAACAAGAAGAACAAGAAGAACAAGATGGCTGAGGCCGAGTTCACTCCAACACCAAACCAAGTAATTAATGAACTTGAAAAACTGAAGAAGGATTACAGAAACAGCAAAGCCATTTTATCGATGTTGTGTTTACTTCCTCCAGAGTAATGCCAAGTAACACCCTCCCACTTTGGTTTTACTTAAACTGCGTCGCCAGAAAGCACCAAGGATCTGAAAGTCCAAAACCAGAACCAGAACCAGAACCAGAACCAGAACCAGAACCTGAACCTGAACCGTGCCTGTCTGAAAGCGACCGATGTGATGGACAATAATAATAATTAAATAATTTCTTGAATTCTGCTCCATGACTTAGTTTTCCAGTTGACTGTTGGGCCTTTGTCTCAGTATGTTGTTTGAACACACACACACTTTGTCATATATATATATATATATATATATATATATATATATATATATAGAATATTATTTAACCATGTGACGCTGCTGTGATCTCGTGCAGTCGTTATTACACAACAGCCTTAACCCTGTTTAGTTTAACTCCTGGAGCTCAAACGTGAGCCGCGACCTCTGAATGCTCCTCAGTCCGTCACCATCAATCCCAGTCCCACTCCACTCCACTGGGATTCAACTCTTTGTCCTGATCCTCTTACACAAGCACATCAACCTCCAGCCTGAACCCTGAGGAGACAGGTGCTGTTACACCTCACATCACACAACAACAACAACAACAACAACAACAACAACAACAACAACAACAACAACAACAACAACAACAACAACACCGCCTCCTCCACGTGCCACAGCAGATCGGACAAATTAAAAAGGGAACTCTTTTTCCCCTCAGAGCTCCCCCTACAGGTTCGGAGTGCATATTACAACACTATCGTTAAAAAAAAATAGTATTTAAAAAAAACTGGATCCTAATATTTTAGTCTAGTGTAGCTCTCTTATTATAATCTCTTATTATTAGAATACCAAAAATAGTGTGCACTTTACTCCGTGCACTTTAATCCTTGCTCCTTCTGACTGAAGCTACTGTGTGATATATTGTATATTGATGGTATTTGAACCATGTCGTGCTTTGTTCTCGTCCTTGTCTAATGTTGTTTCAGTGTGAACTGCGGGACTGCAGATGGAAATGAGCTTTAGAGCTAAAATCTGCTGTATATTGTATGTTCATGAATGTGCAGAGTCCCGTTACAAATAAACAAATAAATGAGAAAAATCGGCAGATTTTCTTTTTACTGTCTCCTGTTCTGCAGTAGTTCTGTCTGTCCCTGCATCGCCATAGCAGCGTAGAATACGAGAATGAGAGCAGATGTATCTTAGGCTGTTTACATCCCATAAAACCACAATTTGTTTCCACAGACAACGTCAGATGGCTTCAAACATACCGAGCGTTTCAGCTTGACTCTCACGTAAGACAATGTATTACAGCTTCGCCTACAAACATGTCCTCTGTCTCAAGTGTGATATATTGTGTTTATTTGAGAATCTTTTGTGACGCGCTCTGGCGAAATGAGTCGAAAGTCGCAACATTAGATTTTTTTGCTAATTTCAAAGAAATGACATTCCAAAACAATCTCCCAAAGTTTCACAGTCCAGATAATTGAGAAAAGGCAGTAAAGGATGATTAAAGTTGACTTGCTACTTAAATGAGCACAACATGAAATAACTACTGAACTGTTCATGATAGAGAAGCTGGAACCTGCATCTGAATCATGAGATTCTCCACTTTCCGAGGGTCTTTGAATGGTGCTTTTGTGACAACAAGGACGGGGTCGGTGTAATCACGTAGTACGGGAACAAATGCTAAACCGAGCGTAGCATCGATCGACGCAACGCTCGGACGTGTTTTACAAAACATCAACAAAACATGACAACTTCCGAACCGTTTATGATAGAGACGAGCTGTAAACAGCATGTGAATTGTTAGATTCTCTGCTTTCCGAGGGTCCTTGAATGCTGTCTCTATGACAACAAGAGACCGTATAGGGTGCGTGTAATCACGTTGTACAGGAACAGACGCCAGAGTCCGCTGGCCACAGACGATCTATATTGTTTAAACGCAGTTTTCTCAGGTTTTCAATCGGAAAAAGAGAGAGGAAGACCATAATTCAAATGACCATATCTTTATCTCTTTATCATAACTTTGACTAGGGTATCATTTTAAAGCTGATTTTCTCTTTACATAGATACCAAAATCTCAATTTTGAAATTTGGGTCATTGTGACTCATTTTGCTGGATCAGGTCACATTAAAGCAGATATCAGCAGAATGTTTTTGTTAATATAAGTCCTAAATAGTCCTATTTTCCGTCAGCAATCACTTACATGGAGTGTTTCAGCCGTAACACGAGTCTCTCCGTCACTCTGCTCTGCTGTAACCCAGGAGAAAACTTTCCTTGTGGGATACAAGTGTTATCCAATGAGGAGAGAGAACGGCATGAAGGGCTGTGTGTGCAACCAAGGGGTGCGCGTGAATGTGGTGACGTAGCACGAGGACCAATAGATGCCTGACGAGGGCGGGGGCTGCTAACTCATGGTGCGTTCAAGGAAACTCGTAACTTGTGTTTTTCCTTCCTGTGAAGTCATACCAGTTTGATCTGATACGAGTTCACGGATCGGAAGTTACGAGTGGCCGTTATAGTGACTTTCACAGGCAACAGGACGGTAAAAACACGAGTTACAGGTTGCCTGGAACGCTACAAAGTTGTAGTTGTGACTTGAAGCTGTAACTTACGGTTTCAAAAGCCTGCCTTGAACGCAGCATTAGCGAAAATGGCCGAACCGCTGATATCTGCTTTAATTGAACTTATTAGCACTTTACAACAGTATTTTATTCTTTATTTAATATTCATATTTTGTATATTGGTAAAATAACTACATTTGACTAAAACAAGTAAATTTGATTTAGAACAAGCAAATTTATGGTTTGCATTTTGTTCCCATAGCTACTGTACCGGACATGAAGCGAACCCAACCAATCCAACCGTGATTTTTGTTTTTGTGTATCGTTACATACATCATTAATAAATATGTATTTTTATGAAAGTAGTATAATATTTTTGCCGATAAACAAACAAAATGAATTACACAGTGTAGCTTTAAAAAGTCATGGGGGGCGTTGTGGGTGTGATGTGCGAGAGGAGCCGGAGAGTCTCCAGTGTTTTTGTGTTTCAGGGTCGACGAGGGGAGTCAATAACGTGAGGAGCAGGACGGGGGGAGAGGACGGCTCAGGTTAAGCTCTTTGGCTTTCTTGTCTTCTCCCCTACTTTATTATTCTCAGTTGCCATGGAGAAAAAACTATATATATCCATCCATCCCTCCCTCGTTCTCTCTCTCTCCTTTCTATTGTTTCCACAGAGAGAAGAGAGGAGCAGCAGGGGACAACATCTCGATTCGAGGGGAAAATCCATCTAATGCCGAGCTGTGAGCGACAAACCAAAACAACCCAGAGAGAGACAGAGAGACAGAGAGTCGGTTTCCCCTCGGTCTTCTGGCCAGACGCCCGTTTTTTCAGAGACCAGTGGCTTTAAAGTAATAATTCATTTCACAGTCTGGTGACCAGACACAGAGCCCAGACACTCAGACACTCACGCCCTCTCTGTTAACACCTCAAAGGAGAAAAGCAGCAAGCGTCGCCACTCGGCTTCACCTTCGCTCTGCTCTGCTGTAAAACGCAGCAGCGAGGGAGGGAGAGAAGCAATAATGTGGAGGTCAGAGGTCAGAGTCAGAGTTATAGGGACGGTCCTGAGGTGTCTTTTATTTTTAGTTCCTGTTTAAAGTAGAAGTAATTAAAAAAAACAAGTCCTGCAAAATTACTACACTGCCCTCAGAATAAATTTTCTGATTCGATGACATCACTTCCTTTCAAAACCGTTGCCAAAGTAAAAGTACTTTGAAGTCACGGTTTGTTTGAGTTCAAGTAGAAAAGCTTTGAGAAGAACCGTCAAAAGGTTTATTTGCTCTCAGCTTCTCTCTGGTGCTCTGATAACAACAGGTCGGTGTCAGCCAATCAGAAGTGAGATAGAGCAGATTTCAGAATAAAACAATCAGAGAAACTAAAAATCCTACAACTTGTTGGATGGTGGGTCAAGGTGAGGGGGTGGGGCTTTGTTGTGACATCACAAAGTGACAGGAAGTCCTGACGGCTGGTTTTAAGGCTCAGTTTCTGAATACAGGCTGTGTGCATTTCTCTGTGGACTGAGGCTTTGATACTTTCACGTATTTATATAGAACCTAGAGCTGCTTTATAATCACACTACACATGGACATTTACCTTTATACTGTATGGAGCTTTAACACAAACATCTACCTTTATACTGTATGGAGTTTTAACACAAACATCTACCTTTATACTGTATGGAGCTTTAACACAAACATCTACCTTTATACTGTATGGAGCTTTAATATCTACCTTTATACCGTATGGAGCTTTAACACAAACATCTACCTTTATACTGTATGGAGTTTTAACACAAACATCTACCTTTATACTGTATGGAGTTTTAACACAAACATCTACCTTTATACTGTATGGAGCTTTAATACAAACATCTACCTTTATACTGTATGGAGCTTTAACACAAACATCTACCTTTATACTGTATGGAGCTTTAACACAAACATCTACCTTTATACTGTATGGAGCTTTAACACAAACATCTACCTTTATACTGTATGGAGCTTTAATATCTACCTTTATACTGTATGGAGCTTTAACACAAACGTCTACCTTTATACTGTATGGAGCTTTAACACAAACATACTTTTATACAACATGGACCTTTAATGCTTTATAAAGTGCTAAGAAAATAGGATTGAAGCCATGTTAAGCCGTTAAGCCGTAAGTTCTTACCTTCGAGGCCCTGCGACGCTCTGGACACTCAGGATGCTGACACACCACCCAGTCCTCCTCCTGGACGGGCTTGTCATCTGAAACACAAACACACACACATGTCAGTTTGACATCACTAATGCCGCACACACACATGTGCCACCCACCCAGCCAGCCACACATCCACTAACACACCTTTCTTGGTAAAAGCGGTAAAAAAAACCAAAAACAAACGTAGACACGGAGACGGTGTTTACATTAGTGAAACAGAGGGAGGAGCACGACCAGAGCAAGAAGACCTCGTCATGAAATAAAAATTTTAAAAAGTAGAGGTTTAGCTTGAAGGGGTTTCTCTAAGGAAAGGTAAACAGAGGGAAGAGGGTGGAGTGTGTCTCTGGGAAGAGATCAGAGAGAAATGAATAATGAGCAAAGAGACGGGAAGAAATGAGAGGAGGAAGCCCCCCCCCCCGCCCCTCTTTAGGGGCAAAACACTGCTCTCATATATATATACAGTATATATATAATAGTGGGTATACGACACGACGGTGGCCGAGCTCCTCTCCACAATAACAAATCACCGATGTCAAATAAACCGACTAAAATCTACTTGACTAGTCGGAGCAACGCTGCTTTGAAGAAAACGATAAAAGGCCGTGTTTACGTCTCCGTCTCCTCCGCGTACACACACGATAAAGATATCATAACAGCAGAGCCGAAGAGAAAGCAATATTTATCTGTCTGTCTGATGAAAAACACAGAGCGTTCACATGGAGAGAGGAGAAAGTAAGAGTG